>OZ012741.1:356875358-356911191 GCA_963859935.3 Lathyrus sativus
CTGGTAGAGTGATACCCTATAAGTATCATCAACTCTTCTTTATCATCCAGCTTCTTTCTAAGTTGTCCCAAGACATGTTGATACGCTACGGAACCAAAAACTCTCAAATGGTTCAGATTCAATTTAAATCTCGACTATGCTTCCTCCAATTTTACCCTCTCAAGCTTTTTTGTTGGACACCTATTCAATAAATAGGCAGACGTGGATACTGCTTCTCCCCGTAACTCTTTCAACAAGTTCTTCCCCTTTAACATGTTTTTTTTACCATATTCATAATTGATTGATTCTTCCTTTCAATAACACCGTTTTGTTGTGATGTACAAGGTGATTTAACCTCGTGTACTATCCCTTATTAAACACAAAATCTATCAAATTATTTTGAGACATATTTGACCCCACCATCCGTTTTGAGCCCTTTGAGCTTGTGACCGCTTTTCCTCTCATGCACGGACTTGAAATTCTTAATTAATTCAAATAAATCATCTTTTCTCTTGATTAGGAATGTCCATAGCTTTCTACTATGATCGTCTATGAATGTGATAAAATATCTATTGCCATCAATCGTGTCAACTTGCATCAAGCCATATACGTCTGAATACTCCACCTCAAGGTGATTCTTGGTTCTACAACCTGCATCCTTGTCGAATTTATCCTTATGTTGCTTTGGTGGCACGTATTCTTCACAAATTTCAGTCGATATGTTGATCAATGGCAACCCCATTACCATTCCATTATTTTGCAAGTCTTTGAGATATCGAAAATTGAAATGCCCAAGATGATAATGTTATTTCCACTCTTCTCAACTCTCCGCTGTAGCAAGACACCTATGTTCCATAACCTTCAACTCAACCTTGAAAGTTCTATTGGCATCCATAGAAGCTTTAAGGACCAAGATCTCGTTTGCATCCATAACGCGTAGTCCCTTATTTTCCAAGTGAATCTTGTAACCTTTCATAAGATTAGCCAACGCTTAGAATGTTACATTTTACTCGTGGAATGTACAATACATCTTTGATCAAGGAATTTCTACCATCCATTCTCATGATCAAAACGTCATTGATCCCATCAGCCGCTAGAGTGGTGTCATCCGTGAAATTCACTTTTTTCTTCATGATACAATTGATTTTAACAAACCAATCCTTCCTCCCCATCATATGAGAAGAACACCCAGAGTCCAAATGTCATTTCTCACTACACTGAACTAAACTTGTCTCACTCATCATGACATTTTCTTCTGCCTGTAACCGGTTACAGCTTTTACGTAATCAGCTACAACATGTTTATGTAGCGTTTCTGAAACTACTATTGTCGTTGTCCCGCAACCTGTTGTTGTTGTATTCCCCTTCTTTGATCATGACCAAGAGTATTTTATCCTCATCAAACTCTTGTCTTACAACCTTGATTTCATCTCATCTAGGTTCCTTCTTATTCGCATTGTACTCTTTTGCCTTATCACAATTTCTCTCCTCTAGACTTTTCTCATGAGCCTCAAGAGAGCTCTGCAGCTTCTCTTTTCTCATCGTCACAAGATCCTTCGATTCCTCAATCGATATGACCACGTTGTCAAATCTTGACGTTAAAGAACGCAAGATTTTCGCGACAACATACTGCTCTGTGACTGTTTTTTCACACTCTTGTTGTGAAATCATTGATTGTCTCCTTTCCTCCATTTGAATTAACTCGAGTTGACGCTTGTGAATTTGTAAACTCACCGCCTTTGCTTTGTCAATCACTAAATTTGTAACCTCAATTGATATAGTTTTTTCATTTGGGTCCTGAATGAGAAACATATATTTATCTAAAATTTGGGGTTGTTATGGAAAAAAAAAAAAAGAAGCAAAACTCAAGTTACAATAACCTCATTTTTTAAAGAATTATTTATGTAAAAAATAATTTCAATTAACTGTTTTTTTTTAATAAATATATAATTTTTATTATGGTAAAAAGAAATAAATCTCAAAATCTACAATATTGTATTTTAAAGCGTTGTTCTTTTGAAATTCATCTTAGATCTCATGATTTTTCCATTTGTAAAATAAGTTTAGTTAGATTAAGAAGTATGAGTGTAGTTTATAAATGATGCGACCTCAATTTTCAAATATTGCAAAAAAAGAAAAACATCGGTGTATCTGAATAATGATATTTGGTCTCAGTTTTCAAATAATAATAACTCTTTAAATAATGTGATGGAACAAAAATATAAAACAGTTTTTATTTTTAAAAAGTCTCTAAACTATTCAATATTAAAATCTTTATTTTTATAATATGTAACAAACACCTTTAATATTTGAAATCATCTCGTAGATTTTTACAATTATTTATTTATTTTGAATTATATATATATTTTAAAAATTATTTATTTAAATTTAAAAAATCAACTTGATTGATAGTGTTATAATTGGAAGACAAAATTGAAGATTCGGTGGTTAACTATGCAGGACACCTCACCACTCACTAACAATCAATATTCATCAGTCAATTTATGCTTTTGCTTGGTTTGGGTCTTCAAATTTGGTGTTTGTGGTCCCTTTCTTTATACTGCTCATTATCAATAATAATATGTACATAGTAAGTGACTTGTCTTACTCAACTTCCACTTATTTTCATCAAACTCTTCTCTTTCTTTGTAATGTTACTCTATACATAATCTCCTATTATAGCCACTTCAATTTAAAAATCAACCCTTTCATACAAAATTTGTATGTAGCATTTGGATTCTTAATGGACACTCAGTTATAGATTCTGTATATCACTAGGTAGAAGGATGTACACATTCCTTGTAATAACACACAAACATATAATGTCTATGATTGTTTTAAAATATTATACAAAATTAAAATTGTTTTGAACAGGACTAAGAAATCAGACACACAATTGTCCTATTGACACATTTGGGACATTGGTGATTGTTAGATCAAAATTGAATAATTACAATTTAAATGTGTTTTTAATTTGTTTTAAAATAAAAAAATATTTAAGAAAAAATAAATGTGGTTCACAATTAAAAATTGTTAGAAGTAGTTCATATTTAGTAGTAGTATTAGTTTTGTTATGTTTAACCTAGTTAGTGTAGGTTAGTATTTTCGTCTACGTGACGTTATTGTTTGTATATATAAACAAAGCGAGGTAACCATTCCCTGTAATCGTTTTGTGAGAGTAGTAGAAGTTTGTTATTCAATTCTCTCTCTTCTTCCATCTTCATCTTTTTCATCTTGTGCACCAGTACTTGGTATTTAGAGCTCCGGTTCAGATCCACATGGAAACACGACTGAAAAGTGAGTCGTTGTGTGATTGATTTTATTTCTTGAATTCGTGCTAAATTTTTTGTTGGAATCGTAACAGAATCACATTTATTGTTTCCGCGGGATTGCTCTGATACCAATTATAACACCATACTCTCCCCATCCATTTAATATAAAAAATGATAATAAAAATAGTTTTCGGAAAAATTATAATTACACACGTAGGATGTCTCATCATGTAAAAACTCATGAAGTATTAAGTCACTTCATATATTTATTTCTCATAAAATAAATTAATTAAAAAATGGAATACTCAAATGGTTCACTTCAACAACACCAAGGCTCCCAATACTGTGAACTCCACAAAATTAGTGGTTCAACGTCATTTGACAACAAATCAAGATACGTAACAAATGAAAAACAATACAAACTAAAACAAATTCACATCCTTCCCGTGTTACGTATTAGATCGACTCCTAAGACTCGATTAATAGCAACATATGCTCCAAACACTACTCAAGTACATGATTATTTGTACTTCCTAAGGAGTACAAACACAACAACAGAAAAGAGGTGAGAATTATACTCAATAAATTTATAGTGAAAATCACATGCTAAGGAGTAGTATTCACACAATTCACACAAATCAAACAATCATAACACACATACACGTGCCACATTAACACTCAGCATATTCAGCTCACATTCAATCATACATATATGCAATGTGACTCGACTGACCCGACATCATGCATGTGATACCAACACAATCCATACGATTCATTCTTTGAACCCGATTCCCGTTGGAATCTAGATAAATCGTATACGTTCCTCTAAACTACAACTTATCTTCACTCGACTCCCACATGGAGTCCGAACGAGACTAGGCACCCATAATGGATTCCCATCTAGGCTCATCTCCACATAACACGACATGAAATGCATGATATACAATTATGCATAATACAAATATCATTCATGCATAACACACGATCCACAACGATCACACGTGAGACACATACTCACCGTAATTCCCTCTGGAATTATCATCTCTGCCCAAGACTATCCACATAACAACAATCTTATCAACACAAGACATCAATCACACATCAAATAAAAGCCACACAAAAATTCCATTTTTTTACCACATTTACTATCATTATTGGTTTCCTTATGTCTAATTATGTCACATTAGTCTTACGAACCAAGAGGAATTGCATCACACGCGAAATCGGGAAAGAAATCGCGAAAATGAAAAACTTACCACATAACACTTCCTATAAGCGTATGGCCCTGCCCTATACGCGTATGGCCCAGTTTTGCTGGCCCCAGCCCTGCATACAGTACGCGTAGGGCCCCCGATGCCCGTCCTTCATACGCATAATGCCACATGCATTACGCGTATGACCAGAGGGGATTTTTCTCCAAAAAAACTCTCATAAGCGTAATGGGTCTGCCATACGCGTAACGCCCACTCCCTTACACGTACCTTACGCATAACGACAGAGGTTCGTGCTGGCTATGGGGACGAGGTGTGTACCATATGCGTAATTCCCTTGGGAACGTCCTCTATACGTGTATTACCCTATGGAATATGTGTATGGTCAGTCAGCACAGAAAAAAAAAAATCAGTTTTTCGCATCAGTGCAATTTTTCACCCATTGGAGCACCTTCAAGCTCCTATTCCTAACCCAAAACATTATCTATACCAGTTTATCATGCATAATTTTACTCTACTTCATTAAACTACAGTTCTATTAAGGTTTTCTCACCATTAAACCACCTTTTCATCATCTTTCAAAAACCCATTTTTTCCAAAAAAAAAAACGTTTTCATGTTAAAACAAAACAACAACACCCAATTAACAAAAAAAATCATACCAATATCAGTACATAAACACGAATTTACAACAACAGTCACACAAACACGGAATTCACACAAGCAAGGACAAGAATGCACATAAAATCCTAAGAAGTAAAGGAACCCTCACTACCCTCTCATATTCTAATCACCATTAATGAACCCATTCTCCCTCTTACCTTAATTCCAAGCTTGAGATCTCTAACAATCATGGAACCTTGATCTTTTCTTGCCCTAGCTCTGCTTTCTCCTCTCTTTCTCTTTTCACGTGTAACTGATATTATAACCTCTCTACCACTCCATTCCTAATTATGTTTTATTTTCCTTGATTATCTATATTTTTATTAATTCCAATAATAATAAAATTATTACAAATATTATTAATGGCAAATAGTTCATGTCACTAATAATAATATTATTAATAATAATAATGAAATATTTCCTCAACCACTAATTATATTATTATTATATTATTCTAAGACTTAATCCAATTAATTTATTACACTAAGTTCTCACACTCACCCTTACACACTTACCCTTTACTAAGCCAATGCCAAAATAATTAAACGAATAAAATCATAAAATGACTAAATATTTAAATAGGGTGTTACAACTCTCCTCCACTTAGAATATTCTCGTCCTCGAAAATGTACTTGATGAGAATAATTATAGATATGACTCTCGCATCTTGCTCTCCAATTACTAGGTCACGCTTCCTCCCCAATCTACTCTCACTAAAGGATTGTCCTTGCCTCTTAACTATTTCATCTTGCGATCCTCAATCCTTATGGGCATTGCCTCCACAGTAAGATTATCCCGAATTTCCACTTCATCCCTCTGAATGACATGGGATAGATCATAAATGTATTTCAAAAGTTGCGACACATGAAACACATCATGTAAACATGAAAGTTCGGGTGGCGGCGCCACTCTATATGCAACAACACCAACTCTCTGCAAAATCTGATACAGTCCAATGAACTTATGATCCAGCTTCTTCAATTTCAGTGCACGACTAACACCGGTCACAGGATTGACCCTTAGAAACACGTCGCCATCGCTAAATTCCAACTCTTTCCTTCTATTATCATGATAACTTTTCTGTCTATTCTGAGACGCTTTCATCTTTTCTCTAATTATCTGGGTTATCTTAGTAGCCTGCTGCATAATTTCGGGTCCAAGTACGGTGCTCCCACCCGACTCATACCAGCGTAGAGGTGTCTTACACCTCCTACTGTATAACGCTTTAAAAGGCGTCATTCCAATACTAGAATCGTAACTGTTATTGTATGTAAATTCAATCAATGGTAAATGGGTATCCCAAGCACCTACCTGCTCGAGTTTAGAAGCCCTTAACAAGTCTTCTAATGATTGAATAGTCCTCTCAGATTGTCCATATGTCTGCGGATGATAAGCAGAACTCAATTTCAAACTAGAACCCAAAGCCTCCTACAAGCTCTTCCAAAACCCGAAAGTAAACCTCGGGTATCTGTCAGACACTATGCTCGACAGAACCCCGTCTAAATTCACTATTATCCTGATATAAATCTATGATAACTTTGATGAGGGAAAACTGATGTTAATCGGTATAAAATGTGTTGATTTTGTCAATCTATCCATAATCACCCAAATAGCATCAAATCCTCTCGCCATATTTGGTAAACTAGTCACAAAGTCCATCGTGATACTATCTCATTTCCACTCCAGTATTTGCATTGGTTGAATCAAACTAGAAGATTTCTGATGTTCCACTTTTGACTTCTGGCAAGTCAAACAAGCATACACAAATTGAGCTACATCTCTCTTCATACCTGGCCCCCAAAACAACTTCTTAAGGTCCTGATACATTTCCGTAGCTCCTGGATGAATACTCAAGCTACTCCCGTGGCTCTCCTCTAAGATCATTTTACTCAGCTCAGGGTTATCCAACACATAAATTCTGCTCCGAACTCTCAACACACCAAAATCATCCACCTTAAAGTCACCTTCTGTATCCGACCCTCATGCGGTCATCATATCCACTAGCTTCAAATCAAGTTTCTGACTCTCTCTAACAAGTTTCTAACTCTCTCTAACTTCATTAAGAAAGTTATTATTAACCTTCAACATATCTAACATCACACTCTCAGGGGTCAATTCACAAACCATACTAAAGTCTCTAAACTATTCAATTAAGTCTAACTCCTTAATCATTAATGTCAACATGTGAATCATCTTTCAACTTAAAGCGTCTGCCACGGCATTAGCTTTACCTGGATGGTAACTCAAGATAAAATCATAGCCCTTCAAGAACTCCAACCACCTTCTCTGTCTCATATTTAATTCTTTCTGGTCGAATAAGTATTTCAGACTCTTATGATCACTAAACACTTCAAATCTTGATCCGTACAAGTAATGTCTCCAATTTTTCAACACAAAAACCACTACAGCTAACTCAAGATTATGAGTAAAATAATTCCTCTCATGTAACTTCAATTGTCGTGAGGTGTAAGCCACAACCTTACCATTTTGCATCAATACTCCGTCTAATCCCATTTTATACGCATCACAATACACCAATAAAGGTTCATTCGGATTTGGTAGAATCAATATTGGCACTATAGTCAACCTCTTCTTCAATTCTTGGAAACTCTCTTCGCACAAGATATCCCACACACAAAGGCCTGACCTTTTCTAGTCAACCGAGTCAGAGGAAGGGCCAAATTAGAAAACCCTTCGATGAACCTGCGGTAATAACCTGCCAAACCCAAGAAACTCCTAATCTCCGTCACTGATTTCAGAGGTTCCCATTGAAGTACCGCACTCACTTTGAATGGATCCACTGCTATGCCATCACCAGAAATAACATGTCCCAAAAAACTCATTTCGTGTAGCCAGAACTCATATTTAGAAAGCTTCACAAATAACTTATTATCTTTCAACAACTATAACGCAATCCTTAGATGGTTTGCATGATCCCTTTCCGACTTGGAGTAAATCAAAATGTCGTCAATAAAGACTACAACAAAATGATCTAAGTAGCATGAAAAATACGATTCTTGTACTCCATGAATACGCCAGACGCATTGACACTCCGAATGACATCACAACATATTCGTAATGTCCATATCAAGTCCTGAAAGCTATTTTCTAAATATCATCCTCTTTCACTTGAATCTGATGATAATTTGATTTCAAATTGATCTTACTAAAAACACGAGCCCCCACAAGTTGATCCATTAGATCATCAATCCTTGGAAGCGGATATATTGTTTTTATGGTCACTTTATTCAGCTGACAATAATCAATACACAATCGCGTACTACCGTCCTTCTTCTTAACCAACAACACTAGAGTTCCCAATGTAACGCCTGTTTATTTAAATTATTTTTTTCATAATTTAATTGTGTGAATTGTGTGTGTAATTGTGAATTGTGTGTTTTGTTGTGTGTTGGGATGACCTTGGTGTAGGGTAGTAACCTTAAGAGTAGAGATTGGTGGTGTGAGAAGTAAAACTAAATAGAATGTATTATTGATAATTAGTTAATTAGGTAATATTAGGTGAATTTTGACTTAATTAAATATTATTGAGAATTATTATTATTATTATTTTAATTACATGGGATCAAAAATAATAATAATAATAATAATAATAATAATAATAATAATAATAATAATAATAATAATAATAATAATAATAATAATAATAATAATAGAACGAAATAAAAGAAAATGAGATATTAAGTGTGTAGAGAATTGAAGAGTAGAATTGTAATTACATAATGTGAGTGAGGGTAGAAGAGGAAAACCATAGTGAGGGAGTTTATAAAGGAATTAAAAAAGATTGGAATCAGTTTTTCTGAGGATACATGTTTGGAACTGAAGGTGAGGAAGGCTAGGGCTAGAGGAGAAGAAGAGGAACCACCATCTGTGAAAGTTTGGAAAGCTTAAATTCGAGGTAAGTGCGGGGTTCTAATCATATAAGGGTTAACATGTTGAACGGTGGGTAGAAGTTAGGTTTTGTCTTATGGGTGGAATGTTGTTCTATGTGGTGATTACTGTGAATACTTGATCAATGATGAAATTATTACTTGATTATGTAATAAATGATATTTTTTAACTGATATGTGATGAGTTCTATAAATGTATGTGTGTAGAAATTCTGTTTTGGAAATTGTTGAAAATTCCTCCATTATTGAGTTTTGAAGTTTCGAGTCGAAAGAATGAAATTATGATGAGTTATTGTTAATCTATGAGTAAAACAATGTATAATCAAGGTTTAGGATGTTATTTTGGTATAAAATCGGGTCTATGGTGATAGGGGTTAGTGGTATAGGCTTTGGTGTGAAATTCTGGGGTGAAAGTGCTTTTAGAAAAAGTTATTTTTAGGGTTCGGAACAGTATGAGTCGACCACTAGAAGCCCTGCGTCGACTCATGGCCACCCTAATGCAAAATTATGAAAATTTTAACAATATGCGTCGACTCATAGGTTTTGCGTTGACTTAAGTACTATATGTGTCGACATTTGAGTCGACTCATAAGCAGAAAAATGTCAAAAACGGTTTCGGTCATAACTTTTTAACCGTTAATCCAAATGACGAACCGTTCGAAGCGTTGGAAAGCTAATGAGCCGAAATTTAACATGGTATAATTGGATGAATCATTTTTATAATTGGAAAGCATAATATATTTATATGTATGTCTATACTGTATGATATACATTTTTATGCTTGTTGGCCAATTTGGGCGGTGTACATTACCCATGGTGGTGGGTTATTATATACGATGGTGTTGGTGTTGTTGTATGCATAAATAGTTGCATTGCATACATTTGAGGACAGATGGTCCGCTGGTTGTGATCCTAAAATCCCATTTTTTAGATTGGGTTGATAGTTGATTCGGAGGTGATGGATCAATGAGTGTTTATGATCCTAGGAGATGAGGATCTGAATGGTGAACACGAGTGTTCACAAAAATTGGTACCACATGCATACGCATTGAGTCAAGTGTGAGTCTCATTGCATTATATGTCATATATGTTTTTAAGTTGTTAAATACATGGTGATGGGTGATTAATTGATTTGTATCATGTGATTTGTTGTTTGTTTGGTGAATAACTAGTGATGATATCGTTGGATGGTTGATGTGAGATGTTAGTTGAATTGTTATTGTGATAACTTCATGCATGCTATTTAACATGATTTCCTCTATATTATCATGATATCTCACCCCTTATGTTTGAATATTACCTTTACGTGAGTAATGTGCAGATACTCCTGTCACACCCTCATTTTCGCCTTTAGCCTTTATACCCTACATTCGCCATATCATACATCGTTCTATTGCATATCGAGCATGTGGGTACGGATTGGGTCGATTTGTTATTTTCCATTTCAAATGAGATAACTTGTCTATCTTGGACTACATGGAAGAAAAGGTTCATTATCTAAGGTTTGATCTAAATTGGAAGGTTTACTCATCTAGATTTCTTCAAGGAGAAGTTACTTGAAAAAATATTAGGATATTCAAGATATATTCCTAATGAACATGAAATTCAAGGCCTAAATTCAAGATTGCTTCATCCAATTTTGTTTCAAATTCTTGATCAAGTGGAGTCCAAATTTGCAAAGCATGAGTCAAGATCACAAGTCCATAATTCAAGACATCATCCATTTCAAGTTTAATGGTTCTAGGGAAATCCATCATGAATTCATGAATTAGAGGCAAGAATATTACAAATAGAAATTTTATGACATTACAAGAATGTCATTTGTTGCAAGATTTCCAACTCTAAGTAATGTTTAGAAGTTAATTTATTTCTAATCTTCATTCAAGTCTCTAATCAACTTCATGTTATGGTAATGCCACACCAAGTCCACATTGTGCTTACAAACATCCAAGAAATATGCAAGAATTAAATTACCATTGGAATGTTTTAAGACCAAGAACATGCATGTTTAATCATGGGCAAAACAACCCCATGCAAGAGGTGGCAAATTACCTCATGTCACAAAATCTACATGTCACAAAATCAAGAGAATAGTATATGATAATACATCTAAATATCAGATTTTCAAAATGCTGTCAAAAAGTAGTAGCATTGACCAAGAGGAGCTGTCCAAGCACAAGCCAACAAAATGGGTGTAAGGCACAAAGTGCTGCAGAAAAAAAACAACATAGGCAAAGTGCAACAGCAAAAATGCAGCATAGCCTCTTGCATGGAAATGGAAAGAAAGAAAGTGACATGAGAAAAGGTGGTAAGAGACATTACCCCATGAAAAAAACTGATATGTGGGGAGAAGAGAAAACCCTAGAGTGGAGAGATAAGAAGGAGGGTGTTGCACCCTAAAATTTGACCAACCGATTCCCATCTAGTTTATGGTTCGACGCATTTTTGCATTCGCATTCGCATATCGCATACAGTGCATTTTCTCATTCATACTGATTTTATCGGGATTACAGCCCTGTTTTCACATTTCGGGTATTTCAGACCGGTTCAGATAATCAGAGGTTATTGTGAGAAGTCACGCGCTTTCTGGGTGTTTTCAGCTTACGCAGTGATTTTGGAGGTTTTCGGTGTCTGGGTTTACTGCTTGCTTCGATCTGGTCTCGCGCTCTCTTTTATGTTGGTTGTTTGCCTTTATTTGCATTTTTAGGATTTAATAGCCTTTTATAGATTTTAAATAGGTTTTATAGCTTTTTCTAGAATTTAAATAGATGATTCCTAGAGTTCTTTTTGAGATAATAGATTTTTTTATGGATTTAATTGATTTTTTTCTAGATAGTTTTTTTGAAATTTAATTAGATATTTCTTATAGGATTTAATAGTTTTTTGAAATTTAATTAGATAGTTCTTGTTTTAAATAGTTTTAAATAGATATTTGTTAATGAATATTAAATAGAGTTTAATAGGTGTAAATGGTTTTTTTTTATTTTTTAGAGTTTTTTTTAGAATTTTATTTGTTTTGAATATATTGGAGTTTTATTCTTTTAGGATTTAATTACATTAATTAGGTCTTAATCACCATTTTTTTTAGATGTTAATCAAGTATTAATTCGTGGGGTTTAGTTTAGTTTTAACTGAGTTTAATTAGGGTCATTAGATGTTAATCAAGTATTAATTCGTGGGCCAGATGTCCATTTTCTGGGCCCAGTCCGTTTTCTGCCAAGTGTCACGATATAAAGGGGCCACGCGTGTGCTTTTCGGAGGGTCCACCATTTCATTCCACGTTTCACACTCACACGAAGCCACCTCATCCTCTCCACTCTCTCAGAACCCCCACGTGGCTCTCCCTCTCTCTTCCACCTCCACCACGTGTAACCTATGCACACACTCCCTCTGCCACCTGTCCACCTCTCATCCTTCACCGGAAAGTCTCCCGCCGGCCATGCAATAACCTCCGGTCACCGTAACCTCTCACCGGCGACCACCGCAACCGTCGCCGGAATCTGTAACAATCACCGGAAAACCAAAACACGCCCTAAATCTTCATCTTCTCCGATCCAAGTCCATCATCTTCGGATCAATTTTTCCAGAAATCGATCAAACGTCAAGAATCTTCATCCGTTCTTCAAACGATTTCCCAGATTCTTCAACCTTCATCCTTGTTCTTCATGAATTCTCCAGATCTGTGAAGATCTTCATCCACCACCTTCAAACATTTCCAGAAGCCTCATCAAGATCCGTCTTCTCCTCAAGAACATGCATCTACAATCATCGCGTTTTTCATGTTTCCAGATTGTTGTTCAAATCGGCATCTATAATCATCGAGTGTTCATCGCAAATTCCTCCACCTTCGAGCAAGAACCTTCATCCACCATCAACAGATTTCCAGATCGTTTTCAAGAACTCTCATCCATTTGCAACGACATTAAGGAATCTTCATAGAAACTCCAATAAATGCATCGGATTTTTAAACGTTCAACAATCTTCATCAAGAACACGCATCCATAGTCATCGTGTTCTTCCTTTTTCCAGAAAGTTGCCTCTCCGTTCATGATGTTCATCCACCGTCTAAGATTCATCAAGATCTTCAGATGAACCTTCAACCTTGTTCATCAAATCGTCTCCATATTCTTCAGATTCATCGAGTAACGAAATCCTCCGTAAAATCTTCGTCCGATCTTCATGTGCTCATCATCAAACCTTCCAGATCTATGACAAATCTTCATCTGACTTTCTCAAAGAATCGTCAAATGTTCAACAAGTTATCAGAATCGTCATCAAACATTCACTGAACATCTTCATCAGCATGCAACGTCATCACACCTTCGTGCTCATCAAGACGTTGCCAGAAATCTGCTTCCATCTCCATCGATAATCTATTGACGCATTTTATTCTGAATAAAATCTTGAATGCTTTGATTTTGTTAGTTTGTTTTTGTTCTCCATTTTGTAGGTGATAATGACAAACGAAGGAAATGGAATTGAAACGAAGGAAAGAGTGGGAGGTGGATGACGATGAGAGTTTGTGAGGGAGACAAAGAGGAAACGAGAGAGAGAATTTGAGAGAGGAGAAACGGCGCAAGGTTTAGCATGAACAGTGTTAGGAGATTGGAGTGTAGGGTTAGGGTTTGCTGAAGGGGATGGATCACGTGGCTTGGTTTGGTATTGGGCCTCTAAGGCCCATTCTGATTGGCACCTCCGTTTCTTTTTCCTCCCCCCTCCGTGTGTGTGTAGTGTTACTGATTGGGCTAGGCCCATTCTTTGTTTTCTGGGCAAACTCCCCTTTCTATTTTCACCCCCTCCCTGTGTGTATTTTGTCTTGTGTATTGGGCTGGGCCTGGTTGTTTTACTGACTGCAATACCTCCTGTACCACTAAACCCCCCTGCTGCATGTTTTTTTTTCTTTTATATTTTTCTTCCTTTTTCTTGGAAATATTAAAAGCATATTATAGGGTGTTATAGATTTAATATAGTTTTTCTATTTTCTTTATAGAATATATACCTATTATCATAGATTTTTAGCATAGAATAATATAGGATTTTATGTTTCTATACGCATTTTCTTTAATATTTCTTTAGAATATTTTCAATTAGAGATTTAATTGCCGTATTTTAGGAGTAGCATTTTATTTTCCATTTGGTAGTGGATTTCTCTCCTATTTTCTCTCCTGTCATCTGCTTTATTCTTGATTTTATTGTTGGCTGGTCGTGTGACACGATTCAATTGGAGAATGATTTTCGATATCATTTCTCCATCTTGTCTTTGACACGGATATTAATACACTACCTCTTAGAGTTTGATTTCTCGTATAAGTCGAACCATGACGGTCTAAGCATTACATTGTTCTGGTTCGAACGTCATCATCAAAGATCCAGAGAGGAGAAGATTGGAATGGAGCTTGCGCGTACGTCAGGAGCCCCGGAGCTGCTTCGTTCATCATCATTGTCGTATTCAAATCTTCAGGCAACCAGCGAGTGTTGTGGGCTGCATCATCAGATACAAAGGAATTGCCAGCTGAGGAGTTTCTTCTTAGGTTCTTGCGTGCGTGTCCCGAGTTCCTTCCCGTTTAGGCGTAGGCCTGCTTCCTTTTTGTTCTCGCCTCATGCGAGCGAATCCCTGTTTCCTTTCTCTCGCCCCCGTGCAATTGAGATTCGTTTTCTGTCGAACTACGTTAGCTCTGATATCTCGTGCCCGACGAGAGTACGTAGGCATAGGATGTCGTATCCTAGCGAGCTCCCGTTTTCCATTTTTCCCTTTTTCCAGGTTTTAGTTGTAGTAGACTGAACTACAACTGCTCTGATTTCTCATATCTAATGAGAATATGTAGGCATAGGATGCGATATCCTTAGCAAGCACACTAACAACTAACCATTTTGTTCTCTCACTGTTGTGCGATCGAGACTTTCCCGCTGACGACTGATTGTTTCCTTTTCTCTTGCCCTTGCGCATTTGAGACCAGACCGTAGCTCTAGTTCCCGTAGGTTCTCGTACCTTTAAAACCAACTCAATCTCTCACTCCTATGTGAGAACACCCTGTCTAGATGTAGTTAGCTTGAACTACGTAAGCTCTGATCTTCCATGCTGTGTGGAAGTACGTAGGCACAAGACGCGAAGTCTTGGCGAGCCAATTCCCTGTAGTTTCCCGAACTACGATGACTCTGACTTTCTCTCTTGAGAATACGTAGGCATAGAGTGCGACGCTCTATCGAGTCAGTTTCCTTCCCGTTTAGATTTAGCAGCCGTAGATAGATTGTTTTGCATCCTTTAGACAAACCAAACAAGTGTGGATCCCATTAAGTACGACGGACGTGAGGGGTGCTAATACCTTCCCATTGCGTAATCGACTCCCAAATCCAGGATTTGGTTGCGACGACCATTCCTTTCCCGTCTTTGCGGTAGGTTTACTTCGAGCGTTTCCTTTCCCTCTGTTGGGATAAATAACGCACGGTGGCGACTCTTCTGTTCAGCCGGCGCCGATTTTCGCAGTAGCGACAGCTGGCGACTCTGCTGGGGACTCCAACGGTTCCCAGCTGCTGAGGACTGCGATGGTTCCTTATGCATGTGGGATCCGACGTCCCCTAAGAGAGTCAATCATAGCGCTTGTTTGCTTGTCTATTGGGTGTTTATTTTTTTATTGCTATTATTTGTTGCTGTTATGCTGTTGGGTGGGGATGTTCCTTTGAGTGAGAAGCCAGACCCAGGCTTGAGTGCACCTTAGACTTAGAGTGGAAAGTAGTGGGTGCGTACATGCTTTGCATGTACTAGTGTCCTGCGAAATCCACACTCGGACGAGGTTCTTCTAGTTGACTTCCGGTTCAACCCTTTGGGTTGAGTGGGATGTTGGTTAGTTGGATTGTCGACTCCGGGGACCGATCATTTGGGATTCAGCTAAGTGAGGCCTCTTCAGGATATGATGATGCCACACCTTCTGGGTATCGTATCATCAGTCTTGAAAGTATGTGACGCTGATGACCGCATAGGATGCCGAACTTGTGTCAATTTAGGTCCATACCCGTGAGTGGGAGGGTTTTGCAGGAAACTTGGCTTCCAGCCTACCCGTTATTTGGTCTTCTCGTCAGAGCGAACGTACTCCATCAGCAGCGCAGCAGTATTCAGAGATTGTGTGGGGGTTGTGATCCCGTGTTTGCTGCATATTGTATTGCATTTGCATAAACGTGTTGCATCATATTGCATGTCATACTCCAGCTAGCCAGAGCTCTTATCCAGCCGTTGTTTTGATTCTGAAGGTGATTACCCGGTGATTGGCCTGAGCAACTGTTGATTTTTAGAAGACGACCAATGGAGTTGAGTAGATTTGAGCAGAATCGAGCATTGAAGTCCGTTGAGGGTTATCAGTAGCTATGTCTGAGAGCAATTTCCAGTCTCCTAACACCTTGGCAGGGTTCACTATGACGACCAACCCTCTGTATGGTTCTACTTCCGAGGCAGAATTTCCGCAAGTGAACAACCTTACTGCAGACCAACGTGTGCAGCCTCCTGTTATGGACCGAGATCGACATGAGCAGTTTGTTGTCTGCAATGAACGACCTCCTCTTATCAACAGTCAAGGTGTTGTTTTCCCTATACCGAGTATCCGAAGAGAGATCCCAGTAGCCAGGACGGTGGACCCAAGAGCTCTTGAGTGTGATAGAAGACTCCAAGTGTTGGAAGAACAAGTTAAAGCCTTGAAGGTCAAAGATGCTGTTAACCTGAATGCTGCAGGCATGTGTTTGGTTCCTGGCCCAGTGTTGCCTTATAAGTTCAAAGCGCCGATATTTGAGAAGTACGAAGGAGATAGCTGTCTGAAGCAACATTTGGTGATGTTCTGCCGAAGAATGACGTCGTTTGTGCAAAATGACAAACTGATGATTCACTGCTTTCAAGATAGTCTGACTGGGGCATCTTTGCGTTGGTATATGCAGTTAGAGAGTAATCAGATTCGATCATGGGTGGATTTAGCCGGAGCTTTTCTGAAGCAGTATGATTATAACCTAGACGTAGCTCCTCATCGCATGCAGTTGCAAGAATTGTCTCAAGAGAACAACGAACCCATCAGGAAGTATGCGCAGAGATGGAGAGAATTTGCTGCCAGGGTACAACCACCGCTTTTAGACCGAGAGCTAACAAGCATGTTTGTAGACTCACTGCAGGATCCGTACCACGAAAGAATGCTTGGACTTCCGTTAAATTTCTCTGACTTGGTAGTACTTGGAGAACGCCTTGAGCATGCCATCAAAATCGGGAAAATTTAGATTATTTCAGACGGTCAGGCTAGTGAAGCTGAATCTCTTTATGATTACCAAACTGAAGAAGGAGTTGTGATCAATGCAATCATGCCAGATGTTGAGTATACTCGAGATGAATCATTGAAACCTGTTGGTTCTTCATCTTCTCAGAGATCAGTACCTCCTGTGTCTTGTTATGCTGGACAGACAACTGTGCCTGGGGCACCCTATCAGGAACGTTATGTCACTTCTCATGCAAATCAGCGAACTCGCAGCCGAGGTTATCAGAATCAACGCCAGAATCAGAATCGACCTCGTAACAACTTGGAACGAAGGAATGCTCCTTCCCACCCAGTGCCTATGCCGTATAGCCAGTTGCTACCATCTTTGATCCAGATTTCTTTAGTGGAACCGAAAGCTCTTAAGCATGTTCCAGAGCCTTACCCTCCTGGGTACAATCCCCACGTTCAGTGTGGTTACCATGGCGGATCTCCAGGGCATTCAACTGAAGATTGTAAAGCTTTTCAGGCAAAAGTACAACAGTTGATCGACCAAGACTGCATTTCCTTTCGAGAAGGATTTCTGTTTGTTCATACCAACTTCTCAGCTGTCTAAGCTCGTAGATTTGGAGTTTGTTTTTAAGAAGCCAGTGGTTCAGACAGGCAGCCGTCCTCAGCATTGGCAGTCCTCAGACTTTTCTTATCACTTGCATTTGTAGTTTCTTTTCTGTTAGTTACTACTTGCTGTTAAACATTGTTTGTTTTGAATGGTAATATTGATAAAGTGACTATGCATTTTTCTGAATTAATCATGTCGCTGTCGCTCATTTATTGCATTGCACTGACACTTGCATTTTATTTACTCCACCTTATCACTGTGATTAGCAAAGATTGGAGGGAGGATGACGAAAATGAATACTCATAACTGATGATCGTATGCGTTCAGATAAAACCTTGTCGATGACGTACAAGGCGTTGTTTCAAATCCCCCAAACACTGGAGATATAAGGAGTTAATCCCTTGTTAACCACTTCGAGCCAGGAAGTAGAAGTTTTTTTGGACTTTTTTAACCCTCACATCTTAACCCGGGGCAGGGTAGTTGTCAGTTAGCTTGACCGAGCATTCAAGTCTTACAGAGGAGTGTTGCCATTCGAGGACCAATCACAGTTTACGCCTCTCAAGAGGTCGTACCTTGTCAACCACAGTGGTTAAAACTCACCAATCAGGAGTGAGACAGTTACAATCCTTTCGGAACAATCAAGACAACCAGTGTCACACGACTTTGTTCCAAAAGAAAAAGAAAGAATAAGGAAGCCCGCTAAGTAAAAAGAAAAAAAGCTGGAAAGCTAATACTTAGGCAAAAATTAGGGCATCCCGCTGGACTTCAAAAGAAAAAATCGAGAAAGAACTCAAAAGGAGTCAGTCCAGGCAAAAATTAGGGAATCAAAAAGAATAAAAAGAAAGGATATCAATAGAAAAAAATCCCCAGTGAAGTCGCCAAAGTCGTGCAGATACAGACACCGAAACGAAAAGGAGTAACTGTCACTCCGAGAACCTTCTGAGTTCCCTAAACTATGGTTCTTACCATTCAACATACCTCTCGAAGAGGCGAGCGCTCGAGCCAAGTTAACTGAACTTTAGGATCGGAGATCATCACGTAGACGGGGTGGGTACAAATCATAATTTGAGCCAAATATCCTTTGTTTCACGAACCGTGAACCCGGCCACGATACAACCCTTAAAAGACCTAATTAAGGTAAGGTTTATTCTGAAAGCACATTACGATAAGGTTGAGTAACCTGACTCCTTCTCGATTTGCTAATCATATCCTTGTTGTATTTTTCACTGATCACATCAGCACTACGTTTGAACTCTGGTTCATTCGTCACTCACAATCATGACACGTAAATGAGTGACAACACAAAATTGTTCAAAATCTGCATGAGCACTGCATTAAAATTACTATTCGAGAATAAACAATTTTACTTGCAGGTCAGTAGTTGACATGAAGGAAATTCCAACAGGGAATAATCAAACAGGACTGAATAATTCAGCAGTCTGGATCAGAATAGTGTATGTTGTGAAACCCTGTGAATCAGGGGCATTGACTTTCAGTTCAAAATCAGTTAGTCTGAGGACAAATCCCGAAGCTTCAGTTGATCAGGGGTAGCTTGCCTGAGAAGTAGTCAATAAGAATGAATCTTCTCGAGATCCAATCAGGGGCAATTATGCAAAATGTTGTGATTTAAGGGCAGAACTTTCCAGTGGGTAATCAGATCAGGTTGAGTCGCTTGTACGCTCATTCAGGGGCAAGTCACTTCAGAGATAGTGAGACCAACTGGGTTGATAATTGGTTAATTGAGGTTGAATCTTTTTGTCATACAGATACCGGGGCAGGTAATCTCGAGGTCGTCTCGTAGCAAGCTGTTCAGAGTGATATTCCCAATAGTTAGATTGGGGCAAGTTAAGTTGTACTGGGGCAAGTTATTCAAGCGAGTCTGTTTATCCCCAGCCAGAGTTGAGTATCGAGGAATCGTGTCGCTACCCCCATCAAAAAACTGTAACCTTCCGAAAAAGGTCTTGTCGTCGTTGGATTGTTATCCTATAGTTTAAACCTGTTACACATCAGAACTTTGTAACCAGATCATTTCCAAAGTCCAGTTCTCGCCTGGCAAACCGGTAACCAGTTCTTGTCTGGCCCACATTTCCGTCAATACCAGTTCTCGCCTGGTACATGTTTTCGTTTAACCCATTATCGTATGGTCAACCTACCGTAAACATCAGTTCTCGTCTGGTGTATGTTATTGTTACCAGTTCTCGTCTGGTCACCGTTTCTTTAACCTATTGTTGTACCAGTTCTCGTCTGGTGCATGTCAGCTTTCAACCAGTTCTCGTCTGGTCATTTGTTTCTTAACCTATTATCCAGTCAGCCCCGTCTGATGTTCAAACCATAAATCAGGTTTCATCCGATAACCTAATCTATTTTGCTATCAGTTCTCGTCTGGTAGTCCATCCTTGAATGCTAGCCCCGTCTAGTATTTTCCATCTTGTTAATAACCCATTCTCATCCCTAAACCAGAAAAAGCCTAAAAATATCTGACACGGTAATTCCCAGTGACTCGCATGTTGTCACATTCCCCGATACGAAGCTCGATTGATATCAACTCCCTGATTAATGTTTGAATTCCTTGTGGATGTTTGTTAAAATCAGGATTACTCTTCTTCAGTAGATGGAAGCCACACATTATCCCCGAAAGAGTTGAGATTGCATTTTACCCCGTATCAGAGTAGGATCAGGAGTATCCTCAGCAGATTAAGATTGATATCCTTGATAGAAGGGGCATTCCCAGCAGTGTGTTGCGCACAAACGACCCCAATTCGGTCAATCCCTACAAAGCACAGGTTACTAGTGGTTTAGAAAGAATATCGCCGTGCAGGGCCGTCCTTCCTTTTCCAGCACGTATTTTGCTGAGATGATTCTGTGATAACCGGTTACCTTCAGTGGAGTTGACTTGGCTTCCGGCATTTATTTTTCCAAGTGGTTTTAGACCTGGTGTTCTCCGGCAGCTCGAGCCTGCATTTACATTTTCATACATCGTCATACTTGCATTTATACAAACACATAGCATCTCCATGTCGTATGGGGCCTAGCATCTATCAAAACATGTGCATATCATTTCCATGTCGTGTGGAACATTGCACCATTTTCAAACATACGCATTTCGAAACATAGACCAGGTTGGTTACCTCTTGGCTTTCGAGTATGTTCCCCTGCAGAGTTGTTTGGTTAAGCTTCTCTTCACCCACAGCGGAGTGATTTCTTCATAAGAGAAGAAAAAAAATTGACATTATATCAAGCTTCTGAAGCTGCCGCCTGTTGTCGAAAATGGGTGCCTGGCAGTCGATTCAGAATTTCCCCAGGAGAGTTTTCCTCAGGTTCGCCGTGAACTGCGAGATGACAAGATTTGATCCCATAGCAGATGGGAAGGTGTTTGCTTTCTGAAGCATTATTCCGAAGATTCAGTACACGTGGCGTCACACGGGTGATTGACGAAGAAGAAAAGGGTTTCATCAGATAATTGACTAGTTGTTGCCGTAACAACCAGACTTCAGTTCATTGGAAGCTATTTCTCGGGCAGTCTTGCAGTTTATTTCTGCGGTTGGCAAATTTCAGGGTTCTTTTGTATTCAACCGTCTTCTACCTTTGAATGTTTGAAAGCCTTTCGCTCTTCAACCATTCAGGTCCAAGTCGTTTGAATAGGGGCAGCTGTTGCACCCTAAAATTTGACCAACCGATTCCCATATGGTTTATGGTTCGACGCATTTTTGCATTCGCATTCGCATATCGCATACAGTGCATTTTCTCATTCATACTGATTTTATCGGGATTACAGCCCTGTTTTCACATTTCGGGTATTTCAGACCGGTTCGGATAATCAGAGGTTATTGTGAGAAGTCACGCGCTTTCTGGGTGTTTTCAGCTTACACAGTGATTTTGGAGGTTCTCGGTGTCTGGGTTTACTGCTTGCTTCGATCTGGTCTCGCGCTCTCTTTTATGTTGATTGTTTGCCTTTATTTGCATTTTTAGGATTTAATAGCCTTTTATAGATTTTAAATAGGTTTTATAGCTTTTTCTAGAATTTAAATAGATGATTCCAAGAGTTCTTTTTGAGATAATAGATTTTTTATGGATTTAATTGATTTTTTTCTAGATAGTTTTTTTGAAATTTAATTAGATATTTCTTATAGGATTTAATAGTTTTTTGAAATTTAATTAGATAGTTCTTGTTTTAAATAGTTTTAAATAGATATTTGTTAATGAATATTAAATAGAGTTTAATAGGTGTAAATGGATTTTTTTATATTTTAGAGTTTTTTTTAGAATTTTATTTGTTTTGAATATATTGGAGTTTTATTCTTTTAGAATTTAATTACTTTAATTAGGTCTTAATCACCATTTTTTTATGTTAATCAAGTATTAATTCGTGGGGTTTAGTTTAGTTTTAACTGAGTTTAATTAGGGTCATTAGATGTTAATCAAGTATTAATTCGTGGGCCAGATGTCCATTTTCTGGGCCCAGTCCGTTTTCTGCCAAGTGTCACGATATAAAGGGGCCACGCGTGTGCTTTTCGGAGGGTCCACCATTTCATTCCACGTTTCACACTCACACGAAGCCACCTCATCCTCTCCACTCTCTCAGAACCCCCACGTGACTCTCCCTCTCTCTTCCACCTCCACCACGTGTAACCCATGCACACACTCCCTCTGCCACCTGTCCACCTCTCATCCTTCACCGGAAAGTCTCCCGCCGGTCATGCAATAACCTCCGGTCACCGTAACCTCTCACCGGCGACCACCGCAAGCGTCTCCGGAATCTGTAACAATCACCGGAAAACCAAAACACGCCCTAAATCTTCATCTTCTTCGATCCAAGTCCATCATCTTCGGATCAATTTTTCCAGAAATCGATCAAACATCAAGAATCTTCATCCGTTCTTCAAACGATTTCCCATATTCTTCAACCTTCATCCTTGTTCTTCATGAATTCTCCAGATCTGTGAAGATCTTCATCCACCACCTTCAAACAATTCCAGAAGCCTCATCAAGATCCATCTTCTCCTCAAGAACATGCATCTACAATCATCGCGTTTTTCATGTTTCCAGATTGTTGTTCAAATCGGCATCTATAATCATCGAGTGTTCATCGCAAATTCCTCCACCTTCGAGCAAGAACCTTCATCCACCATCAACAGATTTCCAGATCGTCTTCAAGAACTCTCATCCATTCGTAACGACATTCAAGAATCTTCATAGAAACTCCAATAAATGCATCGGATTTTTAAACGTTCAACAATCTTCATCAAGAACACGCATCCATAGTCATCGTGTTCTTCCTTTTTCCAGAAAGTTGCCTCTCCGTTCATGATGTTCATCCACCGTCTAAGATTCATCAAGATCTTCAGATGAACCTTCAACATTGTTCATCAAATCGTCTCCATATTCTTCAGATTCATCAAGTAACGAAATCCTCCGTAAAATCTTCGTCCGATCTTCATGTGCTCATCATCAAACCTTCCAGATCTGTGACAAATCTTCATCTGACTTTCTCAAAGAATCGTCAAATGTTCAACAAGTTATCAAAATCCTCATCAAACATTCACTGAACATCTTCATCAGCATGCAACGTCATCACACCTTCGTGCTCATCAAGACGTTGCCAGAAATCTGCTTCCATCTCCATCGATAATCTATTGACGCATTTTATTTTGAATAAAATCTTGAATGCTTTGATTTTGTTAGTTTGTTTTTGTTCTCCATTTTGTAGGTGATAATGACAAACGAAGGAAATGGAATTGAAACGAAGGAAAGAGTGGGAGGTGGATGACGATGAGAGTTTGTGAGGGAGACAAAGAGGAAACGAGAGAGAGAATCTGAGAGAGGAGAAACGACGCAAGGTTTAGCATGAACAGTGTTGGGAGATTGGAGTGTAGGGTTAGGGTTTGCTGAAGGGGATGGATCACGTGGCTTGGTTTGGTATTGGGCCTTTAAGGCCCATTCTGATTGGCACCTCCGTTTCTTTTTCCTCCCCCCTCCGTGTGTGTGTAATGTTACTGATTGGGCTAGGCCCATTCTTCGTTTTCTGGGAAAACTCCCCTTTCTATTTTCACCCCCTCCCTGTGTGTATTTTGTCTTGTGTATTGGGCTGGGCCTGGTTGTTTTACTGACTGCAATACCTCCTGTACCACTAAACCCCCCTGCTGCATGTTTTTTTTTTCTTTTATATTTTTCTTCCTTTTTCTTGGAAATATTAAAAGCATATTATAGGGTGTTATAGATTTAATATAGTTTTTCTATTTTCTTTATAGAATACATAGCTATTATCATAGATTTTTAGCATAGAATAATATAGGATTTTATGTTTCTATACGCATTTTCTTTAATATTTCTTTAGAATATTTTCAATTAGAGATTTAATTTCCGTATTTTAGGAGTAGCATTTTATTTTCCATTTGGTAGTGGATTTCTCTCCTATTTTCTCTCCTGTCATCTACTTTATTTTCGATTTTATTGTTGGCTGGCCGTGTGACACGATTCAATTGGAGAATGATTTTCGATATCATTTCTCCATCTTGTCTTTGACACGGATATTAATACGCTACCTCTTAGAGTTTGATTTCTCGTATAAGTCGAACCATGACGGTCTAAGCATTACATTGTTCTGGTTCGAGCGTCATCATCAAAGATCCAGAGAGGAGAAGATTGGAATGGAGCTTGCGTGTACGTCAGGAGCCCCGGAGCTGCTTCGTTCATCATCATTATCGTATTCAAATCTTCAGGCAACCAGCGAGTGTTGTGGGCTGCATCATCAGATAAAAAGGAATTGCCAGCTGAGGAGTTTCTTCTTAGGTTCTTGCGTGCGTGTCCCGAGTTCCTTCCCGTTTAGGTGTAGGCCTGCTTCCTTTTTGTTCTCGCCTCATGCGAGTGAATCCATGTTTCCTTTCTCTTGCCCCCGTGCAATTGAGATTCGTTTCCCGTCGAACTACGTTAGCTCTGATCTCTCGTGCCCGACGAGAGTACGTAGGCATAGGATGCCGTATCCTAGCGAGCTCCCGTTTTCCCTTTTTCCCTTTTTCCAGGTTTTAGCTGTAGTAGACTGAACTACAGCTGCTCTGATTTCTCATATCTAATGAGAATATGTAGGCATAGGATGCGATATCCTAGCGAGCACACTAACAACTAACCATTTTGTTCTCTCGCTGCTGTGCGATCGAGACTTTCCCGCTGACGACTGATTGTTTCCTTTTCTCTTGCCCTTGCGCATTTGAGACCAGACCGTAGCTCTAGTTCCCGTAGGTTCTCGTACCTTTAAAACCAACTCAATCTCTCACTCCTGTGTGAGAACACCCTGTCTAGCTGTAGTTAGCTTGAACTACGTAAGCTCTGATCTTCCACGCTGTGTGGAAGTACGTAGGCACAAGACGCGAAGTCTTGGCGAGCCAATTCCCTGTAGTTTCCCGAACTACGATGACTCTGAATTTCTCTCTTGAGAATACGTAGGCATAGAGTGCGACGCTCTATCGAGTCAGTTTCCTTCCCGTTTAGATTTAGCAGCCGTAGATAGATTGTTTTGCATCCTTTAGACAAACCAAACAAGCGTGGATCCCGTTGAGTACGACGGACGTGAGGGGTGCTAATACCTTCCCATTGCGTAACCGACTCCCAAATCTAGGATTTGGTTGCGACGACCATTCCTTTCCCGTCTTTGCGGTAGGTTTACTTCGAGCGTTTCCTTTCCCTCCGTTGGGATAAATAACGCACGGTGGCGACTCTTCTGTTCAGCCGGCGCCGATTTTCGCAGTAGCGACAGAGGGGGCTGTAAACAAAAAAGATCATTCATTACACATTTTACACACATTGCAAAAACCAGAAAATAGAGAGAGAAAGAGAAACCCTAAAAACCAGAAATATAGAAAGGAAGAAAAACCAGAAAAAAGAGAGTGACATAGAAGCACAAGAGGATCATTGAGAAGCAGAACCTTCACAACATAGAGTGAAGAGTGGAGAGCACATCCGACAAAAATCAGTGGAGGACTTGCAAAAAGGATAGAAAGCTCTTGGTTATCCATTTCAACAAACCTTTCTCTCTTTACTTTTTGCTTTTATATTCATTTTATTTCCTCTTTTATGTGTTGTTGTACTGAGTATATCCTGTAAGGTTCTAAGGGGACCAAAAAATCATTTTTAAGAACCAATAGAAAGGAAAGAAAACCACAAAAGACAACAAAAAAAAGAGAAATATTGCATTTTTCGCTTCAGGTCGCGGCGCGAACATGCAAAAATCAGAATGAAAACTTTCCCAGTTCGCGACGCGAACACCCTTCGCGGCGTGAACATGCAAAAAAAAGATTGTCCATTTTTCTCAGTTCGCGGCGCGAACTGATCAGTTTGTTTATTTTTTTTCTGTTTTTTACCTTAAAATGTTTTTTTTCAAGGAGTTCGCACGGCGAACTCCTTTATGGCACTTCGTGTTGTTTTTTTTTGCATGTCTCGATTTTTTTTTAGCCGACTAACCCCATATGTTTGTATGATTTTAGTGTGAATATTGCTATTGTCCTTGTTGACTTTTGATTCCAAAAACCATTTTCAAAAATAAACTCTCGATCTTATCGATCAATTTTTAACCTTGTAAGTCGATTGCCTTGCGCATCGCCATTGACCTTGTCCGTATCGCTTCAAATATATCTTTACAAACAATGAACCTTGATCCAACATCAAGTGATCCTTTTTCTCATAAAAAAACCCAAAATACAATAAATATATGGTTAGGATTGTACACCATGGATTTTAAGGTGGTGGAGAAGGAATGAGAATGGAATCCTCCTACACTCGTTTCGAATGTTTTGGATACAAGGCGCTCGACTTGGCTATTCGAAACATTCATCTCTATCCAAAATCCTTTTGTGTAATCTTAGTCAAGAACCATTTCTCTTTAAAAAAACCTAAAAATAAAACCAACTCATCAAACTATTATTTTCTCCCTAGGGCACCAATCCAAAAACCCTTTTTCAAGGTATAAAATCAATCAACAAACAATTACTTCATAAGCCTCTGAACTACGGAGCTCTGACTCTTCACTTCTTTTAAGTGAGGGTACGTAGGCACAAGGGCCACAATCCTTGGCGAGCATTAAAATAAAACCGAACCCTTCTTTTCTCAAAACAAGCAAACTCTTAACAAAAACACCCATTCACGCTAAACAACCTAGAAGGTTCCCATCGAGTATGATGGATGCAAGGGGGTGCTAATACCTTCCACTTGCATAACCGACTCCCGAACCCTAAGACTTGGTTGCGATGACCATGCTCTTTTCCCAAAGGTTTTATCGCTATTTCCCTTTCCCTCCTTGGGATAAATAAAATCCGGTGGCGACTCTGTGTCATTTTTCGCGTAGCGACAACTGGCGACTCTGCTGGAGATTCTTCCCTAAGCGAGTCAAACCTAACCTAGTTTGTTTTTTCGCGTGTTTGGGTCCTTTCCTTTTATTTGTTTGCTTATCACTTTCCCTTATTTATTCAATTGTATCTCACCATGTTTGGTTTCATTGGTTCTTGGTATGGATTGGATACTTGGGTGGCAAACTCGAGGGAAAAACTCTATACCCGAGTCTAAAGTGTTAAAATTGAGATAGGAGAGGTTGAGTAGTATGGGCTTCCGAGATGCTCATCTCGTGATAGTCGATACGAGAACCTCGCTTAGAGTAAATTCTTTTGAGAGTGATGAGAACCGTCAAGCTCTTGGCGTGTTTGATCAACGTTCTCTTGAAAATCCATTACTCTAAGGACCTTTTAGAACCCTAAACCTTTGGCCAACTAAGATTGACGTTCGCGTAGTATGGGTCCTCGAGAAGCTCTTCTCATGTGGACCGATACGAAGACCTCGTTCAGAAGAGACTTTCTTGATGGAGTTGTTGCCTGGCAATGACTGACATACGTAACAAACAGTCAAGAAAGTCCATGACTCTGAAATCCTTGTCTAGAACCCAATGTCGATGTGTCTCGTAGTATGGGTCCCCGAGAAGTTCTTCTCGTATGGGTCGATTCGAGGACCTCACTCAAAAGAGATTCATATGATGGAGTCATCTTCCGACATATTCATGTCATGTATGATGAACAGTCATGTGAATCCATGACTTTGGGATCCCTTTTAAACCCTAGATCACACCTTGTGAGAACCTTCTTTATAAAGCAGTCAATATCGGCCATATCTATACCACAGACTTATGAACCCATATGCTCAAATTCTGCATCCGTTCATACATACATACTTCATAAAAAACAAAGCTCTTAGTGTCTTGTTCTTGTTGCAGATATAAGCATTTTTTAGAAGCAATCATGATGAATGTGAATTTAGGAACGATGACGCTAAATAAGAAGACCGACCGAAAGAGTACTTTCACTTTCAAATACAAAGATCCTTCAATTGAAAGTTTGAAGGCATTAAGTGCCAAGATCACTCCCATCAAGCATAACAAATTTCACTCTTCTTATGGGAGAATTTTGGATTTGTTGACAGAGAAGATAGAGTTTGAAGCCCTCACAGCCTTGGCTCAGTACTATGACATTTCTCTTCGATGTTTCACCTTTGTTGATTTTCAGATAGCTCCTACTTTGGAAGAATTCGAGAAGATTTTGAACCTCTCCATCAAAGATCGCAATCCTTTTCCAAAGCTCGAAGAAGAGTTCACTTTGAAAAAAGTGGCTTCTGCCTTAGGGATTCCCACATCAGATGTGATAGCCAATTGGGCACCCAAAGGAGCTAGGGGTTTTTCGAGGAAATTCTTGGAAGAACAAGCGTGGAAGTATGCTAAGGAAGAGAAATGGGAAATATGTGGTTCAATTCTGGCACTCTTGGTCTATGGAATTGTGATGTTTCCAAATGGGGAAAATTTTGTGGACCAAGTAGCTGTGGAAATCTTCTTGACCAAGAACCCTGTGCCTTTCCTCTTAGGTGACTTCTACCACACACTCCATACAAGACATACAAAAGGAGGTGGAATGTTCCTTTGTTGCGCCCCGCTCTTGCATAAGTGGCTAAGGACCCAAATGCCCGAAAAAGGTCCTTTTGCTTCCAAGGAACTCTCATGGCCTCAAAGATTCACTTTACTCACCGCTAGTTCCATCACATGGTACAAGAGGGAATGGGAAACCAAAGATATTATCTTTTCTTGTAGAGAATTTCCCAACGTGCCTCTTGTGGGGACACGAGGTTGCATCAATTACAACCCGGTGTTACTCAAGAGACAGTTTGGACACTCATGGACGGCCCTCCTAAAGAAGAAGATTTGGTGTCGTTCCTTATCAATACGGTCGATCCAAGTGATCCATCTGTATGAAGGGCGAGAAGAGCATGGGTAAACATCCAAAGAAGCAATCCAGACAATGGGTGGAAGAACATCCTTGCTCGTGAACCTATGTCAAATGGGTGAAAGAGAGAGTGAAAGAGGTCAGATTACCTTTTGTCTTTGATGCATCTGCTTTCCCATCGAATCCTGAGCCCGAGCCTATCTTACCCGAAGATGTGGAGAAACTTAAGGTTAAAATCCAAGAACTTGAAGATGAGAAAACTCATCTTCGAATTCGACTCAGCGAGACTAAGCATAAAAGCGAAGCTTGGGAAGACAAAAGCAAAGAGTTAAAAGAAAAGTTTGAGGATAGCAAGAAAAGGGCTATGGAAGAGAAAGGAAAGAAAGAATGGGTTGGTGGAGCTCTCAAAAACGCCAACGCCGACTTGGATCACCAAAACGAAAAATTGGACCAAGTGTGGCGAAAGGTCAGAGACTTAGAAAATGATGTGAGAATAGCCACCCAGATGAAGAAAGATGAAAGGGAAAACTTTGAAGCTCAGATTCACAAGTTGAAAGGCATCATGAAAGGTTACGAAGATCAGTTAGCTCGTGAACTTTTGGAAAAGGAGAATGCGCAACGAGATTTTGTATAAGCAGAGTACCTGTTGGGTAGAGCTATCGAAGAAATCCGAAGAGTGAAAGATGGAATCTATGATGAGCTATATCTAGAGCTGAAGGATAGTTGCCACTATTGGGAAGAAAGTTGTCGTCAGGCAGAAGCTGCGGTACTTCAGAGAGATGACATCATCCATGATCTCTAAATTGTCTATGAGGAGTGGAAGAACAAATTCATAAACTTGGCGGGATTCTCCAACTTGGTGCTTCAGCAGATCCCTGAAAAATTGAAGATAGCCGATCAAGTGATGACTCCTGAAAACACTCCTGTCCTTGTGTTCGACTTTGTGAAGTTTTGCAAGGAAACAATGGGAGAACTTGTTATAGATTTAGAGGCGATTCGCAGAGCCCAAGGAGTCACATTTAGAGTCGATTTGTAATTTGATTAAGAAGTGTATCCTTTGTATTTTGTATTTGAACTTGGCTTCAAGCCTTAATTAAATGAGAGTTTTTGTTCTATTATGTCTCTTCTAATTAATTGCAATGGAAAATGTTTATATTCTTAACAATAACTAACAAGGTTACTAAGAGCTTTGCACATAACATTTTTCATATGCATTCCATACGCATCATATCGCATTTCATAAAAACAAAACCAAAACTTACAAAAAATTGACCTCCATTCGCAGTAAACAAGCTGACTTCCCGACATCCCTACTACACTTGTGGCAAGCAAAGATTACTAATGATCAAATTGAGCAGACTCAAGCCGCTTTCAGGGAGGAGATGACCCACATGAAGACTCAGATGGGCCAGTTGATGGAAGTCATTCAGGCTATGGCCAAAGGACAAGAAGAAATGAGACAAGCTGTGGAGAGAAACGCTACCAACGCTCCAATTCCTACCGCTGTGGGCTCAAACCCCACCCCTGACAATGTCATTCCTACTCCTACCAATGCAATCCCCGTTCCTGGTGGCACGGTCCCTACTCCTGCTGGTGCAGGCGCAATCCCCACTCCTGGTAGTGGTGCAGCTACCCCTAAAATCCACTTTGATGATCACGAAGGTTTCTACAACCCTCACGATAACTTAGCCGTAGACGCTTCTGGAATACCAACTACTGAATTGGAAAAGAAGGTACTCGCCTTGCAAGAGAAGGTCAAAGGACTACAAGGCCCAAGCACTTTTGGGTTAGATGTTGCGGATATGTGTTTAGTACCCGGTGTTAAGATACCACTCAAGTTCAAAGTCCCTGACTTTGAAAAATACAAAGGGACAAGCTGTCCCCGAACTCACATCCGATCTTATTGTAGGAAGATGGCTGCCTACTCTGACGATGAAAAATTGTTGATGCATTTTTTTCAAGATAGTCTCAGTGGGGCATCCCTTGAATGGTATATGCAGTTGGAAGGTACACATATCAAGACTTGGAAAGAGTTATTCGAGGCATTTCTGAAGCACTACCAATACAATTCTGACATGGAGCCTAATCGCACGCAACTCCAAGGCTTGACCCAAAAATCTGGTTAAGCATTCGAAGACTATGCACAAAGATGGAGGGACTTAGCTGCTAGAGTCCAGCCTCCTCTTCTTGAAAGAGAATTGACAGATATTTTCATGGGGACTCTTCAAGGTCCTTTCCTAGAACACTTGGCTGGATGCACATCTACTGTATTCTCGGATTTAGTTATGGCCGGTGAAAGGATCGAGAACATGATAAAGATTGCAAAGATTCAGAATGTTGATGGAGCTTCCGGTGGATCTAAGAAGCCCTACCAAGGTTTTGCAAGAAAAAGAGAAGGCGAAACGAGCACTGCCTTGATGGATAAGGGGAAAGCCAAAGCATACCAAGGCTCTTATCATCATATGGCCGCTATTACTCCAAATCAACCTCTCTCTATACCTGCAAGTCAACCGGATGTTCAAGTTCCTTACTAACAACAACGTTAAGGCTATTATCAGGGTCCGCCAAGACAAAGGAGACCTGAGAAAAGATTTGATCCCATTCCGACAACATACGCTAGGTTGCTTCCACTCTTGCTTAAGGGTTCCTTAGTATAATTGAAAGAAATGAAAGCTCCTCCCGCTGTCCTACCTCCTGGCTATGATGCAAATGCCCGTTGCGAGTTCCATTCTGGGGCTCCCGGACATAATATTGAAAACTGCAAAGCTTTGAAGTACGTGGTGCAGGATCTCATTAATTCAAAGGTCATCAATTTCACCAAAAATACTCCAACGTGACTAATAATCCAATGCCAAACCATGGTACAAACATGATTGAAGAATCTAGAGGAAAGAAGTTGGTGTCAGAAGTTGATAAAATGAAGACCCCCTTTGCTGTTGTTAAGGAACAATTGTTAATGAAGAATATTATCCCAGGATGTACCGAGGATTGTCAACACTGTTTGAAAGATCCCCAAAACTGTCATGAATTGAAGATGGGCATCCAAAATTGTTAGATCAAGGTGTCATATTGATAGAACAAATGTCAAATGCTGAAGAAGTGGCCACTCTTGATATTCCCTATGATCCGATGGAATTTACTTATGATGAAGAACTGTTGAACAATTTGTATGGTCAGAACCGTGTACCATTGACGATTCCGTATGAGCAACCCCGTGTGCCGTTGACAATTCCATGTGATGAAGATTGGTATCCTACCCAAGTTCCACTACAAATCCGTATGATGTTGCACCGATAACAATTCCATGTGATCATCCTCGTGCGCCCTTGGAAATCTCATGTGATTATGATTGGTATTATGTTCAGACCCCATACAATCAAGTTCGTGAACCATTGCAAATACCGTATGATCAAGTAGAAATTCCATTGTCTCCACCTTCACTTGCTCCGTTAGTGATATCTACACCTGCTTCTTTCCCTTTCGAGAGCACCAAGGTTGTCCCTTGGAAATATGAGCCAACTGTTTACATAAATGGGCAGAAGGTGAAGAGGATGCTGTGAAAGTTGATAGTTCTGTAGAGAACATGGTTGGAACCGGTGGAATAACTAGAAGTGGGAGGATTTTTGCGCCCGTACCACCACCAAACAATACAAATGAGAAGCAGCCAACAATTGAGCAGGGGCATACTTCTACTCAAAAAAGAAATTCCAATGAGGATGTCGAAGAATTCTTATGAATCATCCGAAAAAGTGATTATAAGGTGGTGGACCAGCTCAACCAAACACCTTCAAAGATTTCCATGTTGTCATTGCTAATGTGCTCCCCTGCCCATTAGGAGTCATTGATCAGGTTTTTGAAGACTGTTCATGTTCCCCAAGAAATATATGTTGTGCAATTTGAAGGAGTGGTGTCGAATATTGCCTTCGCGCATATTCTGAGCTTTAACGATGGAGAGTTGCCCCCCGAGGGGAAGAACCATAATAAAGCTTTGCACATCTCTATCGAATGTGCTGATGTTGTTTTATCGAGAGTTTTGGTGGATACTGGATCATCCTTAAATGTCTTACCGAAGAAATTCTTGGCCAAGCTGACCATTGAAAGATTGATGATGAGGCCCAGTGCAGTGATAGTGAAAGCTTTTGATGGGGCAAGAAGGACCGTGATAGGGGAAGTTGATCTCCCCGTCAAAATAGGACCTCACACTTTCATTATCACATTCTATGTGATGGATATCTATCCTGCTTACAGTTGTTTGCTAGGCCGTCCTTGGATTCATGCGGCTGGTGCTGTAACATCCACTCTTCACCAAAGACTAAAGTTCATGGTTAATAATCAGCTTGTCGTCATCGAGGGAGAAGAGGATATGCTAGTAAGTCATTTGTCTTCATTTCGCTATGTGGAAGTAGGAGGGGAAGTTCATGAGACCCCTTTTTAAGCATTTGATGAGATAAGTGTGGAAATGATCCCTGCTAAGAAGGAGGAAAAGAAATCAGAAAGGTCAGGATCCCCATGGTTACATGGAAGGACGCAAGGACCGTAATTGAGACCGGTCACCCTGAAGGTTGGGGAAGAGTGTTGGAGTTACCCATCAACAAAAACAAAACTGGTTTGGGTTACCTTGGCAACCACAAAGTTCAGCAGAAGACAACCGTTGACAAGGACAAAAGGTTCATTCCTCCACTTGCCTTTGTTAGTGGTGGACATATGGTGGATGATCAGGTGGCCGTTGTGGAAGCTGAAGATGATGCACTAAAGGAATTCTGCATGGTGTACCCAAGGGCATCGAATCAACAACTCAACAATTGGACTGTTACGGAGATACCGGAAGTCACCCTTGTCGGAGAGTAATTTTCCTTGTTTTTCTTTCAAATCCTATGCTCTGCCCAAGGCATAAGGATTATTTTGTAGGGCCCCCCATGTTTTCAATTAATATTTATCATGAATGAAATGAACCTTCTGCATTCAATTGTGTTCCCTATCTTTCTTTTTATTTTTGCATAAATAAATGGCAATGTTTTCTTGCATTCTTCTTTTTCATCTTCTCAAAACAAAGCATAAAATCACCAATCATGTAGATCTACCCCGGATTCCATTGATAACGATACTGCTACGGTTCCATATGACTTTGATAATCCAATCTACCATGCTGACGAGGATTGTGAGGAAGATTGTGAACTCCCCGAGGAGTTATCCAGACTATTGAAGCAAGAATCAAAGATCATTCGGCCGCTTCAAGAGTCATTGGAAGTTGTCAATCTTGGAACCGAAGAGGACAAGAAAGAGGTCACGGTAGGCGCTGCCCTAGAAGAGAGCGTGAAGAGAAGACTGATCGAGCTCCTACGTGCGTATGCAGATGTGTTTGCTTGGTCATACCAAGACATGCCCAAATTGGATTCAGACATCGTGGTGCACAAATTGCCGCTCAAGGAAGATTGTTCGCCTGTAAAGCAGAAGATGAGAAGAAATCGACCCGATATGGCCCTTAAGATTAAGGAGGAAGTGCAAAATTAGCTTGATGCCGGATTCTTGGCAGTATCAAATACCCTAAATGGGTCGCCAACATTGTACCTGTGCCTAAAAAAGGAGGTAAGGTGCGGATGTGCGTTGACTACAGAGACCTAAATAGAGCCAGCCCAAAAGATGATTTTCCGCTGCCACATATTGATGTGTTAGTGGATAATACGACCCAATTCTCTGTGTTCTCTTTCATGGATGGTTTCTCCGGATACAACCAGATTAAAATGGCTCCAAAGGATATGGAGAAGACTACCTTCATTACCCCTTGGGAACCTTCTGCTATAAGGTTATGCCATTTGGTCTGAAGAACACTGGTGCGACATATCAACGAGCGATGGTGACTCTCTTTCATGATATGATTCATAAAGAGATTTAATGCTACATAGACGATATGATCGCAAAATCACAAACTGAAGAAGAACATCTCATCCACTTGGAAAAGTTGTTTACTAGGCTAAGAAAATTCAGGCTAAGGCTCAATCCGAATAAATGTACCTTTGGGGTAAGATCTGGTAAATTGCTAGGTTTTATCGTGAGCCAAAAAGGGATTGAAGTCGATCCTGGCAAAGTAAAAGCTATCCAAGATATGCCAGCTCCAAGAACCAAAAAGGAGGTTCGTGGTTTCTTAGGGAGATTGAACTACATTGCCAGATTCATATCTCACCTAACAGCCACTTGTGAGCCAATATTCAATCTGCTTCGCAAAGATCAAGCAATCGTGTGGAATAACAATTGCCAAAAAACATTTGAAAAAAAATAAAATAATATCTGCAAGAGCCACCGATTTTGATGCCTCCCGTGCCAGGAAGACCTCTCATCATGTACTTGAATGTTCTGGAAGGATCCATGGGATGCGTGTTGGGGCAGCATGACGAAACAGGTAGAAAGGAGCATGCTATTTACTACTTAAGCAAAAAGTTCACTGGCTGTGAAACGAGGTACTCAGTGTTGGAAAAGACCTGTTGTGCACTCGCATGGGCTGCCAAACACTTAAGGCAGTATATGTTGACCCATACCACATTGCTGATATCAAAGATGGGTCCAGTCAAGTACATATTCGAGAAGCCTGCTCTCACTGGACGAGTAGCCCGTTGGCAAATGGTACTGACAGAATATGACATCCAGTACGTCTCACAAAAAGCTATCAAAGGGAGTGTGTTATCTGAATATCTTGCCCACCAACCCGTGGAAGATACCA
>OZ012741.1:356911691-356934820 GCA_963859935.3 Lathyrus sativus
TGATCGATAGTAATGAAATGTTGGTTGGTTTAAAGCGTATCTTGAATAATTAAAATATCAAATTAAAATATTGACAAAATAATATATGTTATTGACAAAATGTAATGAATATTAAGAAATATAGTTACCCATGTTAATTATTTTTTTCTGTAGGTTCCTGTCCTTGATTTCTCTCATTAAATTTTGTGCAATGTGACGGATATAATAAACATGCACTGAAGGGGATCATGCCAACCATTTTTCGCATTGTTGTATGCACTTTCAATTGATGCATGTCGGTCTGAAATTAAACATAGATCTGGTTGTGGCGCAACATGCCTCCTTAAGTTTCTCAGAAAAAACCTCCAACCTTCAGCGGTTTCACCTTCCACAAGGGAAAAAGCAACAGGAATCAACCAACTTCTTCAAACTTCCAAAACATCCCCTCCATGACTTGTAACACACAACCACAAACATTTAACACCCCTCAAAAAATATTTAACATCCAACCACAAATATTTAACACCCAACAACAAACATTCAACCCAACACAACCACCTTATACCCCAAGTCAACATTACAATCAACCTTACCATCATTTAACCCAACCCCTTCAACATCCAACAACAAAACCCAACCTCATCATACCCCCAATATAACCAATACTCATTCTCTCAACCTATCCAACAAGAACACAACTACCCAAACACCCCAACCACAAGTTTCTTTTTACCCCACACAAAACTCACCCTTAATCCATCTCAAGACCAACATTCATACACCCCTTACATGACTAACACAATGCCACCTTCAAACCTACCAAGTTGGAGTAACGAGGGTACAAGATTAAGTTATGGAAGTGTGGCGGCGATACCAACTATGGACGATTTAAGTGATGATTTGGTCGCTGAATTCATGAACCCTAACAATGATGCATGACCATCTACACAGCCCAAAAATGCTGAGGTTGATCGTAGAAGGTCCACCAGAAATGTACAAGCTCATGCTTGTGGAACCCACCAACACTTACGTCGACCGGGTCAAAATTAATTAAGGGTGAATAGGAATTTTTAGTTTATTTATTTTAATGTACTTTTTTATTTCAAGAATAATTAAATATTTATTTTAGTTTATTTATTGTATTTTATTTTATAATAATTATTATATAATTTAATATAGTAATTGGACGGTAGTGTGTATATTTATAGTGTGCCGCCAATTGAAAGGACAGGAGAGTCCAACTCATAATTTTTTTTTACTTTTTCGTTTTATTTCCATTTTAATATTATTAATATATATATTAATAATATTAATATATATTAATAATATAAATATATATTAATAATATTAATATGTATTAATAATATAAATATAATATATTAATATATATATATATATATATATATATATAATATATATATTAATTTATATTTATATAATATATATATATATATATATATATATATATATATATATATATATATATATATATATATATATATAATATATTAATATTAATAAAATAAATATTTATTAATATTTATATTATTAATATAAATATATATTAATATTAATAATATTAATATTAATAATATTAATATTATTAATATTAATAATATTAATATTTATTAATATTTGTATTAATAATATTATTATTATCATTATCAATATATATTAATATTATTAATATTAATATTTAATAATATTATCAATAATGTTAATATTAATATAATCAATTAAAGTATAATATAAATTTATATTTTTAAGACATAATTTATATTAATTGATATTATTAACTAATATTATTTAATACATGATGATTAATAAAACCACTAACGATTAGTTGTACCCACATTGGGATACCGAGTGAGGTTGTGGCCTGTTTGACGAAACATGGAACATTTTCTCTCAAGCTTATTAAAGTTATCCATTTCCGCTGTAATACGTGTGCTCACTGGACGACCTTTCTTGTTCCTTCGCATTCTTGGGCTATGGCAAATTTGATCTCCTTCATAAACGGGCCAATATTCATCGTACGACAGCACTGAAAAGCTTGTGCTGTAAACCCCAAACAGGTTTGTAACCCTATAAACGTCAGACAAAAGAGCGTAAACGTCGTGGCGCACATTCAAACATGCAGCGATAACATGTGAACAAGGGACACAATATGCTTGAAACTTTCCGCAGTCACACCACCCGTTCAAGAGGTCGACCTTATAACGTCCCATAGGCTTCCCCTCACCATGGTCCATTGTCTCCTTCACACTGAAAACATTGTTAGCGTAGTTAAAAATTCTGACTTGATGTGTGCTGGATTTTGTTGTTTCTTCTTTCATAACCTTGAGGCAGTTGTTTGTAAATGTTTGGCCAGAATTCAACACATCACTCCACTTTCCACCCCTTTCAGCAAATAAAGATCCCAGTCTATAATATGTTGCTCTTACCAATGCTGTAATGGGCAAATTACGTGTGTGTTGCACCCTAAAATTTGCCCAACCTTATTCCTTAGTTTATGTTTCATTATCATTAGCATTTGCATATAGAGTCATGTACATAGACTAACCATCTGCATAGCATAAGCATAGCAAGTCATTCAACAGGGGACCAATCATTATTCTCATCTCTAGAGGCCTATCAAGAGGTTAATATCCCAATTCAATCTCATTCAAGTCATCAGGAAAGAATTTGAAAGCAAAGAGTTCAGCAGATCAAGCCTTGAGTCCATCTCCTAGCTGAGGGCATCTGAGGACCAACAAGAGGATTGTGAGCTGTGAATTGAAGGCATGGAGAGCATCTAGACATCTTGAGAGACTTAAAAAGTCATTTGGAGAAGGCAACAATTCATTGATGAGAGCACAAGAGCTACAGTTGAAGACAGTCAACTAGGGTTTCATCTGGGTCAACCCTAGGTCAACCCTAGGTCAATTGATTGATTTAAAGGGCATTCAAGGCTATTGGAGAGGTGTGGGGTTCATCATTGGATATATAAAGAAGGATATGGAAATATGACAAGGAGAATTCAAGAGAAATCAAGGAGAAGAGGAGTTACTAAATTAGGGTTTTTTGTAAAATCCCCTAGTTTAGGTCAAATTTCCAAGCAAGATAAGTCAAAATGCTAGCTTCAAATGGCTTCTTGGCCAACATGGAACTTGTAGAGGATCTCAATACCTTTAATTTGAGTGGTGGAAGACCTCAAGGAGATTTATAGAACTCAAGTTATGGTCCTTGCAAGTTACAGGTCATCTGAGGTGTCTGAATTTTTGTCTGTGAAAGTGACTTGACTTCCAAGCAATTTTTACCCCTCAAGGAGATTTCAAATGAATTCTTGGTCAACATAAGAATTGTTCCTCATTGTCTTAGCTTTCTAGAATGGTGTGGTATGCCTTCATATGATGTGTGGAACTCAACTTATGGTCTTTGCAAGCAAAGGGTATTTTGGGCATTTGTGAATTACAGGTCATTTTAACCTATGTCCAAAACTCATACAAGGAGGCCTCAAATGGAAAAACTTACAACATCAAACTTGCTCCAAATGGGATTTTAAGTCTAGAAAGAAGGTCACAAATTATTGGAGAAGCTCATAGCATGAAGTTGCATAATTGGTCAAAATATGAACTAAAATGGCTTATAAAGTGAATAAATTCAAGATGGAAAATGGTTTGGGAGATTTCTAAGTCCAAATGGAGACTTCCAATATATGATTTTGAATGGAAAAACAATTCTAAGAATAATGGTTCAAACACTTTTTTGAGTTTAGAAGGAAAAAAGAAAGTTATCTTTGGTTACTTGTAATTGAAGAAACATGACCAAAATGGATCAAAGTGGGAAAACAAGGGAATGTGCAAGATGGATCTAGAATGTTCATATGAGGTCTATATAAGCATGAAATGAGAATTTGGCAAGGGTTGGCTTCAGTTGCACCAAGAATTCCACAAAATTTCTCATTCTTTTACATTAAAGTTTCATTCCAAATCTCACAAATTCTTCACCAATTCTCATCCACATCAATTCAATCTTGTTCAATCATCATCATAGATCATCATCCAATCAAGGATCAAGTGTGAATCATCCATTCTCAAGCACTTTCTTCAAGAACATCAAAGTTGAAGTTTCCATTGGACAGCATAATTCAAGCCAAGAATCAACAAGGAATTGCATACAGAATCACATACATCAAGGATTGATCAAGATCCAACACCTAGAAGCTTCAGATCCACGAGTTCCATAGCTGTTTTCAAGCTTTTTACACCAGGTATGTTTTCATTCGATTTGCTTGATTCAGTTAGTTTAACATGTTGTTGTTAGTTTAGATGCAATGTAGGTGGTTAGGAGAACAAGTAGGATGAATTTGGAGAGGTTTGGTGATGGTTGTTAACAGGTGCAACAAAATGTTAGGGCTTGAATCTCCTAGGTTAGTGCATCATAATTGTAGCTTGATAGCGCAGGTTGATTACCATTAGTTGTAGATTAGTTTAGGTTAAGTTTGGGGGAGAATTGTGTTGATGCATATCAGTGTAATTCCATGGTGACCAGAACTTGATGCCATCGGGTTGAGTGATATATGGAATTTCAGACTGAATTGAAACCACAGAATTGTAGAGGGAGAGATTTAGCATGATTTTCATGTTTACAGCATGTGGATTCGTGGATTGTAGAGTGAGAACAGAGGAGGTGAAGTTTACTCGTGCATGGCTGCCATGGGAGGTTAAAACCCTAGGTTCAGATCAATTGAAGAAGAGATAATCGTGGCCGTGTATTGGGCGTTGGACTTTTGACTTCCCAGGCAATCCAATGGCTCATATTTAATCTGATTTGTGGAGGGAAATGATTTGGCCAAAACGCACCGTTTCATTAATTGAAACGGGCGGGCCTCAGAACCTTATGCTATCCCCACCCCCAATGTTAGGCCCATTCCATTTTTGAACGTGATATCTGTTACTTTTCGTACCCCCAGCTCGTTTTTATTTTCATCAACTCTGAGTTGTTTCTGGGCCTTAACCAGAATGCTAAGCGCACCCCCCATTGTTGGCCCATCCTCTGATTATAACTGGGCGTGGTTTCTTTTAACACCCCTCCCTCATTTAATTCCAATTTTATTTTTTAATTCCATTTTAATTTTTCATCAACTTCAAAAATTCATAATAAATTCATAGAAAATGCATTTTAATTCATTCTTTTTACATCATTTTCATTAAAATGTCTAGAAAATTTTCATGAAATAAAATTGCATTTTTATTTTTATTTCATATTTTTTTCCATATTTTCTAAATAAATGTCATATTAAATAGATTCATCTCATGCATCATTTTAATAATTTTTGTTCTCTTACATGCTTTAATATTTTTGGTCATTCTTTTTATATTGTTTAGATGAGATATTCAACTTGTAGAAATATTTTAGTTCCCATTTTTAGAAGTTAATTTTAGGTGATTAATAAATGCTTGAACATCATGTACAAAACTAGGTTTTTAGGTGACAACTTAAGAAGTTTGATTTCATTTCCCTTAGGACTTAGGGTTTGAATAGATTAGTTATGGGACTATAGGGGCTATGGGTAGTTACTAGATCCCTTAGAAAAAAGTTAGGATTCCCCTACTGCTATTAATATTGTCTGTATATCTGATTGTCTGGTGTGGTGTGCCCTCTGGGGATTGTTGTTTGTTTGTTTGGGTATTGGGTTTGTCTGGGGACCTGGGGAAGCTGAAGACTTGAGGAGATGAAAGCCATTGGAGATTCAAAGATTGAAGATCAACTTCCAGAGTTGAAGAGGAGGTTCTTGATAGCAGCTGCTGAGGAGATTAGGGTTTAGGAGCTAGGCAGAGCTCTAGGTTAGAAAGTTTGTTTCTCAAACATGGATTGCCTTGTTTGCATCCATTCTTCTCTGTGATTCAGAGTCTCTCTAAGACACTCACCCCCTTCCTTTGGAAGGCTTGGTGATAGTGTCTATGAGATAGAACTCTTGAGAGAAAATGTCTCTTGTGTTAGAAGCAGTCTGTTCACCACCCTTGGTAGTCAACTGATTGCTTAACACCCAATTCACTCTTGTGACTGATTCCTCATCCTGGAGGTTTGAACTTGAAGAAAAGCCATTGCAGATAGAAGACTGATGATCAAAGCCCTTGCCTGAAGGTCATGAAGATGGAGATTGATGCTTGTTGAAGCCTGTAGCTGATTGGAGATTGCTTGAAGCCAGATGTTGATTCAGAGCTGCTGAAGCTGTTTCTTTTGCTGTTGTATTTCATTTGCTGATGTATTGTTTGGATTTCTGGGCTGTATTGTTTGCTGTTTACCCTGCTGGGTTGAAAGTGAAGTCTGTTCACTTTTGCCTATTGTTTTCTAGGTTCGAGGTTGAGTGGGACTCCCTTGCCTCGCTTGTACTGTTGCATTCATGCATTTTACTGTTACTGTATATATCTGATATTGTTTCTGTTTCCGCCTATTCCCTTAGGATCTCTGTTTCTCTCTGCGCAAGAGAGGCACATGATAGACACTAGGCCTTAACCCATGCATGATAACATTAGTTTAGTTTGATTCCCTTCGCAACCGTAGGTTAGAGTTCTGTCTCTTCTTTCTCAAAACAAACAGAAAAACATCATAAAGATTTCAAACACAATAAAAGACACTTCTTCCGTAAAAGAATGTGAACTCATCAAGACGTCATTTTTGTCCGCCGGGACTGTTAATCAGAAAAACCTTTTTCAGAAGGAATAAAATCAACCAAGACAGACTTGTGTCGTACGTGGCCCGAACTACGTTTGCTCTGATCTTCCATGCTGTGTGGAAGTACGTAGGCATAGGATGCGATATCCTAGCGAGCAACCTTCCCCTCCTTTCCCGTAGGCAGGCGAACTACGTTGACTCTGATTTCTCGTTCCAGACGGGAATACGTAGGCATAAAGTGCGATACTTTGCCGAGTCATTTTTATTTTTCATTTTATTTTCTTTTTCACCCTTGACCTATAGTTTAGATAGAATAACAATCCATACCCGGAAACAAGCGTGGATCCCATCGAGTACGATGGACGTGAGGGGTGCTAATACCTTCCCCTTGCGTAACCGACTCCCGAACCCAGGTTTTGGTTGCGATGACCATACCTTTCCCGTGTTGTGCGAGGTTTACTCTGAGCGTTTCCTTTCCCTCCCGTGGGATAAATAACGCGCGGTGGCGACTCTTCTGTTCAGCCAGCGCCGATTTTCGCAGTAGCGACAGCTGGCGACTCTGCTGGGGATCCAACGTCCCCTGGCTGCTAAGGACTGCGATGGTTCTTATGCATTTGGGATTCAACGTCCTTTGAGAGAGTCAATCCTAACGCTTATTTTCCCGTCGAGGATTTTGTATGGAGTTATTGTATATTTCTAACCTTGTATTTTCAGCTTTATATATTGATTATTATTGCTGTATCTGGGGTGTGACGGGTGTTCTGATATTGAGAGATAAGCCGGACCTGGGCTTGAGTGCACCTAGAATTAGAGTAGAAATTAGTGGGCGCCCGCTTGCTTTGCTTGCTTTGGTGTCCCATGAAATCTACACTCAGACGAGGTTCCTCTGGTTGGCCTCCTGCCCCTTCCTTTGGTTGGCGTGGGTTGCTGGTTAGTTGGATTGTCGACTCTGGGGACTGATCATTTGGAAGTTGGCTGAGTGAGGCCTCTTCAGGATTTGATGATGCCACTCCTTCTGGGAATCGTATCATCAACCCTGAAAGTCTGTGACGCCGACGACCGCATAGGATGCCGTACCTTGTGCCAGTTATAGGGCCACCCACCTGTGAGGGGATTCAGGGTTATGCAGGTAACTAGACCTCCAGACTACCGGTCATTTCTTGATCAGAGATCCTGGTTATTTATGGAGAGTTATGAGGTCTGTCAGAGACCAACTAGAGATGAGATCTGAGGTCTGTCAGAGACCATTTGGAGATGTGTTCTGAGGTCTGTCAGAGACCAGTGGGGGATATGATCTAAGGTCTATCAGAGACCAGCGAGTTATGATTTGAGGTCTGTCAGAGACCAGTATTGGAGTTTTATTTTAGGTCTATCTGAGACCAGGGTTTGATGACTTCTGGATGGTCTATCTGAGACCTTTCTTGATTGGGTTTAGGCTATTCAGCTGCAGCTTTGGTCCCTGTTGAATGTTACTTGCATTGCATTCCTGCATATCCATTATCATTTGCATTTCACTAACGTGTGTCTGTGCTGCAGGTGCATTTGCATTTCCCTAGTTCTAGTGCCCGGACTTCTGAGTGTTTGATCATGACTAGCTTAAGGAGAACGGTTGCTTACAAATTGCCTACGCCTGATATTGTTCCTCTACTTGGGTTGATCTCTCTTGCTGATGAGGGTGTTCGTAGGAGTTTCCGGATGAGCTATGGTAGGCTACTGAGATTAGTGTGCAAACCTACAGAGGTAGAGTTGGAGGGGCTGTATGCTTTGATGCAATTCTATGACCCTGCTTTGAGGTGCTTTACGTTCTCTGACTTTATTATGGGACCAACCTTGGAGGAATACGCTGAGTATGTTGAGCTGCCCGTGCAGAACCAGGTTCCTTTCATTCATTATGACGCCAAACCTAAGCCGGAGGAATTGGCAAAAGCCTTGCATGTTGATGCTTCGGAACTTGTGACTACTGTTTCCCGTGGAGTTCCAGGCTTCTCACTTCAGTTCTTAGTTGGTAAAGCCCAGGAGTATGCCAAGAGCGGGTGCTGGGTGGCTTTCAATGTTGTGTTGGCCTTATGCATTTATGGCATAGTCTTGTTCCCCAATATACCGGATTTTGTGGACTTCGACGCTTTCTACTTGTTTGCCGCTGGTAATCCTGTACCTACCTTACTCGGAGATCTCTACCACTCACTGCATTATAAGAATGAGAAGGGGAGAGGAAAGAATGTTCACCTGTGTGTGCCCTTGTTGAGTATGTGGTTTGAGAGTCACCTTCCTAAGAGAGGATCTGCTGCAGAGACTACAGTTCCAGTTGGTTGGCCAGAGCGTTTGATGAGGCTATCGTCGGAAGATATGGAGTGGTTTGATCGAGACCTGTTGGGATCTGAGCTCATCTTCAGTTGTTCTGGTTACCCTAATGTGCCGCTGATTGGAAGAAAAGGGTGTATCAACTACAACCCTTCTCTGTTCACTCGTCAGTTTGGGTATGCGCTGAAGAATCCACCTCAGGAAGAAGAAGTACAGGAATCTCTGTACTTCACAGGGGATTTGAAGGGGGAGTTATTGGCCAAGTTGCAACATGCCTGGACGCGTATTAACCGCAGAGGGAAGCCACTGTTAGGTAAGAACGACTGTCAGGCCTATGCACCTTATAGAGTTTGGATTCAGGAGAGGGCTAGTCAGTTGAGGATGCCGTTTCAGGATGCACCAATTCTTGTTCCCGTTCCGGTAGCCGAGCCAACTACTGTTTCTAGGGAAGTCTATGAACAGGTTGTGAAGGAGAAAGAAGCCTTGATGAAGATTAACGAAGGGTTAGAGCAAGAGTTAGCCCAAGTACGCAGTGAGAAAAACAAGGCCGTATATGCTTTCCAGCAACAGATTGAGCTGGTAAACAGGTTAGGAGCTGAGTTGACCGAGGAAAAGAAGAAGCGCGAACGTCTGGGGCAAGAGTTCAGAAGTTCCCATGACATGCTGGAAGCCAAAAAGAAGGCGCTCGACGCAGCACACCGAGAGATATCTTCTTGCAATAAGACTTGGAATGCTACACTCACTAACAACAAGAAGAGGGAAGATAAGCTGAAGCAGCAAATTTCCGACCTCGAGGAGAAGTTGAAGTCTAGCATCAAGAAGTGTGAGGAGGAAGTGATGACCCGGTATAGTGTCCAGTATGCACTGAACAAGGCAATCAAATCCAGAGATGAAGCAGTGTCTCAGAAGCGAAAGCTAGAAGATTGCTTCGGAGAAGCAACATGGGAAGAAACTGCTGAAGACGTACGCTGTGTCCTTAAGAGGAGAAATCAGCTTGTTGAAGGGCTGCTTGATCGACCAAGCCATCCGGAGACCAAGAAGTTGATAGAGGAGTACCAGACTTTTGGGAGGATTTGATCATTTCACGTAGTTATTTGTATGCTTTATTTGCATAGTGCTGACCATCACCAGGATTGTTGGTTGAGGTCATGCCTTCTTTGTACTCTCAGTGATATTGTACCCTGGATTATTGATTCTCTCAGCAATATATGAGGCTTGCTATGATTCAGCTCCGATATTCCTATTGTCAGCACTGTCATTGCACCGGCACCTTCGCACTAGAACTGGGGGGATGAACTTCCCTAATGCACAGACACATTGCATTGCATTCATACTCATATTGCATTACAGGTAATCTTTGAATGGTGTCTTATCTCCTGATCTGTACCAGGTACTTTCCAGGATTCCAGATCAACATCCGCACCACTATTCTACACGCTCCAACTGTCGGAAAGTCATGGACCAAATTCAGAACGAGATGCAGGATGTGCGCGAGAAGCTCGCCCTCTTCATGCAGACCATGGAGGCTATAGCAAAAGGGCAAGAGAACTTGCAGGCCATGGTCCAGCCTCTGTTGGCTCGCAACGCTGGTCATGGTAATGACGATCATCAGTCTGTCCGGGTTGATACTGCTCATGGAGACGGCACTCCTACGCCAGTGGCTCCGCCCGTGGTCAATATACCTGCCGCTAACGTCAACAACGCTACCGCTGCTGTGAATGGTAACGTCGGAGTAGGGAATGAAACTGCTGTCCATAATGCTGGGCTGGGTGATGTCAATTTGGGAGATAATCTCGGAGGCAATGGCTTTGTCAATACTGGGTTCGGATTCAACGATCAGGGATTCGACAATGCTGGCAAGTATGGCTTTAATGCTCAAGGCTTTGGGCAAGATGGTTATGGTGTGGTCAATCAGGGTTACGGAGGCTTTGGCAACGGAAACGGTGCTGGATTTATGGCTTATGGTCCTGCTGGAGGTGTTCAAGGGTACGGCAACAGAGGCCGAGGTCCGGGGATGAATCAGAACAGAGCTGGACGTAATAATGCGTACGATGGGTACGGGGCTGGAAACGGTATGTGGCAAGAGGATCAACAGGAGGACGCCTTCTCTGGAGGAGGTTTTGAAGGTCCGATGGATGATTCTCAAAAGATTAGAATGCTGGAAGAGCAAATGAAGGGAGTCCTAAATCAAAGTGCTGTGGGTTTGGACATGGCAACTATGGGCTTGGTACCTGGCTTGAGGGTGCCAATTAAATTCAAGGCGCCTGCGTTCGACAAGTACAAAGGAGACACATGTCCGAAGGTGCATGTACGAGCTTATTACAGAAAGATGTCTGCATACTCCACTGATGAAAGAATGCTCATGCATTTCTTTCAGGATAGTCTATCGGGTCCTTCCCTAGAGTGGTACATGGGGTTGGAGCCAACTGATATCAAGACATGGAAGCAATTAGCGGAGGCATTTGTAGCCCATTACAAGTATAACAGCGACCTGGCACCCAATCGGGTCCAGTTGGCCGGGCTTTCGCAGAAGAAGGGGGAGAGTTTTAAAGAATACGCGCAAAGGTGGCGCGATATGGCTGCCAGGGTCCGTCCCCCTGTGGAAGATAAAGAAATGAACGATATGTTTGTCGGCACATTCACCGGGCTGTTCCATGATATGCTGTTTCATACGTCTCTGGCTAGTTTTTCAGACCTGATTTTGATGGGGGAAAAGATTGAGCGGAACATTAAGCAAGGAAAGTTCCAAGTCGAGGAATCAACTGCATCTGGCAGTAATAAGAAAGCTTATGGTGGGCGCCGTCAGGGCGAAGCTAGCGCTGTATTCGGAGGCCGAGGCCGAGGCCGAGGCAGGGGAAGAAATCAATATCGTCAGCAGCAGCAAGTGTCGAGTGTTACAATCCCGTATCAGCAACAACCAATCCAGCAACGACAACCGGTTCAGCAGCAACCAATGCCACAGCAGCAGCAGCCTCAGCAGGGGGCACAGCAAGCTCAGCGAAGATTCCAGGGTAGTAAGCCGAGAAGGGTGTTTGAGAAGCCGCCCTCTACCTATGCTGATTTGTTGCAGACATTGTTGGGATTGAATCTGGTAGAGAAAAGAACCCTGGCACCGATAACGGGAACTCCCCCGTTCGGCTACGATGCAAATAGGCACTGTGAGTTTCATTCTGGAGCCCCGGGCCATGATATCGAAGGTTGTCATGCTTTTAAGCACGTTGTGCAGGATCTCTTGGACAACAAGTCTATCAACTTCGGAACGGCAGTTCCGAATATAGTCCAGAAACCCATGCCTAATCATGGGGCGAACGCCGTGCTGACTGAGGAAGGTCTGAATCTTATCATGAATGTTGAGGATTTAAAGACGCCGCTGAGCGAAATAAAGAGCCGACTGTTGCAGGGAGGTGTTTACCCAGGATGTAATGAATACTGCTTAGACTGTTGGACCCTGGCTGGGGGGTGCGAGGATCTGAAGAAAGGCATTCAGGCCTTAATTGATGAAGGTATATTGCAGTTTGACAGAACAGCAACTGACGAGCCTGCAGGGGCAGTAGTGGATGATCAGAGTGATGTGGCCACGGTGACGATTCCGCGGAAGACGATCACTATTGCAGCACCAGCTTAGCGCCCACCGATTACCATAACTAAGGCCGGGCCAATCCCGTATGAGAACACGAAAGCAGTCCCATGGTCATATGGGCTAGAGGTGTATTGTGATGGGATTAAAATCGATGTTAACAAGCAGTCAGCAGAGACTGTGGATAATGTTGTGGGTTCAGGAGGCATGACGAGGAGCGGCAGGATCTTTACATCTCCTGAAGTGGAAGCCGAAAGGCTAGCGAAAGGAAAGGGGAAAGTGGTTGAGAATGTTCCGGTTCAAGCAAGTGAAAAAGAAGCAGCATCTAAGGATGTAGAAGAATTCATGCGCTTGATTCGGAAGAGTGATTATAAAATTGTGGAGCATCTGCAGCAGACACCGTCCAAAATATCTATTTTGTCATTGCTGTTATGTTCAGAAGCTCACCGAAATGCTTTGCTGAAAGTCCTGGACACTTCTTTTGTACCCCAGGATGTCTCCGTAAACCAGTTAGAAGGAGTGCTGGCACACGTGAATGCAGGCCACAGTCTGGGCTTTACTGATTTTGACTTGACTCCGAAAGGAAGGGATCATAATATGGCATTACACGTATCTGTTGAGTGCAGAGGGTCGACAATGTCGCATGTATTGGTTGACACCGGGTCGTCTTTGAATGTGCTGCCTAAGAAGGCGATGATGAAGCTGGATGTTCGAGGGATTTTGTGTACTCCCAGCGATTTGGTAGTCAGAGCATTTGACGGCACGCGGAGAACAGTCTTCGGATCGATTACCTTGCCTCTGCAAGTGGGGCCGGAAGTGTTTGCAACGGAGTTTTATATCATGGATATACAGCCTGCGTACAGCTGCTTGCTTGGAAGACCTTGGATTCATGGGGCAGGGGCAGTCACGTCTACCCTGCATCAGAAGTTAAAGTATATGGTCGGAGACAGCGTAGTCACCGTGTGCGGAGAAGAAGACATCCTGGTCAGCCATCTATCTTCGTTCAAATATGTGGAAGTCGACGGGGAGATCCACGAGACGCCATGCCAGGCATTCGAAGGTTTGCGCATCAAGGGTAAGAGTCCCGGGCCTAGCAAAGTGCCAGAGATAGCTGTCTCATCGTATAAGGAAGCTCAAGCGCTAGTGAAAGCAGGAGAAGCCAAGGGCTGGGGCAAAGTGTTGGACATTCCGGTGAAAATGGACCGGTTCGGACTGGGGTACCGACCGTCGTCATCAACTCCTTCTGTGGGGGCCCCTCATTTCAGAAAGTCAATTACCATTTCTGCCAGTGGAGTATGTCATGAAACTGTCAATGCTGCTTCAGAGTCTGATGAAGGGGACAGCGACTGTGATATGGATGCCTGGATTCAGCCAAGCACGCCAGGACAAGGACTGTGCAACTGGTCTATTCAGGAGCTTGTTCCTGTGACTTTTAAACAGTAATGCTTTGCTTTATTAATTGTTGAATAATCTGATGTCTTGCCCGGGGCATCAGGATTTGCTTAGGGCTGTGTTGTTATAAACATTGCGCGTTAATCATTAAATAAATGGCGTTTTTTTCATGTGCAAATACTGTAATCCCTGTCTTTCTTGTTTTGTATTTTTCAATAAAATGGCAATGTGGTTATTCGCTTTATACGCATTTTGAAGCACTTAACCATTCCTTTTGCAGGATAACATTTTCAGATGACATCCTTGAGCCACCTATGACTCGTCCCGACTTCGAGCACCCGGTATTCCAGACCGAAGAAGAGGTTGTCGAAGATAGCGACGTTCCTGAAGAACTGTCTTGGTTAGTGAAGCAAGAGGAAAGAGCCATTCTGCCTCACGACGAGGTCATCGAGATTATCAATTTGGGGTCGGAAGGGGTTGAGAAGAATATTCGTATCGGAGCGGCACTGCAGAGTGATATCAAGCGAAGACTGGTTGAAATGCTCCGAGAGTATAATGATGTATTCGCTTGGTCGTATCAAGATATGCCAGGGCTCGATACAGATATGGTTGTGCATCGCCTGCCACTGAAAGAGGACTGCCCGCCAATCAAACAAAAACTTCGCAGAACACGACCAGATATGGCAATGAAGATCAAAGAGGAGGTTCAGAAACAGTGGGACGCTGGTTTCCTGGCTGTGACGAAGTATCCTTCATGGGTTGCCAACATCGTACCAGTGCCAAAGAAAGATGGCAAGGTTCGGATGTGCGTGGATTATAGAGATTTGAATAAAGCAAGCCCAAAAGACGATTTTCCACTTCCTCACATTGACGTGTTAGTTGATAATACCGCTCAATACTCTGTATTCTCCTTCATGGATGGCTTTTCAGGCTATAATCAAATTAGAATGGCGCCAGAGGATATGGAGAAGACTACTTTTATAACGCCGTGGGGAACATTTTGCTACAAAGTGATGCCCTTTGGTTTGAAAAATGCTGGGGCAACATATCAGCGTGCGATGACGACTCTTTTTCATGACATGATGCATAAAGAGATCGAAGTTTATGTTGACGATATGATTGCCAAATCCCAGACGGAGGAAGAGCATCTGGTAAATCTGTTGAAGTTGTTTAAAAGACTGAGGAAGTTCAGGCTGAGGCTGAACCCTAATAAATGCACCTTCGGGGTGAGGTCGGGTAAACTGCTGGGGTTTATCGTAAGCGAAAGAGGAATAGAGGTCGATCCTGCTAAAATAAAAGCGATTCAAGAAATGCCGACGCCTAAAACAGAGAAAGAGGTGCGCGGGTTTTTAGGGAGATTGAACTACATTGCCCGGTTCATATCTCACCTAACGGCCACGTGTGAACCATTATTCAAGGTGCTAAAGAAAGATCAAGCTGTAACGTGGAACGAAAATTGTCAAAAGGCGTTCGACAAAATAAAGAAGTATCTGCAGGAGCCTCCTATTTTGATATCCCCGGTGGCAGGGAGGCCCTTGATAATGTATTTGACAGTTCTTGAGGGAAGCATGGGTTGTGTTCTCGGTCAACACGACGAGACAGGGAGAAAAGAGCATGCAATCTACTACTTGAGTAAGAAATTTACAGATTGTGAATCTCGGTACTCAATGTTGGAGAAAACTTGTTGCGCGCTAGCCTTGGCCGCCAAGCGTTTGAGGCAATACATGCTGAATCATACAACCATGCTCATCTCGAAGATGGATCCAATCAAATATATATTCGAAAAGCAGGCGTTGTCAGGTAGAATTGCCCGTTGGCAGATGGTCTTGACTGAATATGATATTCAATACGTCTCGCAAAAGGCTATAAAGGGGAGTGTGCTGTCTGAGTATCTGGCGGAGCAGCCTATTGAAGAATACCAATCAATGAGGTTTGATTTTCCTGACGAGGATATCATGTATCTCAAGATGAAGGATTGTGAAGAGCCGTTACCAGACGAAGGACCAGAGCCGGGGTCCCAGTGGAAGATGATATTTGACGGAGCTGTGAATGCTTACGGTAGCGGAATAGGGGTAATTATCACCACGCCGCACGGGTCGCACATCCCGTTTACTGCCCGATTAACTTTTGCCGTTACCAACAATGAGGCCGAATACGAAGCTTGTATAATGGGGCTTGAAGAAGCCATTGATTTGCGAATCAAACATCTAGACGTATACGGAGACTCAGCTCTGGTAGTGAATCAGATCAAAGGGGAATGGGAGACGCGGCAGCCCAATTTGATACATTACATGAATTATGCAAGGAGATTGTTGCCTTTCTTCGACAAAGTTGAGTTGCATCACGTGCCGCGGGCAGAAAATCAAATGGCTGACGCCCTTGCCACTTTGTCTTCCATGTACAAGGTCAACTTCTGGAACGAAGCTCCCCAAATCACTATCTCTCGGTTGGACAGGCCAGCTTATGTATTTGCTATTGATGAAGCATCTGATGACAAACCGTGGTATTTTGATATCCTTAATTTCCTGAAGAATAAAGAGTATCCGACTGGGGCATCCAGTCAAGATCAGAAGACTCTCAGGAGATTAGCGGGCAATTTCTATTTGAACCCGGATGGCGTCTTGTACAGAAGAAACCACGACTTGGTGTTGTTGCGTTGTGTAGACGAAAAAGAGGCAAAGCTTCTCATGGAGGAAATTCACGAAGTACCTTTGGTACGCATGCTGGTGGACATGCTATGACAAGAAAACTGCTGCGGGCCGGTTACTTTTGGCTGACGATGGAAACTGATTGTTTCAAGTTTGCAAGGAAGTGCCACAAGTGCCAAATCTATGCTGACAAGATACATGTGCCTCCGAGCCCTTTAAATGTGATGTCATCTCCATGGCCATTCTCGATGTGGGGAATCGATATGATTGGAAAGATCGAGCCGACGGCTTCTAACGGGCATCGGTTCATCCTGGTAGCAATCGATTATTTCACCAAGTGGGTGGAAGCGGCGTCTTACGCAAATGTAACGAAGCAAGTGGTGGCTAGATTCATCAAGAGAGATATCATTTGCCGATATGGGATCCCCGAGCGGATAATCACGGATAACGGTTCAAATCTGAACAACAAAATGATGAAGGAGCTCTGTCAGAATTTCAAGATCGAACATCACAACTCCTCCCCTTACCGACCCAAGATGAATGGCGCTGTCGAAGCGGCCAATAAGAATATCAAGAAGATTGTCCAGAAAATGGTGGTGACTTATAAAGATTGGCATGAAATGCTACCTTTCGCTTTGCACGGTTATCGTACGACGGTACGCACATCAACCGGGGCAACTCCGTTCTCGTTGGTATACGGAATGGAAGCGGTATTACCATTGGAAGTTGAGATCCCTTCTCTGAGGGTGTTGCGAGACGTTCAGCTGGACGAGGCAGAATGGGTAACAAATAGGTTGAACCAATTGAGTTTGATGGATGAGAAGAGGCTAGCTTCTCTGGCATACGGTCGTTTGTATCAAAGACGAATGAAGAAAGCGTACGACAAGAAGATAATTCCGCGAAGCTTTCAGACGGGCGACCTTGTGCTGAAAAGGATTCTCCCGCCGCAAGCAGATTACAGGGGCAAGTGGACCCCCAACTACGAAGGGCCATACGTTGTCAGTAAGGTCTTTTCAGGAGGAGCGTTGTTGTTGTCCACCATGGACGGAGAAGACTTTGCGTCACCTGTGAATTCGGACGCAGTTAAAAAATACTTTGCTTAAAATAGACCCGCTGGACAGAAAAAGAGAGTCCAGGCAAAAATGGGGCATCCTGGCGAACCAAAAACAGAATGAAAGGTTCGGGCAAAAGTTAGGGATAAAATTGAAAAAATGTACACCCGCGAAGTTGAAAACCTACACTGGGCGGCTTCGGCAAAAAGGGGTATCCCGGTGAACTGAAAACCCGTAAAGGGCGGTTCACGCAAAAGTTAGGGATGTGAAAAGCAAATGACTGCGGTCCGAATTTGATATTGCAATGAGCATCAATGCGGGAGAATACATTTGAGGAGTCAGTTATCGGATACAACCTTTTCAGAAGTGGGGATACCGGGAAAGCATTAGAGTCGGATGAGTCATAGGAGGATCAGTTCGTGGTGTTCGTCTGCATCCAGTTGCCGACATGTGTACAAAATTTAATTTGTCAAAATATTCATGTTTCTTGTGCGTACTTATGTATTTGCTTTGCGTAGCTTCCTCTTTTCAGGAGTTACGTCCCGTGTACAAAAACTCCGCCCATTCAGGGGCCCAATCAATGAAAATGTGTTATTCAGTACTTGACACCGTTCTTTACTGTTTTGTGCATGATAAAACGCCTAAGTTTGATGAAACTAGCGTGAGTATAACATCACTGGCCCTTGCCAACAGTGGTTAAAGCTTTGAATTGACTGAGTGTAACGTCACTAACCTGAATTGATTTGATTGCACAGGCTTGTCGTGTCTTGTTTGTGTTGTTGCAGGTTTCATAACCATACGAGGAAGATGATCAAAAGATTGCGATGACGAAAGACTTGATCCACGCAGGACGGGCTCCAGAAAAGTTCTTCGTTCTCAGCAGAGTTTGGCGACTCCAAGATCGTAAGGCTGTATTCAGACAGGTTTATTTTTCCCCGCAGGATCGTGCACTCTCCTCCAGCGGAGTCAGTTAATTTTACCCAAGAGAATCATCCTATCCCCAGCGGAATTCTCTTTGCAAGTGTTTTCATTCCTTCCAGTGAAATTCGAAGATTAAGACTCTCCCAAGCAGAGTTGATGGTGGGTCCTGTCATTTATTTTGTCAGAGATACTGGTGATATCGGTTCACGTTCCAGCAGAAAGTCTGAGCATACTGTGCACATCTGCTATTCTCCAGCAAAGTCATATTCCCCAGCAGGGGGTTACTTCAACAAGACGTTTGGTTTGAGTTCCCAATTTCCCAGCAGGGGTTGACTTCACCCTTCCAGCATTTATTTTTGCTGGAACAATTCTGTAGCATCTGGCTATCCCCGGCGGAGTCGGCATCATCTTCTAGCATTTATTTTGCTGGAGCAGTTTCTGTACTCCAGCAGTTCAGGCGGAGAGAGCTCTTGCTCAAATAAATTACCAAACAGTCCAGATCTCGGCAGGAGATATTCAATGATAATGTCAGTTTCGGCGGTATTCCCCCACAGAGTTAGCATGATGAGATTCTCTTTGTCTCTAGCAGAGTCATTTATGCAAATGTCTCTTATTTTCCCCACCAGAGTTGTCAGGATAAGTGTCTTCTTATCCCCAAGCAGAGTTTGTTTGTCATCAACGGGTCCCATGAATCAGAATTTCAGAGGCCACCGCCGGTTATCAGAGCAGGCGTCCGATAGTGGGTTTCCGGACATCCCCAGTAGAGTTCATCTCAAAGTCGCTGTCACGTCAGTGCTGAGAAGTTTGTGGTTGAGAATCATAGAGAACTAAGTCCTGACGTGGACAATATATTCCTATATTGACGGGATTTCTTCAGAAGTGGGCGTCCTAACGTGGACAGGTTTGTTTTACTGGATTGGTAAGGTGTGTTAGTCCTATCGTGGCAGATTCGGTTTCTCGAAATTAGTGGAATGGGAAGTCATGACGTTGACAAAAGTAATTACTCTTTGTGTTAGTGTCCTGACGCGGACAAGTTATTTCCCCAGTGGGTCGAGGGTGTGAGTCCGTACGTGGACAAGTTTTATTTCCTCAGCAAGTCGAAGACGCCTGAGTCCTAACGTGGACATGTCGAGATGAGATCAGTGTCCTTACGTGGGCAAATCAAAGAAACTATTATTCCTAACGTGGAGAAGCGGGTCCTGACGTTGACGATGTAGTCCTTACGCGGACATATCAACAGAAGTATTCCTAACGTGGAAAGAAAGCGTGTCCCTTACGTGGAAGAGAAAGAGAAAATGATTCCTCACGTGGAAAAGAGACGGAGATTCCTTACGTGGAAAGATGTAGTCCTTACGCGGACATATCAAAAGAAGTGTTTCCTAACGTGAAAAGAGGAGAGTCCTTACGCGGACAGACTAAGATGACATTCCTTACGTGGAGAAATGAGTCCAGACGCGGACAAATCGAGAAAGAGTTGGTATTCCTTACGTGGAAAGATGTAGTCCTCACGTGGACAGATCAAGAGCATTCCTTACGTGGAAGAAAAATGGTTTCCTTACGTGGAAAGACGAGTTTATTCCTTACGTGGAAAGATTGAGTCCTCACGCGGACATATCAAGATGGATTCCTGACGTGGAAAGAATGGATTATTCCTGACGTGGAAGAGTTTAGTCCTGACGCGGACAGATCGAAGAAGTTTATTCCTCACGCGGAGAAATTGGGTTCCTTACGTGGACAGATGCAAGAAAAGTTGAGTCCTGACGTGGACAGGTCCGAGCCAAAGTTGTATTCCTCACGTGGAAAGATTGGAGTCCCGACGCGGACATGTCAAGTGGTACTGGAGTCCTTACGTGGACAGATCGATGTAGTTCTCCTTATGTAGAAAAAGAAGATTGCTTCCTGACGTGGAAAGATGAAAAGGTTTAGTCCTGACGTGGACAGACACAGAAGAAAGGATTCCTAACATGGACGATTCAGTTTATGGAAACGCAGACGAATTATCCCCAGCGAATTGCCGAGATTTTTCTGGGTTAACAGCAGGTGGAGTCCTAACGTGGACAGGTTCTAGTGGAGATTTCTTCGTATTGATGACAGACAGAGTCCTGACGTGGACAAGCAAGCAATCTGTTATGACAGAATCCTCTTCAGAACGATGAAGATAATCCCCAGCACGGTCGCGCGAGATCAGTGGGTTGCTGTAACAGTCAGATTCAGCTGATGAATGTCGTTCCCCAAGCAGTGGCGCAGTTTATTTCTGCGGTTGGCAAATTTCCGGGTTTCTTAGTATTCAACCGTCTCGTACCTCGAATGTTTGAAGGCCGTTCGCTCTTCACCCAGTCGGGTCCAAGTCGCTTGAATAGGGGCAGCTGTTGCACCCTAAAATTTGCCCAACCTTATTCCTTAGTTTATGTTTCATTATCATTAGCATTTGCATATAGAGTCATGTACATAGACTAACCATCTGCATAGCATAAGCATAGCAAGTCATTCAACAGGGGACCAATCATTATTCTCATCTCTAGAGCCTATCAAGAGGTTAATATCCCAATTCAATCTCATTCAAGTCATCAGGAAAGAATTTGAAAGCAAAGAGTTCAGCAGATCAAGCCTTGAGTCCATCTCCTAGCTGAGGGCATCTGAGGACCAACAAGAGGATTGTGAGCTGTGAATTGAAGGCATGGAGAGCATCTAGACATCTTGAGAGACTTAAAAAGTCATTTGGAGAAGGCAACAATTCATTGATGAGAGCACAAGAGCTACAGTTGAAGACAGTCAACTAGGGTTTCATCTGGGTCAACCCTAGGTCAACCCTAGGTCAATTGATTGATTTAAAGGGCATTCAAGGCTATAGGAGAGGTGTGGGGTTCATCATTGGATATATAAAGAAGGATATGGAGATATGACAAGGAGAATTCAAGAGAAATCAAGGAGAAGAGGAGTTACTAAATTAGGGTTTTTTGTAAAATCCCCTAGTTTAGGTCAAATTTCCAAGCAAGATAAGTCAAAATGCTAGCTTCAAATGGCTTCTTGGCCAACATGGAACTTGTAGAGGATCTCAATACCTTTAATTTGAGTGGTGGAAGACCTCAAGGAGATTTATAGAACTCAAGTTATGGTCCTTGCAAGTTACAGGTCATCTGAGGTGTCTGAATTTTTTGTCTGTGAAAGTGACTTGACTTCCAAGCAATTTTTACCCCTCAAGGAGATTTCAAATGAATTCTTGGTCAACATAAGAATTGTTCCTCATTGTCTTAGATTTCAGAATGGTGTGGTATGCCTTCATATGATGTGTGGAACTCAACTTATGGTCTTTGCAAGCAAAGGGTATTTTGGGCATTTGTGAATTACAGGTCATTTTAACCTATGTCCAAAACTCATACAAGGAGGCCTCAAATGGAAAAACTTACAACATCAAACTTGCTCCAAATGGGATTTTAAGTCTAGAAAGAAGGTCACAAATTATTGGAGAAGCTCATAGCATGAAGTTGCATAATTGGTCAAAATATGAACTAAAATGGCTTATAAAGGTGAATAAATTCAAGATGGAAAATGGTTTGGGAGATTTCTAAGTCCAAATGGAGACTTCCAATATATGATTTTGAATGGAAAAACAATTCTAAGAATAATGGTTCAAACACTTTTTTGAGTTTAGAAGGAAAAAAGAAAGTTATCTTTGGTTACTTGTAATTGAAGAAACATGACCAAAATGGATCAAAGTGGGAAAACAAGGGAATGTGCAAGATGGATCTAGAATGTTCATATGAGGTCTATATAAGCATGAAATGAGAATTTGGCAAGGGTTGGCTTCAGTTGCACCAAGAATTCCACAAAATTTCTCATTCTTTTACATTAAAGTTTCATTCCAAATCTCACAAATTCTTCACCAATTCTCATCCACATCAATTCAATCTTGTTCAATCATCATCATAGATCATCATCCAATCAAGGATCAAGTGTGAATCATCCATTCTCAAGCACTTTCTTCAAGAACATCAAAGTTGAAGTTTCCATTGGACAGCATAATTCAAGCCAAGAATCAACAAGGAATTGCATACAGAATCACATACATCAAGGATTGATCAAGATCCAACACCTAGAAGCTTCAGATCCACGAGTTCCATAGCTGTTTTCAAGCTTTTTACACCAGGTATGTTTTCATTCGATTTGCTTGATTCAGTTAGTTTAACATGTTGTTGTTAGTTTAGATGCAATGTAGGTGGTTAGGAGAACAAGTAGGATGAATTTGGAGAGGTTTGGTGATGGTTGTTAACAGGTGCAACAAAATGTTAGGGCTTGAATCTCCTAGGTTAGTGCATCATAATTGTAGCTTGATAGCGCAGGTTGATTACCATTAGTTGTAGATTAGTTTAGGTTAAGTTTGGGGGAGAATTGTGTTGATGCATATCAGTGTAATTCCATGGTGACCAGAACTTGATGCCATCGGGTTGAGTGATATATGGAATTTCAGACTGAATTGAAACCACAGGATTGTAGAGGGAGAGATTTAGCATGATTTTCATGTTTACAGCATGTGGATTCGTGGATTGTAGAGTGAGAACAGAGGAGGTGAAGTTTACTCGTGCATGGCTGCCATGGGAG
>OZ012741.1:356935320-356974065 GCA_963859935.3 Lathyrus sativus
AAACGCAAAGAATGGGAAGAAGAGCTAAAGACACAGGTTGCTCAGTTGGGAGAACAGGTTAAAGTGAAGTCTGAAGAGCTTGAAGAAGAAGCATGTCGTCGATACGAGGCCGAACGCAAACTGATTGATGCCATGAAGAACCTAGAAGATTGTCAGCGCAGAGCAGACATCAAGCGACCCAAACCTGAAGATGGTGCCCTAGATAAGGCTTGGGAAGACTTTGTCAGAGATATCCATGGAACGGTCAGGAAAAGGGATCAGTTGATAGAAGGCTTGATTTATCAACCGGATCACGCAGAGACGAAGAAGCTGCTCGAGGATTTCTGCGACCGTACCCTCACTTGATTTCTCTCTTGTATTCTGTTGTGTTGAGATCACCACCAGGCATGTTGGTCAGGATCCTCCTTTATCATATCAGTTGTATGGAACATAGTTGTGTAACGTCTTGACAAGACTGTCATTCCAATAAATATATGAGGGTTTTTCTAAATATTGTCTTTATGGTTTATCTTGTCTTGCTACCTTGACACTGGAATTGGAGGGGAAACATCCCCAATGCACACATGCACGTTAGCGTTTTTTGTATTCTGTCTGCATAAATCATATTGCATAGCATTTCTCTAGCTGACCAGAGTACTTATCCAGCCTTTGTCATCTCCAGAGGGTGATTCTCGGGGGATTGTTCGAGGCATGTGTGGAGTGTTGAAGACGACCAAGGGGCTGAAGCAGATCTGGGCAGAATCAAGCAGTGTAGTCAGTTACAGGTAAGTGGTAGCTATGTCTGAAGGCAATCTCCAGGCTCCTAACACCTTGACAAGGTTCACTATGACGTCCAACCATCGGTATGATTCTATGGAAGACTTTCCGCAAGCGAACAACGTTACTGCAGACCAAGTTGTGCAGCCTACTGTTGAGAACCAAGATCGACATGAGCAGTTTGTTGCCAGAAATGAACGTTCTCTTCCTGTTAACAATCAAGGTGTTGTTTTCCCTGAGAGGAATCCACGCAGATATATCCCAGTAGCCAGGACTGTAAACTCAAGAGCTCTTGAAGGTGATAGAAGGTTCCGAGTATTGGAAGAAAGAGTTAAAGCTTTGGAGGTCAAAGATGCTGTTAACCTGGATGCTGCAGACATGTGTTTGGTTCCTGACCTGGTGTGGCCTTACAAGTTCAAAATGCCGGAATTTGAAAAGTACACGGGAGATAGCTGTCCGAAGCTGCATTTGATGATGTTCTGTCGAAGAATGACTGCGTTTGTGCGAAATGACAAGTTGATGATCCATTGCTTTCAGTATAGTCTGACTGGGGCATCTTTGAGGTGGTATGTGCAGTTAGAGAGTAATCAGATTCGATCATGGGTGGATTTAGCCAGAGCTTTCATGAAGCAGTACAATTACAACCTGGATATGGCTCCTAGTCTCGTACATCTGCAAGAATTATCTCGGGCGGAGAATGAATCATTCAGAGGGTATTTGCAAAGATGGAAAGAATTGGCTGCTAGTGTTCAACCACCGCTTCAGGAAAGAGAAATGGTTGACATCTTCTTGGGTACTCTGAAAGGCCATTATTATGACAAATTGTTCGGTTGTACAAGCTTTGTGGGCCTGGTGAGAATGGGTGAGCTTGTTGAGAGAGGACTCAAAGGTGGAAAGCTTCGAGATGCTCCTTTTATCCCAGTTGATAAGACTGAATCAGTTGTCAGTTCTCAAGAAGAGTGGGAAGGAAATGACGTCGTCTCAGAATCTCTAGTATCTCAGGATCAGTTTTCAGACACTTCAAGTCAACAGTCATCCTATCGTCGATCGCGTCAGCACGCCCAGCGAAGACCAAGGAAACCTGAAAGGCAGTTCACTCAGCTACCGGTGTCGTACAGTCAGTTGTTGCCAGATCTGGTCAGAAGTGGATTGATAGTGCCGAAAGAGACTAATCCGGTGATTCCACCGTATCCTCCAGGTTTTGATGCCAGCGCCCGCTGTGAGTACCATGTTGGGGCACAGGGGCATTCAACCAATGATTGTAAGGTGCTTAGAAGCCAGGTTCAGGATCTGTTAGACTCTAACCGGATTTTCATCGCGCCCCAGGGTTTTGTTCAGATTAACGATTCTCCGTCATCCAGTTGTGTGGGTTCGTCAGTTAATATCATGGAAGACTCCACGGGAAGTGTGTGTTCTGAAGAATGTCAAACGGAGAGTTCAGTTGGAAATGGGAGAAGTTTCTAGAAGTTTCTGTGCCGGGTGTCGCATCTGTTTTCTCTGCCTAACCCGTTTAGCTTTTGTGCTTTAGTGTTGGCTGACCACCACCAGGATTGTTGGCTGGGGTCATTGTATTCGTACTCATTTGTGCTTACGTGCTGCTTTTGTTGGCTGTACATGTGTGGGAGATGTTCGTCAGTGTGCTTATAGTTTGAGTTTCTCTTTGTCTCGTTATGAATATGGGTTTGCTTTCTGCATTGCATTATCGTTTAACAGGTACATCAGAACCGTGGGTCTTATTTCCTCATCGTCCAGTTTGTTGCAGGAATTCCTTCAGAGATATGGAACAGAATCAGGTTGAATTGATTGAAGTCCGAAGCCAGCTGGGGCAGGTGATGAGAGACATGCAAGAGATGCGTCTGGAGCAGAAGATCCTCAAGGAGGAAAATAGTCAGCTGAAGACCCAAATGAGTTTGATCATGGAGGTTGTCAAGAATGTGCTTAGGAAAGAGGATGATCAGCTATTTGAAGCCGCAGTGAAAAAGCTCGTGCCACCTGTGGAACCTGAGCAACAGCAACAGAAGATGCACCCGACTCAACGGAGGATCCAGGAGGGGAAGCCAAAAAGGATATTTGAGGCGCCACCTACCACGTATGCTGAACTCTTGCAGACTTTATTGAGGTTCAAAATGGTTGAAAAGAGAACAATGGAACTACCCACAGGAGCGCTTCCTTATGGGTACGATGCCAGTAAGCAATGTGAGTTCCATTCTGGTGCACTCGGACATGACATCGAAAGTTGTCATGCTTTTAAGCACAATGTTCAAGACCTGATTGACTCGCAAGATATTGAATTCTCGCCAAGCGGCGTAGCTGTACGTATTGCTCCTGTCCCAGTAGATGTTAAGATGATGGATGTTTCTAAAGCTGCAGTAGGTCAGAAACGTATCCTAGATTCCATGGTGTCAGAATCTCCATGCCCACAACTGTTGCCTATTCCTGGGGCAGATCTGAGAAAGAAAATGGCTAAGCATAAGGAGTGCCTTAATCAGTACAGTGGAAGTCAAGAAACCGACGTTGTATTTGCTACGAAGGTGGTTCAACAGTCAACTCGATACCAGCAACAACAGCAACGGTCTCAACAGTGGAAAAGGCAGCAGCATCCCAATCAGCGAAAAGCTCAAAATCAGAGGCCGGTGAGGGTATTTAGTGTGCCTCTGATGCCATATGCCGAACTTGTTCAGGTGTTGCTACGATTGCAGTTGGTTGAGAAGAGGAAGTTAGCCCCGCTGACAGGTACTCCTCCAGCAGGTTATGATATCAGGGAGCACTGTGATTTCCATTCAGGAGCACAGGGGCACAACATTGAAGATTGTCTGGCCTTCAAGCATAAAGTGCAGGACCTACTTGACAGTGCAACAATCAACTTCGGGCAGAAAGGGACCAAAATCATCTGAATGAGGAAAGGGACTCTATAATTTGGTCGGGTCGCTGAAAGCAGATCAGGATAACAGCGAGTTGCCTCTAATAACTGATTGTGAAGATGGCTGGTTCAGCAGCAGAACAGATGTGAAAGCCCGGTTCTAGGATGCTGGCATTTTTCTTTGTTTTATCTTGTCATTTCTTTACGTCTGTAGTTCCTTTCCTGTTTAAATTGCAAGCTTGTTTGTAAAACTTGTTGTTTTCATTCAATTGATGATAATGGAATAAATATGCATGTTTTGATTAAATCCAGTCGTGTTCACCAATCGTTTTTGCAAATGTCCAATACTTGGTTAAGAAGGATCTGCGGAGGATGACGAAAATGAACGACATGCAGCTTCCAATTGTATGCTTTTGAAATAAAACCTGCTGATGATGTACAGGCATTGTTTCAAATCCCTAAACACCGGAGATATAAGGAAGATAATCCCTTGTTAACCCCTTTGAGCCTTGTAGTAGGAGTTTCTTTCTGTGAATGAAAAACCCTCAATCTTAACCTGGGGCAGGGTAGGTGTTAGCTAATTTGACCGAGCATTCAAGTTGCAAAAGGAGTGTTCGTTCGAGGATCAATCACACCTCTAGAGGTCGTGCCTAAGAAGCCACAATGGTTCAGCATTAGGAGTGAAACAGTCACATCATTCCTTAATGAGTCAGACAACCAGCGTCACACGACTTGTTCGAAAGGAAAAAGAGAAAAAAGAAATCAAAAGCCCGCTAAGTCGAAACTTCAAAACAAATGACTTAGGCAAAAATGAGGGCATCCCGCTGGACTTAAAAAATCAAAAGAAACTCAAAAGGAGTCAGTCCAGGCAAAAGTTAGGGATAAGAAAAAAGATGAAAGGAGGACAAAAAGAAAAATCCTCAAATCAAATGCGAGTCGTGTGACCCTAAGTTTCAAAGACGAAAAGTGAGTGGCTGTCACTCCAAAAACTCATGGGTTCTCGAACTATCACTCCTATCTTTCAGCCTCTGAGAGGTGAGCGCTAAGGTCGGATTAGCTGAACATAGGATCGGAGAACATCAAGGTGAGTGGGTGGGTTAAAATAAAATTTGAGCCTTTATCCTTTCCTTCAAAACCGTGAACCTGACCACGTTATAACCTTCAAAAGTCCTAATTGAAGCAGGTTATTTCGAAAGCATACTTCGGTAAAGGTCGCGTCGATTCTAACTCCTAGAAAGGGTTCTTCTTACCATGGTTGGTACTGATGTTGATATTCTTGATAAATGTCTGGTGCATTTTATGCCATAAACTGTTTTTCCCTTTTCCCAGTGAACAGATTGGATGTCAAAGCTGTCATATGTGTTGCATTAATATGTCTTTTACGCAGAACAACTTGTTTTATTTGCAAGTAAGCGATTGACAGCAGGAAAAGTTTTCTGCAATGGAAGGTATGGTCAGGATAGAATACAGAACGCCCGAATGTTCCGAGAGCAGGGGCAAACAATCCAGTGATCCCCAGTCAGGTCAGCCTTTCGAAGTCAGTTATCCTGGGGCAATCAGGTTGAGATTCAGTGAATATCTTGTAGTCAGGGGACTACTCTGAATCAGATAATCAGGGGCAAAGTCCTTGCAGTCAGGGGCAGGCCATCTTAAGAGCGCAGAGGTTATTCTCTATTCGAGGAGCATTTGATGTGAAGTATCTCTTCGAAGTTCAGAACGCTGGGGCATCCCATATCGGACCATCAGGGTACATATTTTCAGATTTCCTTTCGAGGACTATCCCCAGAGAAGTCCAATCGTACTTGGCACATCTGCTATTCCCAAGCAGAGTTATATTCCCCAGCAGGGTGTTATTTCAACGAGGTGCTCGATTAAGTTCCCAAATTCCCCAGCGGAGTTGATTTCACTCTTCTAGCATTTATTTTGCTGGAATGATTTTGTGATATTCGGGTTATCCCCAGTGGAGTTGGCTTCGTCTTCAGCATTTATTTTGTTGAAGTGGTTTTCTGTACCCGACTTTCTCCAGCAGCTCGAGCCTGCACTAGCATGTTGCATGCATCATCATATTTGCATCATACTTGCATTGCATTTCCAAAATGCGTAGCATTTCCATCCTGAATGGAGCATCACGCCATAGAAAGATTCGAGCATACGCATATGCATGCGAAGCATAAGCCAGGTTTTCTATCAGCCTCATATGGCGCGTGAATTACCCAGTGATCAGTTCAGGGGCATTCATCCAGCAGCAGTGTTCAGACAGTTCAGCAGATTATTCGTATTTCAGATCATGCGACAGTTATGCTTTGATCAATCAGTCATCTGGTATAGACAGACTTTTCTTCCCGTCAATTCATATTGACGATGTGTTCCTCCAATAAGTGGATTTTTCCGTCTATCATTGGACGTCTTGAGTTCGAATATGGTGTTCTTTCCGTCTATCAGTAGACGATGTGAAGTTTCGGTTAATTTTTAGTGGGGTTTCAAGATGGGGGTTTCTCTAAGTGGCTTTCTTTTCGTCTATCAGTAGACGATGTGAAGTTTCAGGTAATTTTGCAGTAGGGTTTCAAGATGGGGTTTCTCTAAGTGGTGTTCTTTCCGTCTATCAGTAGACGATGTGAAGTGGCAGGTGATTTTTCAGCGGGTTTCTTATCGTCAGATCATACAGATGGTGTGTTTCCCCAGCGAGTCTGCTCCGGCTATCTTTAGATGTTGAGGGGTTTCAAAGCGATCTTTCGGATAGTGGTTTTCTTTCTGTTTATCGGATGAGATGACATTTCAAGAGGGTTTTCCTGATTGTCGATTCTTATTGACGACATGGCTCTTTGAAGGGGGTTTTCTTCCCGTTGGTCCATACTGATGATGTGGCCCCTTTAAGGATATCGTTCTTTCCATCAATTCCCGTAGACGAAAGGATTCTGAAATTTGAGGGATGATGTTGAAGTGGATTAAGGGTGTCTTTCCGTCTATCCTTAGACGATGTAAGTATTGAATTTTGGGTGTCTTCCCGTCTATCCTTAGACGATGTGAGTATTTAATTTGGCTGTTGTTTCCGTCTATCCTTAGACGATGTGAGTATTGAAGTTTTCCTTGAATTTTGGGTGTCTTCCCGTCTATCCTTAGACGATGTGAGTATGAATTTAAGGGTGTCTTTCCGTCTATCCTTAGACGATGTGAGTATTGTTTTTTTTTTCTTTCCTTCGGGATCAAGGGTGTCTTTCCGTTTATCCTTAGACGATGTGAGTATTCGATCAGGGTGTCTTCCCGTCTATCATTAGACGATGTGAGTATTGAATTTTTCCTTCGGGATGGGTGTCTTCCCGTCTATCATTAGACGATGTGAGTATTCGATCAGGGTGTCTTTCCGTCTATCATTAGACGATGTGAGTATTGATGGTTTTCCTTCGGGAGGGGTGTCTTTCCGTCTATCTTTAGACGATGTGAGTATATTTCTCTTCCTGTCTATCAGTAGACGATGTGAGTATGGATTATGGGTGTCTTTTCGTCTATCCTTAGACGATGTGAGTATTGGTTTGTTTCTTCAGATTGTGGGTGTCTTTCCGTCTATCTTTAGACGATGTGAGTATTGAATTGTTCCTTCGATCAGGGTGTCTTGCCGTCTATCCTTAGATGATGTGAGTATATTTCTCTTCCTGTCAATCAGTAGACGATGTGAGAAGATCAGGTGTTTCGTTGCAACCCTCGGGCTTGTTATATGGGGTATCACACAGGTAACTGGCGTTAAAATCAGGAATTCTGTACCAGATGATTGATCAGTTTGTTGCCGTGACGGCTGGATTCGGTTCTGGATTTTATTCCCCAAGCAGTTTTACAGTATGTTTTCTGCGGTTGGCAAATTTTCGGGTTTTATTGGTATTCAACCGTCTCGTACCTCTGAATGTTTGAAAGTTGAGCGCTCTTCAACCCTTCAGGTCCAAGTCGCTTGAATAGGGGCAGCTGTTGCACCCCAAAATTTGACCAACCGGTTCTCCTATCTGACTTGTGGTTTAAATTCATATTCGCAAATCAGACGCATGATACTTGTGCACAGACAGAGGATATCAGGGTTACAGCTTGGTTTTCATCTACCGGATATTTCAGATCCAGTATAGATCATCAGGGTTTTATTTTCGGGAAATTATGCGCTTCTCGGTGATTTTCAGCTTGCATAGTGATTTTGGGATATTCTGACGCCGGGGGTTTACTGTTCGCTTTAATCTGGTCTCGCGCGCTCTTTTATGGTGGTCATTTGCATTTGTCTGCATTCTTTTAGGGTTTAATAGCCTTTTGGGATTTTTAATAGGGTTTATATATTTTTAGGATTTAATTAGATTTTTCTAATATTTTTCAACAGCTTTAAATCATTTTTTAGGATTTTATAGAATTTAATTGGGTTAATGGCTTTTTGTTAATAGTTTTAAATAAATAATATAGATTTTATTAGAATTGATAGGATTTTAATAGATTGTTAAATAGGAGTCATTAGAGTTTTTATAGATTTTAATCTAGATAATGGAAATTAATGGTCTTTTTCATTAGTTTAGAGGTTAGGGGAATGATTAGAGTTTTATTTGTTTAGTTTAATATAGAAGTTAATTAGAGGTTAATTCTTCTTTTAGATTTAATTAGGATTTTAATCTTGTTTAGGGTCTTATTAGGGTTTATCAAGATTAATTAGGATAGATTAATTTTCAGTTAATTGTAGTGTTAATTTGTAGTTAATTAGGTTTAAGTTTGGATTAGTTTTAATTAGGTAATTTCTTTTTTTATTCAGATTTTTGGGGTTATTGAGTTGTTTTTCGTGGGCCCAGGTTGTAAAGATTGGAGGCCCAACATCCCATTTTTTTTCAGTCCAGTTTTTTTGTTCAGTTTTTTTCGCCAGAAACGACACTTGTCAAGTATAAAGCGCGCCACGTTTTGCACTCAGAAGGCCCCCACCTCACAAGTCTCCACTCCCAGAAACCTGCCACGCGTCCCACTCAGCCCCTCTCCCTGGCCTGCGTGTCACCTCCTCCTCCTCCCTAGCTTGCATGCACGCCAGCTGGATCCCACTACCAGCTCCTCACCGGCCGGCATGCACACGCCGGTAACTACCGCCAGAGCCGCCGCAACAGACTCCTAACCATCGCCGGAATCTGCAAATTTTCCACTCTCCCCAAAAATCGTCCGTTCTTCATCTTCCTCCTCCGTTCCTCTTCATCCATAACTCACCGGAATCTTCATCGGTGGCCGGAAACTTCATCGTCCTTCATCAAAATCTCCAGAAAACCCAGAACACTTTCAAACCTTCATCATGTTCATACTCAATTGCCAGAAATCCTAGATTCATACTCCAATCTACACCGATCCTCACGATTTCCTCAGATTCACCAACCGTTCACCACTGATCTTCGTCTGGATCTTCATTTCAGTATCAGTTTTCTCGTAATCGTTCATCAATACTCCCGTTCGTTCATTTTTTCCAGAAAACTTCAACGAGCTCAAGAACATCTTCATCCCCAATTTTCCTCCGTTTCCAGATTTTAAGAAGGTTTCAGTAGATCTTCGTCAACAATTCCAAACAGCTTCCAAGGGATCTTCGTTGTCAAGCATTCAAGATCCGTAGATCTTCGCGCGTCCTCAATTTCTCCCAGATCGTCCTCGTCATCTTCAGGAATCTTCGTCCAGTTCTGGATTCGCCCTTAACAGCTTCAAGATTTCCACGTTCTTCATTATTCGTCAGTAGACTCGGGGTTCATCAAATTGCCTCACACCTCCAGGTTCTTGTTTTCTTCCAACTCTTCTTTTATATGTTTTGGATTATGGATCTGTTAGGAGTTGTGTTGGTATTTAGGTTTAGAGGTTCTTGATAGTTTGAACGGAGGGAGAATTTGGTGAGATCTAGATTTGAGGTTAGGTTTTAGTTGAGGATTTTTGTGAGAGTGTGCGTAAGGTTTGAGAAAGTTCAGAGAGATCTGGGGAGGACGACGGCGTGCTAGGGTTTGCATTAGGTGAACAGTAATTAGGATGTGGGGGAAGAAGATAGGTTTTGTTGTTTGGTTAGATGGACTAGGGTTTCAGATTGGGTCAAAGCCCAAAGCTGGTTTACTAAGGCTCACCCCCCATTTGCTCGTTACCCCCCCCCCTGCGTGAGAGAATGCTGGTGGGTTTGGGTTGGGCTTTGCCCTGTCTTTCTATCCACACATCCCCTTGTGAGCCCAACCAAAATAACACGTGAAAAGTTACTTAATGCGCCCCCAAATATTTTCTTTTTTCTTTTCATTTTCGGTTGGATTATGATGATAATGGGCCTGCGCCTTCTGCTTTTCACACCCCCTGACCCTGGCCCATCTAGATAATACAACTGGGCGCTTTGCTGAATACACCCCTCCCCTTTTCATTTTATTTTTTCTTCCATTCTTTATTTCTTTTATTTTCTTGCATATTGTAAAATCCATAAATAATTGAAAAATGCATATTTTTAATTGCTTGTTTTTGCATTAGGTTTATAATTCTGTCAAGAAAATTAATAAAAATAAAAACTCCATTTTATTTTTAGTTTACTATTTTTTGTATATTTTACATTTTAATAGCTTTTAAATAGATTTAAACTAGTACCTCATTTTGTAGAATTTATTTTAGGACCTTCCTTTAATCTTTTTGATCCGTTCTTTTTAGTATGATTAGGTATTGACCTTAACTCCCTCTGGTTTTTGTACCAAGAATTTTAGGTTAATATTTTAGGTAGTTTGACTAATCAGCATTAGTGCATATAATTAGGGTTTTTAGGGTGAACATAGGTGAAATAAATCATTTCTTTTAGGAGTTTTAGTTTGATTTTGGGTATGGGAATATAAGGGTATTATGGGTAAGTATAATAGACCCTTGTGAATAAGCGTTAGATTTTTCCCCCTTGTTTTAGTATTTTTAGGGTATTTTCTAAATTGCTTGGTTGTGATGTATGACTTTGTGTTGTTTGTCTGCTTGTGGGGTTCATGTGGGGGATTGCTTCGGGGCTTGGCTTGTTTTGAAGAGTTTGCAAGGATGCATGGATTGAAGACCTAGTCTAGGAGCTTGTTCTCTGTTTGTGAGGTTTGAGATCCTGAAGTTTGAAGGGAGTTTATGGTACTTTCCTGAGGAAGGCACTGTAGATGGCTTTCATCCTTTCTTCTCACCTCTTTCTTAAGTATCCAATGATGTTGGAGCCTTCATGTGAGTTTAGTTTCTCCTGAGGAGGAATGTAAACTGATCACAGTCGTTGAGCCGCATAGGATATGATTCCTGAGTGGTAATCTCCTGGTACTTTCCTGAGGAAGGCACTATGGGTTTGTCTGCTTAGCTCCCTTTCTTTGGTAAGCTTGTTTTGAAGCTTGAAGACTGGGATTGATTTCTCTTGTGTAGGGTTTTGCTTAGGGTCTTGCTTAGAGATTTGATTAGGGTTTTGCTTAGGGTCTTGCTTAGAGATTTGATTAGGGTTTTGCATAGGGCTTTGCTCAGAGATAGATTAGGGTTTTGTTTTAGGGTTGTTTAGGGGTCCTGCTCAGGGTTTTTGTTTAAGTTTTGGATAGGAGTTTGTCAGGCTGGTTCACCTTCTCTTTGTGTTGTTTGACTTGTGTGGTGTTGTGTTGCATTAGACTTAGGGGTTCATCTAGATATTTCTGAGGTAGGTGCATCTTAGAGATAGGCTTTGTGTGCATGAGAAGTTGAGGTGGGCCTCCTTCTGCTTGTTTGTTATTGACTGGCTTTGCTTGCTGGTATTTGGTAGAGCTGAGCTCCCTTACCTCTGTGGTTTGCGGCCTCTGCGCTTTGTTTGTTTGGTTGTTGCATTCATGCATATTTCCAGTATTTCTTTACTTTGCAGTTGATTCCTGTTTGTTGTTTAGTCCTGTTGCCATGATCCCTTAGGAGCTCTAACTTCTCCGCTGCGGTGGGGAGTTATGATAGACATTAGGATGGTCAACCACGCATGATAACAATAGGTAGATTCCCCTTTTCCAGTCATAGTTTTAGGCTGTCTCTTTCCAATAGAAACACTTGAGTAGCTTGTGTCGTAGTTAGCCGAACTACAGCTGCTCTGATTTCTCGTACCAGACGGGAATATGTAGGCATAGGATGCGATATCCTAGCAAGCACACTAACAATTAACCTTTAGTTCTATCGCGGCCGTGCGATCAAGACTTTCCCGCTGACGATTGATTGTTATCCCTTTTTCTTTTGCCCGAGTGTATTTGAGACCAGACCGTAGTTTCTAGGTTCCCATACCCTTTAAAACCAGTTTGATTTCTCACTGCTGTGTGAGAACACCCAGATTAGCCGTAGTTAGTCGAACTACGTTTGCTCTGATCTTCCATGCTGTGTGGAAGTACGTAGGCACAGGACGCGATGTCCTGGCGAGCAACCTCCCCCGTCTAGACGTAGGTATCGAACTACGTTGACTCTGACTTTCCCATTGCACGAGGGAGTACGTAGGCCCAGAACACCGTATGTTCTGTCGAGTCCTGTCCTTTTCTTTTCTTTTCAGACCGACCATTAGCGTAGATAGATAAACACACCCTTTTCCTTATAAACACCAAGCGTGGATCCCGTCGAGTACGACGGACGTGAGGGGTGCTAATACCTTCCCCTTGCGTAACCGACTCCCGAATCCAGGTTTTGGTTGCAATGACCATACCTTTCCCGTGTTTTGCGAGGTTTACTTCGAGCGTTTCCTTTCCCTCCTTTGGGATAAATAACGCACGGTGGCGACTCTTCTGTCAAGCCGGCGCCGATTTTCGCAGTAGCGACACCAGGTAAATTATGCTCAAGGAAATCCCTACGCAAATACCTACAACCCAGGTTGGCGAAATCATCCAAACTTTTCTTACAAAAGCGAAAATGCATTGCAAATGCCTACTGCTCCGCAAGGATATCAGAAACCAGCTGCTCAGAATGCACCTAGGAAATCTAACCTCGAATTGATGATGGAAAAGTTCATAGCTACTCAAGCTCAAACGAACAAATAGTTCCTAAATCAAACCATACACACTAGCGAGCAAATTAAACAGTTGACAGGAAAAGTAGACGCTTTAGCCACCCACAACAAAATGTTAGAAACTCAGATATCACAAGTGGCTCAACAACAAGCATCTGCTGCCGCACCTGCTGGCACATTTCCTGGACAACCCGAACAAAATCCCAAAGGCCAAGCAAATGCTGTGATACTAAGAAGTGGAAAAGAATTGGACGAACCGATCGATCCGAGGACCGAAAACTCAGCCATGCAACAGAAACCAACTGAACAAGCAGAAAAGGAATCTGAGTTAGAGAAGAAGGAGGACAACGAGAAGGAGGATACCGCAAGTGAAAAACCTCAAGCACCTCCAGCGCCATATAAACCACCTATTCCTTATCCGCAAAGACTAATAAACTCTAAAACTTCAGGACAGTTTAAGAAATTTGTAGAGCTCCTTAAACAGTTGAATATTACTATTCCTTTTACATAAGCGATAACTCAAATGCCGTCATACGCCAAATTTCTCAAAGAGATCCTGTCAAATAAGAGAAAGATCGAGGATAACGAAACAGTTACACTTACTGCAGAGTGTAGCGCTATTATTCAGAACCGCATGCCTCCTAAATTAAAAGACCCAGGTAGTTTCTCCATACCCAGCGTCATAGGAAAGTTCGTAATAGACAAAGCTCTATGCGATTTAGGAGCCAGTATCAGTGTTATGCCCTTATCTATATGCAAAAAGCTGAATATGGGAGACCTCAGACCAACCAAAATGTCCGTACAATTAGCTGACAGATCAGTAAAATACCCCGTCGGAATACTGGAAAACGTTCCAGTACGCATAGGACAATTTTACATACCAACCGTGTAACGCCCCGATTTCGACTATTCCTTTTTCGTTGAGTCCTTTTTTATTTTAATTGGGAGAATATTATTTTGATGTGTAATTTTTGTGGAAATATGTTATGTTTACATATTATTCTATTTTACCCGATTTTGGGAGTTGTCGGAGAAAATAGTTGGAGGGTATTTTGGACATTTCCTATTTAAATGATAAGTTGGATATTTTATGAGTTATTAAGTTAATAGATTTTTTGGGAAAATAATAGGAAGATATTAAAGAGGAAATAAAAGAGAAAGAAAGATAGTAAGAAAGGAAGGGGGAAAGAAAAGAGAAAGAAAGAAGGAGAAAAGAAAGAGGAGAGAAAGAAGAGGAAACTTTGGAAAACATCAAGATTAAACCCTAGCTTGCGATTAATCAGGTAAGGGTGTGAAACTCTGTCATCTCTTTAATGTGTATGATTGTATGTGTATGTGTTTGGATTTTGTAGAGTTTCTACTCTTTTTCCCACTTAGGTTAGAAGTGGGTTTTGTGAGTAGAATGAGGTTTTAATCGGTTAGAACTCGGATTAGACGATGTAGTTTAGTCGGGTGATGGTAGGGTTGTGCCACTGAGACTGGTTTGGATTTAATCGGTTGATTTTGTGGAGTTTGGGCTCTTGAGACAGCCATCGAAGTTCTGTCTTCGCAGGCTCGCCAGGCGAATGGCAGCGAAGCTTCGCCAGGCGAAGTCCAGCGAGCTGTAGCGAAGCAAGTCAGAAGCAAAAACCCTGTATTCGCTGGCAAGTTCGCCAGGCGAATGAGAGTGGAGAAGGTTTGCCAGGCGAGTATGCTAGCGAGTGCTAGCGAGTAATTCCAGAATAAATCCCAATGGTCTTCGCTGGCAAGTTCGCCAGGCGAACGAAGTAGCGAAGGTTCGCCAGAGGCTTCGCCAGGCGAAGGTTAGCGAACACAGCAGCATATTTTTCTTTCTTGTGTTTTCCATTCGTGGATTGGTTGTGTGGTTTGGTTGCGATCATTCCTTATTTGAGATGATTAATTATATGTTGTTATGTGTGTTGTGGGTAGCCGTATGGTGTGAATCCTAGTTTATGAATTGTGAAGTGTGGAATGTGGTCGTTTGGTATTTTGGTGCATTACTTGAATGTAATAGAAATGCATAATGAGATTATATGATGACTGTATGTATGTATTGTGATCTGTATATATAGTGGATGCATAATGAATATATGCAATGAATGTGAAGAATGCATGAGCATGTTCGCAAACGTGGTTGCATTTCAAGAACTGTATGAAGTACATTCTTGTGCTGTTGACTCTTAGGAGAGTCTGATGAGTGGTGTGACTCTTAGGAGAGTCTGATGAATGAAGTGATTCCTAGGAGAATCTGATGAACGAATTGATTCCTCGGAGAATCTAATGAAAGATGCGATTCCTCGGAGAATCTGCTAAATGACTTGATTCCTCGGAGAATCTGATGAACGGTGTGATTCCTCGGAGAATCTGATGAACGGTGTGATTCCTCGGAGAATCTGATGAACGGTGTGATTCCTCGGAGAATCTGATGAACGGTGTGATTCCTTGGAGAATCTGATGAACGGTGTGATTCCTTGGAGAATCTGATGAACAGTGTGATTCCTTGGAGAATCTGATGAATGGTGTGATTCCTAGGAGAGTCTGATGAGTGATGTGATTTCTAGGAAGATCTAATGAGTTATAGGATACCCATGAGGGGTGGGAGTGAATTGATTCTTAGGAGAATCTGACGGACGATTAAGTCGATAATGTGTTGCATTCGCGTAGAGTAGCGAGTTGGCCTCTATGATTTGCGTGTTGACATCTGTGCATGATGTATGGCGAAATAAGCATGTTGTGTATGTTTATTAGAATAATGTGAAAGGTGCGAATGACATAATGAAATGCTTGAAGTTATATATATGTATATATATGTATGAAAGAATATATGTATATATGTATATGTGTGTAACACGTATGAATGTTCCTGAATGGATATAAACCTTAATGATGCATATTGTTTATACTTGATGTTCTATTTGTAAATAGACTTTAGTGGATACATTGCGATGTACGATGTGAGTCGTGGTGAGAAAGCGTAAGATGCATGATTGTGGATATGATATATATATATATATATATATATATATATATATATATATATATATATATATATATATATATATATATATATATATATATATATATATATATATATATATATATATATATATATATATATATATATATATATATATATATATATATATATATATATATATATATATATATATATATATATATATTCATATATATATATATATATATATATATATATATATATATATATATATATATATATATATATGTATATATGCCTTTATGCATTATTTGTTATGATATTGTTTCTCACCCTTCTACTGTTTTATAATGCTCTATGAGGCATTGCAGATTAGATTACTGGAGATCTTTTGTGAGGCGTGGCTTCATCCTTTAGTTGGTCGGCTCTGATATGTAGCACCGGGTAGCTAGGAGTTGTTTTGTTTCTTTTGTGATGCATGTGTATATGTATCTGCTGATGAAAGTTACGTAACCATGTTGGTTGATGATTTGTATATATGAATACATGTGTTAGAGAATTATGAAATATTTGGATGTTCCGCCTTTGTTCTAGATATTTTCTCGTGGGTGTTACCCCGTTGTTGCATATCATTATATATGAACAGGTGTTTTATATGTGTGATTTTCGGATAATGTGGCATGTCCCTTTTATACCGTTTTATAAACTTACTCTGATGAAATTTTGAATTTGTGCCTAAATAATTAATTGTATTATTTGGGGGTATAGAAAGGGGGTGTTACATTAAGTGGTATCAGAGCCAGTGTTGAGTCAGTTGTGTCTGTCTCGTTGTTTTGATTGGTTAACGGTTGTTTAACCTTGTTGTTATTTTGTGAGTAATCAGAATATGGCAAGTCGTAATGACAATGCTATGGCTGCGGCATTGGAGGCGATGGCTAGAGCGGTGCAGGGTGCGCCGAATGTGAACGCTAATGATGAGTTTAGAAAGAACCAGCCGCCGGTATTCAAAGGAAGGTTTGACCCGGACGGTGCCCAGATTTGGTTGAAGGAGATCGAGAGGATCTTTAGAGTTATGAACTGTGCTGAAGGCAATAAGGTGAGACTTGGATCTCACATGTTATGGGAAGAAGCCGATGACTGGTGGATCGGTATGAGACAAGTGCTTGAAGTAGATGACGAGGATATAACTTGGGATTTATTTCGTTCTGAATTTTTGAGGAAGTATTATCCTGAGAGTGTGAAGGGAAGGAAAGAAATGGAATTCCTTGAGTTGAAACAAGGCAATATGTCCGTGGTGGATTACACGGCTAAGTTTATGGAGTTAGTAAAATTTCATCCTCACTATGACGCGGTGACGGCGGAATTTTCTAAGTGTGTTAAGTACGAGAACGGCTTGCGTCCTGAGATCAAGCAAGCGGTGGGCTACCAGAGGATTAGAAGATTTTCGGACTTGACCGAATGTTGTCGAATTTTTGAAGAAGACCGTAAAGCTCGTTCTACTCACTACAAGAGTTTGAAGGAGGAGAAAGAAAAGCGACAAGTAAGGAGTGAACCTTATGTGACGCCAGCTGATAAGGGCAAGCATAGGGAAAACTTTGTTAAGAGATCTGGAGGAGAGAGTTCTGGATCCATTAAATGCTACAAGTGTGGCGAGATGGGTCATAAGTCTTTCATGTGTGGAAAACCCAAGATCAAGTGCTCTAACTGTGGAGTTCTTGGGCATGATGCTAAGGATTGTAGAATGGATGTAGTGAAATGCTACAATTATGGAGAAGTAGGTCACATCAGTGCTAAGTGTCCTAAACCGAAGCAAGCTTCAGTAAATGGGAAAGTATTGGCATTGGCGAAGTTAGACACTACCAAAGCGAATCGTTGATTTAAGGTACGTGCTTTATTGACAATATTCTTTGAGTACGTTAAGTGTTTGAGATTTTTGTATATTTACTTGTGATGGTAATATGGTTATTGAGACGCCCGCTTCGGGGTCGGTAACTATGTCTTCGGTATGATTAAGTTGTCTCTTGACTATGTATGGTAAGGACTTCGTTATGGAACTAGAGTAGATTGTTATCCCCCGTTAGAGAGGATGAGAGTTTCTTGCCCATGGAAGAGTTGGAGAAACTTCTAGTGGACGAGACTCGAGTGTTTAATTTGGCTGCATCAGTGTCAGCAGAGGGTAAGGTTGAACTGGACGTGTTTCCAGTGGTGCGTGACTTTCCAAAAGTATTTCTGGAAGGTGTTGAGGATGTACCTCCGAAGAGAGAAGTTGGATTGAATTCCGTTGATTTGATGGTGAATGAGAATGAAGACTTTAAGATGATGATGTTGGATGAAAGTTTGTATCCGAGATTCAAGCTCATTGGGGTAGAATGACTAGTATGTCATTTATGATGAGGTATAGGTGTTAGGGTTGTGTTCACTAGGGTAGAATGACTATGTGTCATTCCTAGTGAAGAGATCGTCGGGGTAGAACAACCGTGATGTTGTTCCTGGTGGAGGGTATGCGGTGTGCCTGTAACCTCCAATGGAGATTGACGTGGATTGACGATCTTATTTGAGTCATGCGGTATGACTATGATTGTGGTATGGAAGTATGCGTGTAAGAGATCATGTGTAACTTGGAAAATGGAGAGAGGGCGCGAAAGTCGTGTCCGGTATGGTTTGAACCAGGTGATATTTTCGAGGACGAAAATTCCTAAGTGGGGGAGAGTTGTAACGCCCCGATTTCGACTATTCCTTTTTCGTTGAGTCCTTTTTTATTTTAATTGGGCGAATATTATTTTGATGTGTAATTTTTGTGGAAATATGTTATGTTTACATATTATTCTATTTTACCCGATTTTGGGAGTTGTCGGAGAAAATAGTTGGAGGGTATTTTGGACATTTCCTATTTAAGTGATAAGTTGGATATTTTATGAGTTATTAAGTTAATAGATTTTTTGGGAAAATAATAGGAAGATATTAAAGAGGAAATAAAAGAGAAAGAAAGATAGTAAGAAAGGAAGGGGGAAAGAAAAGAGAAAGAAAGAAGGAGAAGAGAAAGAGGAGAGAAAGAAGAGGAAACTTTGGAAAACATCAAGATCAAACCCTAGGTTGCGATTAATCAGGTAAGGGTGTGAAACTCCATCATCTCTCTAATGTGTATGATTGTATGTGTATGTGTTTGGATTTTGTAGAGTTTCTACTCTTTTTCCCACTTAGGTTAGAAGTTGGTTTTGTGAGTAGAATGAGGTTTTAATCGGTTAGAACTCGGATTAGACGATGTAGTTTAGTCGGGTGATGGTAGGGTTGTGCCACTGAGACTGGTTTGGATTTAATCGGTTGATTTAATGGAGTTTGGGCTCTTGAGACAGCCATGGAAGTTCTGTCTTCGCAGGCTCGCCAGGCGAATGGCAGCGAAGCTTCGCCAGGCGAAGTCCAGCGAGCTGTAGCGAAGCAAGTCAGAAGCAAAAACCCTGTATTCGTTGGCAAGTTCGCCAGGCGAATGAGAGTGGCGAAGGTTTTCCAGGAGAGTATGCTAGCGAGTGCTAGCGAGTAATTCCAGAATAAATCCCAGTGGTCTTCGCTGGCAAGTTCGCCAGGCGAACGAAGTAGCGAAGGTTCACCAGAGGCTTCGCCAGGCGAAGGTTAGCGAACACAGCAGCATATTTTTCTTTCTTGTGTTTTCCATTCGTGGATTGGTTGTGTGGTTTGGTTGCGATCATTCCTTGTTTGAGATGATTAATTATATGTTGTTATGTGTGTTGTGGGTAGCCGTATGGCGTGAATCCTAGTTTATGAATTGTGAAGTGTGGAATGTGGCCGTTTGGTATTTTGGTGCATTACTTGAATGTAATAGAAATGCATGATGAGATTATATGATGACTGTATGTATGTATTGTGATCTGTATATATAGTGGATGCATAATGAATATATGCAATGAATGTGAAGAATGCATGAGCATGTTCGCAAACGTGGTTGCATTTCAAGAAGTGTATGAAGTACATTCTTGTGCTGTTGACTCTTAGGAGAGTCTGATGAGTGGTGTGACTCTTAGGAGAGTCTGATGAATGAAGTGATTCCTAGGAGAATCTGATGAACGAATTGATTCCTCGGAGAATCTGATGAAAGATGCGATTCCTCGGAGAATCTGCTAAATGACTTGATTCCTCAGAGAATCTGATGAACGGTGTGATTCCTCGGAAAATCTGATGAACGGTGTGATTCCTCGGAGAATCTGATGAACAGTGTGATTCCTTGGAGAATCTGATGAACGGTGTGATTCCTCGGAGAATCTGATGAACGGTGTGATTCCTTGGAGAATCTGATGAATGGTGTGATTCCTAGGAGAGTCTGATGAGTGATGTGATTTCTAGGAAGATCTAATGAGTTATAGGATACCCATGAGGGGTGGGAGTGAATTGATTCTTAGGAGAATCTGACGGACGATTAAGTCGATAATGTGTTGCATTCGCGTAGAGTAGCGAGTTGGCCTCTATGATTTGCGTGTTGACATCTGTGCATGATGTATGGCGAAATAAGCATGTTGTGTATGTTTATTAGAATAATGTGAAAGGTGCGAATGACATAATGAAATGCTTGAAGTTATATATATGTATATATATGTATGAATGAATATATGTATATATGTATATGTGTGTAACACGTATGAATGTTCCTGAATGGATATAAACCTTAATGATGCATATTGTTTATGCTTGATGTTCTATTTGTAAATAGACTTTAGTGGATACATTGCGATGTACGATGTGAGTCGTGGTGAGAAAGCGTAAGATGCATGATTGTGGATATGATATATATATATATATATATATATATATATATATATATATATATATATATATATATATATATATATATATATATATATATATATATATATATATATATATATATATATATATATATATATATATATATATATATATATATATATATATATATATATATATATATATATATATATATATATATATATATATATATATATATATATATATATATATATATATATATATATTTATATATATATATATATGCCTTTATGCATTATTTGTTATGATATTGTTTCTCACCCTTCTGCTGTTTTATAATGCTCTATGAGGCATTGCAGATTAGATTACTGGAGATCTTTTGTGAGGCGTGGCTTCATCCTTTAGTTGGTCGGCTCTGATATGTAGCACCGGGTAGCTAGGAGTTGTTTTGTTTCTTTTGTGATGCATGTGTATATGTATCTGCTGATGAAAGTTATGTAACCATGTTGGTTGATGATTTGTATATATGAATACATGTGTTAGAGAATTATGAAATATTTGGATGTTCCGCCTTTGTTCTAGATATTTTCTCGTGGGTGTTACCCCGTTGTTGCATATCATTATATATGAGCAGGTGTTTTATATGTGTGATTTTCGGATAATGTGGCATGTCCCTTTTATACCATTTTATAAACTTACTCTGATGAAATTTTGAATTTGTGCCTAAATAATTAATTGTTTTATTTGGGGGTATAGAAAGGGGGTGTTACAAACCGACTTCATAATCATGGACATCAAGGAGGACACTGTAACCCCAATTATCCTAGGAAGACCATTCCTAGCTACAGCCGGAGCGATTATAGACGTGAAGAAAGGAAGGCTAACATTCGAAGTAGGAGAAGAAAAGATAGAGTTCATTCTCACCAAGTTCCTACAAGCACCAGCAATAGAAGATACCTGCTATTTAGTAGATGAAATCGACGAATGCATAAGAGAACTTGAAAATGAAGAGACCACGTATTCAGAAATAATAAAGATTCAAATACCCGACATTTCTGAAGACGACAATTGGTGTAAACCGTATAAAGACGACAGCCTAAGCGAAAGCTTAGCACTGACACCAAATCATATGCCAGGTCCGAAGAACCCATCTTTAGAACTTAAAACACTACCCAAAAACCTTAGATATGAATTTCTAGACGATGAACTAAAAAGACCAGTGATAGTCAACGCCGACTTAGGACAACCAGAAACCAAAAAGTTATTAGAAGTCCTAAAGAAGTACCCCACCGCGTTAGGCTATAACATAAGCAATCTAAAAGGTATAAGCCCTTCGATCTGTATGCATCGAATTACAATAGAGGAAGACTCTAAAACCTCTCGAGAGCATCAGAGAAGACTAAACCCCATCCTGAACACTGTAGTCAGAGATGAAGTAAAGAAATTACTAGATGCAGGAATCATCTATCCGATCTCCGATAGTGAATGGGTTAGCCCAGTTCACGTCGTACCAAAGAAAGGAGGAGTCACGGTAGTTAAAAACGAAAAAGGCGAATCGATAACAAAAAGAGTCGTGACTGGAAGTAGGATGTGTATTGATTATAGGAAGCTTAACAAGGCTACGCGCAAAGATCACTTCCCGCTACCCTTCATAGACCAAATGTTGGAAACATTAGCCAAACATTCGTATTTCTGCTATCTAGATGGTTACTCAGGATTCTTCCAAATTCCCATCCATTCTGATGACCAAGAAAAGACTACATTCACCTGTCCTTACGGTACTTTTGCTTACCGCCGAATGTCGTTCGGACTCTGTAACGCTCCAGCAACCTTCCAAAGATGCATGATGGCAATCTTCGCAGATTTCATAGACGACATTATGGAAGTGTTTATGGACGATTTCTCGGTATGTGGACAAAGTTTCGAAGGATGCTTACAAAACTTAGAAATAGTACTAGAACGTTGCGTAAAAGTAAACCTCGTCCTAAATTGGGAGAAATGCCATTTTATGGTCCGACAAGGAATAGTTCTAGGACATGTCATATCAGGTAGAGGGATTGAGGTAGACAAAGCTAAAATAGAGATTATAAAAGATCTCCAACCTCCAAAATCCGTACGAGAAATACGGAGTTTTCTAGGACATGCCGGTTTCTACAGAAGATTTATAAAAGATTTCTCGAAAATCACAAAACCTTTGACCGGCCTGTTAATGAAAGATGTTGAGTTCGTCTTCGACGACGACTGTTTAAAAGCATTCGAAACATTAAAATCAGCCCTTATCACCGCACCAATCATGCAACCACCCGATTGGGGACTACCGTTTGAAATCATGTGCGACGCGAGTGATTATGTTGTAGGCGCAGTTCTAGGACAAAGGAAGGACAAGAAACTCCATGCTATCTACTATGCCAGTAGAACCTTAGATCCTGCCCAAATGAACTACGCTACCACAGAAAAGGAACTTCTAGCAGTTATATTTGCGCTTGACAAATTCCGTTCTTACTTAGTAGGAGCAAAAATTATAATATGCACAGACCACGCTGCCATAAGGTACCTAGTAAGCAAAAAGGATGCCAAACCAAGACTATTGAGATGGATCCTGTTATTACAAGAGTTTGACTTAGAAATCAAAGATAAGAAAGGAACCGAGAACGTTGTTGCGGATCACTTATCCCGAATAGAAGGCATCAGACATGAACCAGTACCGATAAATGACGATTTCCCGTACGAACGTCTGATAGCCAAATTAGAAAGTGACATACCCAATTCAATCTCGGAAGATCCAGAATTCGAAAAAGCCGTAGAAGCCGTCTATGCCCAAGTCACATTACCTTGGTATGCTGACATCGTTAATTACCTCGCTGCGGGCGTGCTTCCACCAGATCTTACTTATCAGCAAAAGAAGAAATTCTTCCACGATCTGAAACACTATTATTGGGACGAACCCCTACTCTTCAAGAGAGGGGCCGACAACATATATCGTCGTTGTGTCCCAGAGGAAGAAATAGAAAATATTATTTCCCAATGCCACTCAGCACCATATGGTGGTCATGCTAGTACGTCCAAGACGTGCGCTAAGATTCTCCAAGCCGGCCTATTCTGGCCTAATCTCTGGAAAGACGTTCACATCGCTGTGCAAAAGTGCGATAGATGCCAACGAACTGGCAACATCTCACGACGCGATGAAATGCCTCAGAAAGGAATCTTAGAGGTAGAAATCTTCGACGTCTGGGGAATAGATTTCATGGGACCTTTCCCACCTTCTTTTGGAAATAACTACATACTCGTCGCTATCGATTACGTATCTAAATGGATAGAAGTCGTAGCTTCTCCAACAAACGACGCACGAGTAGTAATCAAACTCTTCAAGAACACAATCTTTCCTAGATTCGGTGTACCCAGACTCGTCATTAGTGACGGAGGATCTCACTTCATATCACGAATATTCGATAAACTTCTCTCTAGATATGGAGTCAGGCACCGAGTAGCTACACCCTATCATCCGCAAACTAGCGGACAAGTAGAGGTCTCGAACAGAGAAATAAAACAGATATTGGAAAAGACTGTCGCTACCTCGAGAAAAGATTGGTCATCAAAGCTACAAGAAGCTTTATGGGCTTATAGGACCGCATTTAAGACACCAATAGGTACTACCCCCTATAAATTAGTTTACGGTAAATCCTGCCATCTCCCTGTAGAGTTAGAGCATAAGGCCTTTTGGGCCATTAAAACACTCAACTTCAACTACACCGAGACAGGAGAAAAGCGAATCTTGAACTTACACGAGTTGGAAGAACTTCGATTAGACGCTTACGAAAATGCCCGTATCTACAAAGAACGAACTAAAAAGTGGCATGATAAACGTTCAATCAGGAAACAATTCAGTGTGGGAGACATCATATTGCTCTTTAATTCACGATTAAAACTCTTCCCAGGAAAACTAAAATCTAGGTGGTCTGGACCCTATGAAGTGACTAAAGTACTTCAGAGTGGAGCTGTTGAAATTACCGATAAGACAAATGCACCGTTTATCGTAAACGGGCAACGTCTAAAACATTACAATAAGAACGACAACAGTCCTCAAGTCAGCAATATAACATTGCTCGAGCTTCTAGCTCAGACACCCGAATAGCTTCTCACCAAGCTATCGTCAGGCTTTAGACGTTAAAAACAGCGCTTACTGGGAGGCAACCCAAAATTTCCCTCGTTCTTGCATTTCATTTTTCTTTAAATTCTACTTTGAAAAATCCAACAAAAATTCTAAAATTACTACTACTTTCTACTTTCGTTCATTTTCGTACTTTTATTGTTATTTTATTTTTTTTTCTCTTTTGCCTTTTGTTTCTACCACTTTTCGTTTCTAAAAATCCTGACTTCAATTTCTTGTTTCAAACTTTTTAGGATTTTTAAAGTCTTCAAAACATTCCTTCTGTTTTCTCCGAATTACCTGCGAGTATGGCCGAGTACGATTTCACAAAGGTTCACTTCAGAGGACTTGCTCAAAAGGCAAGATTTGCAGCACTGACCGAAAGAGAATTCGCCTTAACGCTGTATTATGATAAGGCTACTATGGATAAACTAGGGATCACGGATAGCATTCAATACCTGTTCAATCAACTGGGTTGGGAGAACACTGCTCTAAAGACACGTTTCGCTACCTACAAGGATCTTACCTATGAATTCCTTAGTTCCTTCAGATATACACCCAACTATGGTTTTGGATCCAGCACAGAGTTGATTACCTTCCGATTGTTTGGAATGGACCAAACCCATAGCCGGATGTCACTAGCTAACCTCCTAGGATTCCCTAGCGGACCGCATGTGTTCATCAGTGCAGAAAATGACGATATTGATTTGCAACTCGATCACTTCTGGGGTAGAATCACAGGCGACTATCACCCTGAACCAGACCAAATGTACAATGATGACATTCATAACCCAGCCTTTAGATACTTCCATAAGATACTAGCTCACACTTTGTTTGGAAAAGAAGAAAATATTACTACAGTGTCTAAGGAAGAGTTATTCATCATGTTCTGTGCTTCTCAGGGACAGACAGTAAATGCAGTGCCTTTCATGATGAGATCCTTCAAACGCCTCACGCTGGAACCTCAGACACCTATTCTTATAGGAGGACTAGTAACAATGATTGCCCACAAGCTTGGCCTTAGATTCCATTTAAATGCCAGCACTCGTTTTGGTACCATCAGACCCATGAACATACAATTCTGCTTTAACAGGCGCATCTTAGGGACTATGGGACCTGGACCGTATGAGTACCTTATTAACGAAAAACCAGTACAGCTATTCACACTTCCTGATCATCTGATGACAAGCATCCACAACAAGGATAACTGGCTCTACGAATTGGATGAGCCTATGGGACCTCCTTCACCACAGTCAACACCCCAGAATTATATGTATGACAGTGACCACATCTCTGAGGCACACGACTACATGTACTATGAGGACGCCGCCTCTGAAACTGAAGTAGACCCTATGACTCCTCCACACTACAATACTTATCCTGAGCCTATCCCTGCGGAGACCACCGACAAAATGGATACCGTGTTACTCAGATTGGACGACATTGATAAAGCTCTGACTAATGTAAAAGCTGATATCGCAGGCATGCACAGCGAACTGGTAGGCTTCATGGATCTCGTCTGCGACCAACTCGACTACTATTCACAGAAATTCGATGAGTTGAAGGCACGAAAAGATTAGTTATTAGCTCGTAGCAGTAGTTTCAATTTAGTCTAGTCTAGTTTAGTTTAATTTAATCATTTGGATTTTTCGCATTGTTAGTTTTCATTATGTACTACATACAATTGTTTCCATTTTATGTTATTTCAATTCTAGTTTTTATTCAATTATTTTGTTTTCGCATTAATTGTTGCTTGTTGGCTGTTATATCACACCACCGTATCATTACTAAGCTTTAAAATCACCACGAGTACGCCCTCAGAGCAAAATTCTGCGTTCTACAGATTTTGCTGCTGTGACGACCGTCACAACCCCATGACGAGCGTCACGCGGGTGACGACCGTCACGCAGTCCAGAACTGCTATCTGATAAAACAGGGTTCGTGTTCCCTTCCACTCCCCCCATTATCACTTTCAAACATCCAAATTCATACCCCACTACGATTTTCGTCCTCCCCACATTGAACTATAAACTTCAACTCCAAATTCAACCTCCAAATCACCGTTCTGTCATTTTTCCCTCTCTGCCGAAAATCCCCAAAACCTCAAAAACCTCTCAATCTTCAACAATGGCCGGAAACGCAGATGTCAGCAACATTTCCTTCCCTGAGGGCGAGTTAGGCGAAAGACAACGAGCCCACTACATTGCATTTCATCAGAGGTCACTTCAACCGACTCACTACCCACACCTTCCATCGCTTACCGAGCTCGAACTCCTTGAAGGTGTAACCTGGATGCTTCAACGAGCAGGCATCTGGAACCTCTGCACCAACCCCCAGCCAACCTACGAACAACTCACCCTTGAGTTCTTGAGTTCGTTCACTTACGTCACCAGCAGCGGCAAACTCAACCAACACACAGGTGCCGCTTGTTTCCGGATGTTTGGCGTCAACTATCAGGTGAATGAGAATCAGATCGCCAGCATCCTACAGCTACCCCGCGGCGACAACGCTCATCGCCGCATCACTGATCAGTTCCAGCACGAAGCCTTCGCGCTGTGGTATCAGTTGACCGGCCTAAATGCCGATGGTTGGGACTCCCTGCACGCCACTCACATCCATAACCCCGCTATCAGGTACTTTCACAGAGCGTTGAGCAACACCATCTTCGCCAGAGACAGCAACCACAAAGTGAACTCCAAGGAGCTCTTCTTTCTTCATTGCGTCTTCAACAATGAACCCGTCAATGCTGCCCCGTTTCTGCTGGCTCACATTCAGGCCAACTGCAACCGTGGCTCGAAGCCATTCTACTTTGGCGGGATTGTCACGGCTATTGAACTTGGGCTGAACCTTGGCGATCGCCTCCAGCACCTTCATTCCATCCCCTCGGTGTTCCTTGACACCGACCACTACAGGGCCTCCCATCTCATCCGCTCCCGAGCTGACGGGAAATACCATCCGGTTGTGCGTGGAAAGACCGTCAGAAGCATCATCCTTCCGTCCCGCACCCGCATCCATCTAGAGGACCGTACCAACTGGTTGTTCGACCTCACTTCCCCTCCTGCTGCCGCTGTTCCTACTCAAGATCCCACTCATGATTCCGACGATGAAATCCAAGCTGAGTTGGACAGGTCCGAGCAGCCAGAGGCATCGCAACCTCCTCCTCCAGTAGGTACATCTTCTCGCCGCTGCCGTCACCATCCCGTGCCCGAATACACCGAAGAGGATCTCCGTCGCTCCCTAGACCAGTAGGCACAGATACTCACGATGTTGCAGCAGCAGAACCAGCGAGCTGACCAGTTCGAAGCTTGGCAACGGACTCAAATGCAACAACTTCACACCGGCCAAGCTACGATCACTGAGAGTCTAGCGAATCTGACCCTGCAGGTCGAAGGACTCCGAGACACGGTCTACCACACCGGAGCCATGAGCTATGAGGACAGAGTAGCCCTTGCTAGAGCTAGAGGATGCCAACGTGGACGTGACAGAGGCCGGGACTAGATTTTCATTTTTTCCTTCATTGTTTACTATACTTTGTCTATTTGTATTTTCATTTTCAGTTGTATCTCCCTCTCGCATGCTTCAAGAATCAGTGAGGACACTGATCGAGATAGTGTGGGAGCGGAGCCTTATTTCCACTGTACTCTGAACTTCCTTTATTTCCTTAATTTCCATTTCACTGCACTTTGAATTTTAGTAATATCTATTTTTACACTTTCTATTTCTAGCAAATAAAGCTCGTCTATATATTTTTCACGTTACGCAAACAATCCCCACATTATTCAACGTAAACAAAAACTTTCATTTGTTCCTCAAAAGCAAAAGCATCACGAGAATGCACATGAGTTCAAAACAAGTTTTGAAAACTCCGAGGAAACGACGGTTCTAACAAAACCAGTATCGTCCAGACACCTTAGATATCTAGTTTATGCGAGTCAGTTTCATCACCTACGTGTACCAAAGTTTCAAGTGTCTACGCAAACCCAACCCCAAGTAGTTTATACTAGTAGTCAGCACCATCCTAAAAACACTTCTAAGCGAGCGACCGATGCAAATAAGTGTATGATCTCCAAAAAGATGAAAAATCATGAAAAGAGAGCTAAAAAGCCCAAAAATATAAGATACGTTTCCTTCTAAGTTAGGTGCTCCTCACCCGAGCATTTAGCCCAACGGCACGAAAAACTCATTGAAAAATCAATGACATCAAATTATGATCAATGAAGAAGATCAAAAACAGAAATGAGATCATATTCACTAACAGGTCGACTTGCCATGAAAGTGTGCGGACAACGGGCTTAATGTGATTGCGCTAGAACAAACAGGGTGAACTTGCCGCGAGAACCTTGACACCAAGATACAGTAGCATGACTGAGACCGATTTGCATAAAAAGGAGACCTCCGGAGACTCGTAGTCCAGTGTCGTCATGATACTCGTCTTGTTCCTACCAAGAATCCCGGCTTTTTCCAAACTCTGCGAACGAAGAAGCAGCCTCGTGCTTGCCGACTTTTCCATGTTTTACTTGATAACACGAAATCATATAGATATTTTCATGCATAATTCGACTAAAAGCTAACCGTTTTCGATCCGATTTCGGGTTATTTCCGTGTATTTGTCTGATGTTTTGCAGGTATTCACGATCACGTCTAAACAAGGCAACATGAAGAAAAGGAGCAATCCCAGATGAAATATGGACGAAAAAGGAGTGAAAATACAATGAAAAGCGCAGCAATCAGTTTTTGCTGATGTGACGACCGTCACAGATGCATGACGACCGTCACACGGGTGACGACCGTCACACCTTGTGACGACCGTCATGCAGGCAAAAACGCCCCACTCAGATTTCACGTCAAAAGAGCAGTTCCAATTCCCATTAAGTGGAGCACTACTCCCTAAATTATCTGCCTCAAAGTCCATCATCCTCAGAGATAACCGTTGGGATTCCACTTCTATAAAAAGGGAAGCAGGGGACTTCAAAAAGAGAGCGGCATTCATACCACGAAGTGCTGCCGAATTTAATTTCCAGAGCAATTTACTTTCCAGCTTTTATTTGTATCCGTTTCTCCTTTACATTTCCTCATTTCCATTTCCGCTCTTCTGTAATTCCTATTGTACTGTACGATCAAATTGGCACTAAAGACCAGAATCCTGCCAACATCTGTGGAGGATCTGCCCAAAGGCCAATTGGCATATTTACAGGTTTTCATTTTGATCGACTTCTGTTTTATTATAATGCAATTTATTATTTATTATTATTATTTATGTTTTGTTTTTCCCAATTCCATGTCTAGCTAAATTTAGGCAATCGATATGTAGTAATAATTCGAATGGGATTTGATAACTCTTGTTTGAAAACTTTCTTTTCACAAAAATAATCTATGGTCTAAGTGTTTAAAATTGATTCACTGAATAAACTTCGTCGCGAAAGCGAGAACTTATTTAAAAGTAGTTTTGCCACGAAAGTGGGAAATTAATTAAGATACAAACCAACAAGCGAAAGCTGCGGTGAGGTCAGATAGTAAACACTAGGCATTTGTTTTAATAACAGCGAAAGCACTTTAAAATGGATTAGAACTTAGAGATTTCCAAAAAATGATTTTAACCCCAAACGGGATACAAAAGTGTACGTTTGGCCCTTAGGATTATGATTAGCGTCAATAACCATCGTGAGGCGAGAGTCTTCAAATCTCCATTTTCTGCTTGAATAAACTGTGAAAACTATTTCATACACCATAACTTATCAAATCCCTGAAGAACACAATTACTACGTATCGATTCAATTAATTAAAATCTAAATAGTAATCTTAGTTCCCTCTTTTAGTGACAAATCTTATTCCCTTAAACATATTCTACCTAGCTAAACATAGTAACTCCCGAGAACACTAGTTTGATTACGAGTCCCTGTGGGATCGATATCTTTTATTACTACGCGATAGACTGTGCACTTGCAGTTAGTTGTATTAGACATAGAAAGTCGCGATCAAAAGACGCGCTAAAGGGGGACTAACTCAAACCTAAAGTTATCATGCAAAGTGCACCTAAAGTTGAGATAAAGGGAAGCTACCTAATGTTATCATACATGGTTAAGATCCTAATGTTGATCATAACCAATCTTGAACAAGAAAGATTAGAGGTCCTAAGGGAAAAGAGACAAAAGAGGAAACAAAAACATCATAAACATGCGACAATGCAAACATGGAATGAGGGAGAAAATTAGTGTGGGGCAGTGGCCTCCACATGCTCATCTCAACCTCAAACAACAATATGATATATGCAAGAAAAGAATGGATAAGGAAATGCACCAATGAAAACAAGCACGTGCGCCAAAATGGGATGAAATGGCCTAAACCGAACAACATCAACCATAAGGCACAAAAATCGAACACAAATGAAAGGTAAACAAATCCTAAGACAAAGTGAGGATGGGAGATCATGTGAGGACAGCAAGGAACTCATGATAGACACTCAACCATGGGCATCACCAACCAAAACAAAGAAACATAAAGAAAACAATAAGATATGTCCTCAAGGATTCCATCATTCTAGGTATGCTTCAAATACCTCCAAAGGAGGGACCAAACCACCTTGAATGACACTCCTATGTCATTGGGCAGCAAGGGACATGAATTAAAATGTATCAAAAGCAAAAGCAAAGTAAACCACAAGGAAATGCAAGCAAATTCTCAAATGATTGCAAGCATGTTTCAATATGAAACCCTAATTGGCAACTCAAAAGTAAACCCACAAAAGAACAAGCTAAACACAATATAATGACCTAAAAATGAGCATGCATCATCCTTAACATGTTAGCAACGTGAAACAATAGGCATTGAGAGCTCAAAGGATCCAAAATTGTCATATCCAAGTCAAACTAGGTCAAGATGTATGTGTGAACCTCCCTTTGAGTAACTGGACTTGCAAGTTACTCTAAAAATAGGAAAATGATTCAAAAATTAATAAATAAAATGCTAGAAGCTCGTAAACATGTTGGCAATCAAAGGCCAAAAGAACTCAATCATGTTCACTTCACAACATCACCATAGAAATTGATTCACAAGGGTGCTCCATTGTGAAGGAGGATTGTTTAGGGTCAAATGAAATGCATCAAAAGTCAACTCAAAAGTCAACAAGTCAGGGGCAAAATGGTCCTCAAAAATTCTTCAACTCATTATTGATATGAGGATTGAACCTTATTCATTGGAGCCAAAGGAAATGAGAGAAATAAATTCAAGAACAAAGTATGTCACAACTTAACTCAAATAAAATAGTTCCAATATTTAAATCATTTTAAATTCAAAAATAAAATAATAAAATAAAATAAAAATATCCATAAAAAATTAGACATCTCAAAGTTCCTAAAAAATATTTTTGGTGATTTTTTATGGCATTGGAACTATTTTATATGAAATAAATTGAAACAGCATCCAAAACAAAATTTAAAAACTAAAAAAAAAAATACAAGAAAAATAAATAAAACTAGGTGCTAAATAGCAACCCAGTAAAGGCAAAAAGCGGACTAGGCCTCCCTGGGGGGTGTTGTTATCATTCCACTTAAGCCCAACAACATTAAAAAAAACAGAAAATAAATGGAAAAAGTTTGGTGGTAATAGCAAAGAAAATGAGAACAAAATGAAACAATGGGCCAAAGGGGGGCGCGAATAACATTTCACTTAAGCCCAACATAATATAAAAAATAAAACAAACTCAGAAAAATAAAAAAAAAAGAGAGGGGGGCGGCCGGCCGCCGGACTGGTTTTTCCGGTCACCCCTACCGGGAAGTCTGGCCGCCGCGGGTTCAACAACCCCAACCCGGATTTTTCATTTTTTCACCGTTTTGCGCGTTTTTATACCAAAACTCATCTACTCGTCGCAAGGATGAATAATATGCCATTATTTTTGTCAAAAAGTGCTTAAATAAAGAGAAAAGAGAGCAACAAGGAAATGAGCAAAAACAAAAATGTTCACAAATGGAAACCAAATGATAATAATAATGATTTATGATGTACAAAGATGAATAATATGCAAAAATGGCATGAAATAGAAGCTTAAAACATGAGATATTTTGAAAAGTTAGTAACCTCAAAAAAAGCTTCAACAATGGTTCAATGTGCAACCAAAGCTTAAAATAAACTATCCAGAAACGTTCTAAATCACTCAAGGAAGGTGTTTGGATGTTTAAAAGTGGTTGAAACTCAAGGAAAATAAAAAAATGAAAATCACTTTTTTCTCACTTTTTCTCAAGTTTTCTCTCACTTTTTCTCTCCAAAATCTGAGTTATGAAGCTTGGGAATTGTTTCTGAGTTTATGTATGAATGATTTAGGTCAAAAGGAGGCCCAATGGAAGCTCATAAAGCCCAAAACAAATTTTGAAATTTCCCCACTTTTTTGGCTTTGAAGGTACACGAAAATGCACTCTCTAGGCTGTCAAAGTGGCATGGTTCACTTGTACTATGTTCATGTCAATCCACCAAATGAGATTTGCTCCTTAATTTTGCTTTATGGTGGTTTTTTGAAATGTTACTTATCATTGAAGAAAGCTTGAAAATGGCCATTAATTTGAGTTCAAATTCCAAATCAAAAATGGCATTGTGTTTGAAATGTTATTGGCACTCAAAAAATGCACAAAGTTGATTCAAAATGTTTCCAAATGAGTTAATTATGAATTTCCATTTTTAAAGCCTTTTCCATGAAGATTTCTCTAGGCGTTCTTCAATACAAGCCAAATCTTTGATACCTTGATGTTTGAAAATGCAAATGACCCTATTTGGAGCAACTTTGATGTTGGAAAGGTTTCCATTTGAAGTGTGCAAAGTGGTGAAATAGACCTATAATGAAAATGGCCTATAATCTTACTTTTCCAAAATACCCCTGCCTTGCAAGCCTCATAACTTGAGCTAAACAAATCAGATGAAGGACTTATAGGACTTTTTGGAAAGCTAAGATCATAAGGGACAACTTTCATGTTCATTGAAAGTTGAGGAGAAACATTTTTATAGGTCAAAAATGTCTTGGAAGTCAGTTGACTTTTGTTGACTGAAATCACATTCATCTGGGGACCTGTAACTTGTCAGCTTCACAACTAGAGTTCTATAAATCCAATGGAGGACTTCTAGTACTTTTTGGAAAGATAAGAACAAGCTCTACAAGTTTCATGTCCACCTTAAAGTGAGATTACACTTGTATCTTGAGATAGGTGGTCTTGAAGTTAGGCACTGAATAGGGGATTTTACACTGAGGAAGCTTAGAAACCCTAGCTCAGTAACTTCTCACACTCTTGATTCTTGATGAATTAATCTTGAAATGTAATCTCATATGTTTCAACACAACATTCCATGATCATAAAGACTTGGAATTGAGTCTTAATCTCCTTCAGTTTCACAGTTGACTTAAGGTTGACCAGATGAAAATCCTAATTGCACCAGCTTCCACTGTGGCCATTAGCACTTGGCATAAACACTTAGATGAGCTCCATAGTAACCCTCAAGTCATATAATGAGCTTCAATGACAAACTCCATCCATAAACATGGACTTGTGGTCTTCATATGACCTTCAAATGGCCTCCTAGACAGGAGGTGAACCATATACACTTATCTGTTCTCAAAGGGCTTTGTCCCTCTTCTGATGATGATAACCACTTGATAATTTGAATAAGGCCTCTTGATTAAGCTTAGAACCCTTGTCAAACTCCTCTTGTCAATCACACATCTCTTGATCCCCTGTAAATGCAAAATGCTATGGAATGCAATATGTTAGAACAATGAAATGAAACATAAGCCAAGTAAAGAAAAGATTGGGCAAATTTTGGGGTACAACACCAGGTGTGTTTATGGAGTACATGAATCGTATTTTTCATGATCAGTTGGATCGTTTTGTGGTTATGTTCATCGATGACATTTTGATTTACTCTAAGTCCCAAGAAGAGCATGTAGAGCAATTGAGAGTTGTGTTACAGATCTTGAAAGAGAAGTAATTATATGCTAAGTTGTCGAAGTGTGAGTTTTGGTTATCGGAAGTGAGTTTTCTTGGACATGTTATTTCTGGTAACGGTGTTAGTGTTGATCCGTCCAAGATTGATGTGGTAATGCAGTGGGAAGCTCCTTAGTCAGCTATGGAGATTCAAAGCTTTTTGGGATTAGCCGGTTATTATCAGAGGTTTATTAAAGGATTTTCGAAGTTAGCACTTCCGTTGACTTAGTTGACTTGTAAGGGAAAGGCCTTTTTTTGGGATATTGAGTGTGAGAAGAGTTTTGTTGAGCTTAAGAGAAGGTTGACAATGGCGCCGGTTTTGATTTTGCCGAATCCGACGGAGTCGTTTGTGGTTTATTGTGATGCTTCTTTATCCGGTTTAGGTGGTTTTTTAATGCAAGATGGGAAAGTTGTAGCTTATGCTTCGAGACAATTGAGAGTGCATGAGAAGAACTACCCTACGCATGATTTGGAGTTAGCGGCCATGGTGTTTATTTTGAAAATTTGGAGGCATTATCTGTATGGTGCGAGATTTGAAGTTTTTAGTGATCACAAGAGTTTGAAATATTTTTTTGATCAGAAGGAATTGAACATGAGGCAGAGGAGATGGTTAGAGTTTTTGAAGGATTATGATTTTGGTTTGAATTACCATCCGGGTAAGGCAAACGTAGTAGCCGATGCTTTAAGTCGAAAGTTGGTTCATATGTCAACACTGATGGTAAGAGAATGGGAATTGTTGGAGAGTTTTAGAGATTTGAGTTTGGTTTGTGAGATAACGCCGAGTAGTGTGAAACTTGGTATGTTGTATGTTACGAATGATTTTCTTGCTACCGTGTGCGAAAAGCAAAAGTTGGATTTGAAGTTTGTTGATTTGATGATGAATGAGAATGGGGACTTCAAGGTTGAAAATTTTGGAGTTTTGAGATTTCGTGGTCGTATTTGTATTCTCGATGATGTAGAGTTGAAAAAGATGATATTGGAGGAAGGACACCAGAGTAACTTAAGTATTCACCCGGGAGCGAATAAGATGTATCAAGATTTGAAGAAAATCTTTTAGTGGTCTGGATTGAAGAGGGATGTAGCTCAGTTTGTGTATTCGTGCTTTACTTGTCAGAAGTCTAAAGTGGAACATCAGAAGCCTAGTGGTTTGATGCAACCGTTGGACATTCTAGAGTGGAAATGGGATAGTATATCGATGGATTTTGTTACGGGATTGTCTAATACGCAAAGAGGTCACAATGCTATTTGGATGATTGTTGATAGGCTTACTAAATCTGCTCACTTTATTCCGATAGATATTAGTTATCCTTTGGAGAAGTTAGCCGAGATTTATGTTAGTGTGATTGTGAAGTTACATGGGATTCCTAAGAGTATTGTGTAGGATAGGGATCCTAGATTTACTTCGAGATTTTGGGAAAGTTTGAAAAAGGCTTTGGGTTCTAAGTTGAGATTGAGTTCGTCTTATCATCCGCAGATAGATGGTCAAACCGAAAGGACGATTCAATCATTGGAAGATTTGTTGCGTGCTTGTGTGCTCGAGCAAGGTAGTGCTTGGGATGGTTATTTGGCATTGATTGAGTTCACCTACAACAATAGTTTTCACTCAAGTATTGGTATGGCACCATTTGAGGCTTTGTATGGTCGGAGATGTCGAACACCTTTGTGTTGGCATGAAACCGGAGAGAAGTCGGTAGTTGGATCGGAGATGGTACAACAAACGACGGAGAAGGTGAAGTTTATTCAGGAAAAGATGAGAGTTTCTCAGAGTAGGAAAAAGAGTTATCATGATAAGAGAAGGAAGAATCTTGAGTTTCAAGAAGGCGACCATGTGTTTTTGAGGGTTACACCGGTTACGGGTGTGGGTCATGCTTTGAAGTCGAAGAAGTTGACTTCTCGTTTCATTGGTCCGTATCAGATTACTGCACGGGTTGGTGATGTGGCTTATCGTGTGGCGTTGTCTCTGAAACTTTCGAATTTGCACGATGTGTTTCATGTTTCGCAACTTCAGAAGTATGTTCCGGATCCGTCACATGTCATTCCGATGGATGATGTGGAAGTGAGGGATAATCTTACAGTTGAGGTTTTACCGGTTAGGATTTTGGATCGTGAAGTTAAGAGGCTCAGAGGTAAGGATATCGCACTTGTGAAGGTGGCATGGGGAGGTGCCGCGGAAGGCAATATGACTTGGGAATTGGAGAATAAGATGCGTGAGTCGCATCCAGAACTGTTTGAATCAGGTAATATTTTTTAGGACGAAAACTTCTAAAGTAGGGGAGAGTTGTAACGCCCCGATTCTGAATTCCCATTTTTATTGAGTCCTTATTTGATTTATTTAAGTGATTATTTATTTATGTGGAATTTGTGTGATAATATGTTATGTTACATATTGAGCTATTTTTGCCGACTTTGAGAGTTTCGGGTAAAAATAGGTTGGAGGGTATTTTGCGCATTAGTGATAATATTAAGTGGATATTTTGTGAGAATTAATTGATAAGTGTGTGGAAAGAATTTGGGGGGAAAGAAATAGGATATGTAATATACAGAGAATAGAGAAAGATAGAAACATTAAGAAGAAGAACAAGAGAAAGAAAAGAGGAGGAGAGAAAAGAAGAGAAAGTGGAGCAAAACCTAGAATCATCAAGAATCAACCTTAGCTTGCGATTAATCAGGTAAGGGTGAGAAGTTTTATCATCTTCATAATGTGTATGATCATGTATGTGCTAGATTGAATTGTTGGATTGTTTTCTATGTTTCCATTTCTAGGTCGGAAGTTGATTTAATCGGTAGAAACTGAGTTTTATCGGTTAGAATTTGGAATAGACGGTGTAGTATAGTCGGGTGATGAGTGGGTTGTACTACTGGAACTGATTTGGATTAAATCGGTCAGTTTGTGAGGTTTGGGCTTTTGGACAGTCATGGGAGTTTTGAGTTCGCAGGTTCGCCAGGCGAATGGCAGCGAAGTTTCGCCGGGCGAAGCCCAGCGAGCAGCAGCGAACCAAGTCAGTAGCATCCACCCTGTCTTCGCTGGCAAGTTCGCTAGGCGAATGAGAGTGGCGAAGGTTCGCCAGGCGAGTACGCTAGTGAGTGCTAGCGAGTAATTCCAGAATAAATCCCAGTGGTCTTTGCTGGCAAGTTCTCTAGGCGAACAAAGTAGCGAAGGTTCGCCAGGCGAAGGTTAGCGAACACAACAGCATATTTTCTTTTCTGTGTTTTCCATCGTGGATCGTTGTGTGGTTTGGTTGCGATCACTCCTTGTCTGAGATGACTAATTATGTGTGGTTATATGTGTTGTTGGTAGCCGTATGGTGTGAATCCTAGTTTGTGAATTGTGAAGTGTGAAATGTGGCCGTTTGGCAATTTTGTGCATTATTTGAATTAAATAGAGATGCATGGCGAGATTGATTGTGAATGTGAACCATGTATGAAAATTGGTTGTGAATGGATGATGAATATATATATATATATATATATATATATATATATATATATTATATATATATATATATTATATATATATATATATATATATATATATATATATATATATATATATATATATATATATATATATATATATATATATATATATATATATATATATATATATATATATATATTTATATATATATATATATATATATATATATATATATATATATATATAAATATATATGCCTTGTGATACATATATTTGAATGCATAATGAATATATGCGACGAATGTGATGATTGCATGAGTATGTTGGTAAACATGTATGTGTTTCAAGAGTGTCATGAGTCATGTTGCATGTGAAGCATCATGGTATGCATTCCTGTGCGATTGATCCCTCGGTGGATTTGCAGAACCTCGTGTGCCCTTGTGGGATGTGAGCGATGGTTATTTATTGATCCCTCGGTGGATTTGCAGAACCTCGTGTGCCCTTGTGGGGTCGTGAGCGATGGTTATTTATTGATTCCTCGGTGAATCTGCAGAACCTCGTATGTTGCGATGGTTATTTATTGATTCCTCGGTGAATCTGCAGAACCTCGTGTGTCCATGTGGGGTGTGAGCGATGATTATTTTGGTTCTTCAATTGAACCTGCTGAAAATGAGTCAGTACCACATTTGCATCTGCATAGAGTCGTGTGTCGGTCTCTGTGAGTTGCATGTAGACATCTGTGCATGATGTATGGTGAATAAACATGAATGTAGATGTTTATGTAGATTGTTGATAATTGGCATGAATGGAAGGCTTGAATATACATGTATGTGTGAATATATGTGTATATGTATGCATGTTTATAAATTGATATAAACATTGTTGATGCATATTGTAATATGCTTGGTGCTCTATTTGTAAATAGTTAAGCGTGAATACATTGC
>OZ012741.1:358227065-358480189 GCA_963859935.3 Lathyrus sativus
TGGACTGTCATTGGTGAGGTTGGCCTCCCAATTAAGATTAGACCACACACGTTTGTTATAACATTCTATGTGATGGACATTTATCCTGCTTACAGTTTCCTTCTCAGCTGACCGTGGATCCATTCAGCTAGTGTTGTGACATCAACCCTTCATCAAAGGCTCAAATTCATGATCAACAACCAAATGGTTGTCATTGAAAGGGAAGAAGATGTTCTCGTAAGCCATTTAGCCTCTTTCCGATATGTTGAGGTGGAAGGAGAAGTGCACGAAACTCCGTTCTAAGCTTTTGAAGTGATTAATGTTGAGATGATTCATGAAAAATCTGCGTCTTCAATCGTGACATGGAAGGATGCGAAGATGGTTATTGAAGAAGGGCACCCTAGAGGATGGGGCAGAGTGTTGGAATTTCCAGTCAACAAAGATGGTTTCGGTCTAGGTTATACTAGAAAGCAGAAAACGCAAGAGAATAACACCTCTGACAGAGGTAAAGAACTTGCGACTCCATTGGTTTTTACTAGTGGAGGCCATCTAGATGATGGTCAAGTCACATTTCTGGAAACCGAAGATGGCGTGCCTGAAGAGCTGTATATGGTGTACCCAGGAAAACCAAATCAAAAGCTAAACAATTGAAGCATTGTAGAGATCTCTGAAGTGACTCTTTTGGAAGAGTAATTCCCTTATTTTCTGTTTTCCTAAAATCCTATGCTCTGCCCAAGACATATGGATCATGTTGTAGGGCCCTTTCACTTTTAAAGCATGAACTTATCATCAATAAATAACTTTTTGCATTCAAATGCGCCCTCTTTCTTTCAATTTCTATTTTGGACGTAAAATAATTAAAAAGGCAATGTTTTACCATTTTTCTTTTTCATTTTACTCAAAATAAAGCATGAAATCATCCATCGTGTAGATCTTTTCCTGTTCCCGTTGATAACAATTCTGCTATGGTCTGGTATGACTTTGATAACCCAATCTACCAAGCTGATGAAGACTGCGAGGAAGATTGTGATCTTCCATAAGAGTTGGCTAGACTGCTAAAACAAGAGTTGAAGGTCATTCAACCGTATCAAGAAGAGATTGAAGTCATCAACATCGGAACTGAAGATGACGCTAAAGAGATCAAGGTAGATACAACCTTAGAAGCAGAGGTGAAGACAAAGTTGGTCGTGTTGTTGCGAGAGTACGTTGGCGTGTTTGCTTGGTCCTACAAGAACATGTCCGGTCTAGATGAAGATATTATAGTTCACAAACTACCCCTCAAGGAAGATTTCCCGCCGGTGAAGAAGAAATTAAGGAGAACTAAACCAGAGATGTCTTTTAAGATCAAAGAGGAAATCCAAAAGCAGTTAGACATAGGTTTCTTGGTAGTGTCCAGTTACCCATAATGGGTAGCGAATATTGTTCCAGTACCGAAGAAAGATGGGAAAGTACGAATGTTCGTTGACTACAAATATCACAATAGAGCAAGTCCAAAAGACGATTTTACTCTGCTGCACATTAACGTACTAGTAGATAACATAACCCAGTTCTCTGTCTTTTCATCCATGAACGGGTTTTCTGACTATAATCAGATTAAAATGGCGCCTGAAGATATGGAAAAGAAAACTTTCATCACCCCATGGGGAACTTTCTACTATAAAGTTATGTCGTTCGGACTTAAGAACGCTGACGCAACATATCAATGAGCTATAGTTACTCTCTTTCATGACATGATACATAAAGAGATTGAATGTTATGTAGACGATATGATCGCGAGTCCCAAACTGAGGAAGATCACCTCATTCATCTAGAAAAGATTTTTGCAAGACTAAGAAAATTCAGACTGAGACTAAATCCCAACAAATGCACTTTTGGTGTGAGATCTGGCAAGCTGTTAGGCTTTATTGTAAGCCAAAAAGGGATTGAAGTCTATCTAGATAAGGTCAAAGCTATCCAAGACATGCCAACACCTATAACTGAAAAGGAAGTTTGAGGTTTCCTTGGGAGATTGAATTACATTGCAAGATGCATATCTCATCTGGTGCCCACGAGCCTATATTCAAACTACTCAGAAAGGATCAAGTTATTGTGTGGAATGACAATTGTCAAAGAGCTTTTGAGAAAATAAAAGACTATCAGCAAGAACCACTGATCTTGATGCCTCTAGTGCCAGGACGGCTTCTGATCATGTACCTAACTGTGTTAGAAGGATCCATGGGATGCGTATTGGGTCAGCATGATGAAACTGGTAGGAAAGAAGATGCAATCTACTACCTCAGCAAGAAATTCAACGACTGTGAAACGAGATATTCAATGCTCAAAAAGACGTGATGTGCATTATCTTGGGCTACAAAGCGCCTAAGGCAACATATGTTAACCCATACGACTCTGCTGATTTCCAAGATGGATCTCGTCAAATACATATTTTAGAAGCCTGCTCTCACTGGACGAGTGGCTCGTTTGCAAATGGTACTGACAGAGTACAACATCCAGTACGTCACACAGAAGGCCATCAAAGGAAGTGTGTTATCTGACTATCTTTCCCATCAACTTGTGGATGATTACCAATCTATGCGCTTCGATTTCCCTAACGAAGACGTCATGTTTACCAGAGACTATACAGCACTCGACCCAAACGGTGGACCCGAACCAGGATCACGTTGGAGGCTCGTGTTCGATGGTGCCGCAAATGCTAAAGGTTGTGGAATTGGGGCAATCATTACTTCCCCAACTGGATTTCATCTACCATTCACTGCCAGATTGTACTTCAAATGTACGAAAAACATGGCCGAGTATGAAGCCAGTATTTTCGGAATTGAAGCTGCCATTGATAATAGAATCAAGATTCTAGAAGTCTATGGAGATTCTGCTCTTGTCATTTGCCAAATCAAAGGGGAATACGAAACACTTGATGCTAAGATGATCCCTTACAGAGATCATGTCTTGAAGTTGATCCCATACTTTGATGAGATCACTTTTCATCATATTCCTAGAGCCGAAAATCAATTTCCAGATGTTATAGCAACATTAGCATCCATGTTCCAAGTCAAGTGGAAGAATGAGGCACCGGCCATTCGTTTGGAGTACCTTGATAAACCTGCTTATTTCCTGGAAATTGACGCCATAGAGTTTAAAGCCGATGATCATCCTTGGTTCTATGATATCAAGCGGTATCTAGAAACACAAGAATATCTAGAAGGCATCACCATCACTGACAAGAAATATCTTAGGAAGCTTTCGTCGAAGTTCTTCCTCAGCGGTGATGTGCTATACAAGAGGAACTATGACTTGGTTCTGCTCAGATGCGTGGATAAACACGGAGCAGAATGTGTCATAAATGAAGTGCATGAAGGGTCTTTTAGAACACATGCCAATGGACACACAATGGTTAAGAAAATCTTAAGGGTAGGATACTATTGGATGACAACAGAAATAGATTGTTATCGTCATATCCAGACATGTCACAAATGCCAAATATATGCAGACAAAGTACATGCTTCACCACTTCCTTTGAATGTATTGACTTCACCTTGGCCTTTTTCCATGTGGGGCATAGATTTAATCGGACATATCAAGTCAACTGCCTCGAACAGACACCGTTTCATCTTAGTGGCCATTGATTATTTCACCAAATAGGTGGAAGCCATATCTTACGCCAACATCACTAAGCAAGTGGTAGCCTGTTTCGTTAAGAAAGAGATTATCTGCCAATATGGAGTTCTGAATAAAATCATTACTGATAATGGTTTGAACCTCAATAATAAAATGATGAAGGAGTAGTGAGAAAGCTTCAAGATCAGGCACCACAACTCAACGTTCGCCCGCGATTGAAGAGAGCCTTTGATAAGAAAGTTGCCCGCGACACATTGAAGCAGGAGACCTGGTCTTAAGGAAAATTCAGCCAACTCACACCATTCCAAGGGGAAAATGGAAACCGAACTACGAGGGTCCATATGTAGTGAAAAAGGTTTTCTCCGGTGGAGCCTTGATTCTCTCAACCATGGACGGCGATGATCTTCCATCCCCTGTGAATTCAGATGCAGTTAAAAAATGTTATGCCTAAAAGATGGACCCGGTGGATCAAAAAGAAAATCCATGCAAAAAATGGGTGTCCTGGTGGACCATGTAAAAAGAAAAAGGTCCTAGCAAAAATTAGGGACTAAAATAAAAGAAATGTCTCGGTAGGCTGAAAACCCGAAAAGGGCGGTCTAGGCAAAAGTTAGGGATTCAAAAAGCAAAAACTGCATTTTGAGAAGACATGTGAATTTCCTCCTTGATCACTAAACTCTAATTGGGAAGGATCAATGCAATCGTTGCGCTCAAAAGCAAGGCGTAAAGGGTTTTCAAAGATATATGGGTCATAGCAGAATTGAAACTCGATAGAAACTGATTTCAACATTGCCATTGCTATTTATTATCCATTTTCTTTCCAAGCAATGACCTCTTTTAGGAATTGCCTCCTCTTGTAATTTTCCCGTTTATGGGTCTTCCGCAATAAAAACTACTTTCATCAAAAAAAATTCTCTTTTATTTCTTACCATATGTTTGCAAATTTTGTTTTATCGGTGATAAGTATTGCACATGTTAATTTTGTGATGGAAAAGTGCGGGATTACTTCTTTTCTTAAGGTGTATATAGGGTGGCCATGACCCCAAACAACAGGTAAAAACACCATCAAGACCACATAGTGACTTGGATAAGACAAAAATCATCTAGCCCAGAGGAAACTGGCACTAGAGTGAGAGTTCCAACATCTCCAAAACTTGATTGCATCATGAAGAAGCAATGTCGAGAAGTTAGGCTTGACACCCTAAACCAAATCCCAATTGCTTGGCATACATCATCACCCATAACCTCCATATCGTCATATCCCCAGAATTTTGCATACATTCTGCATCATTACATGTGCATTTAGCCAGTCATCCTCGAAGATGCGAAATTCTTATAGAAATTCTGTCAGGATTCTTTCAGAATGTTTATCTCTTCACTTACCTTTTGTAAGTCCTCTGATATCTTTTATACGAAGTATCTCCTCCCTGCCTTTTGCATAGGAGTCACCCTACCTTTTGTAAGGGATTTCATTACCTTTTGTGTGAAATTTTATTCTTTCGCTTTCCTTTTGTCAGAATTTTCTGCTGCCTTTCGCACGCAGAAGAATTTTGTATTGGTACAAATTTGGGAATAGATGAATAATATATTCTTGTTTAAACTAATTTGGATGTTTGACGCCTATGTGGCTCTAAGAACTGAATGGTCTCCATACTTAGAGAATGTCATCTCGGTCGTTGTGCCTGTGAGGTCAAAATTATGTTCTGATACCCTATGCAAGTTTCCTTTGCCTTTTGCAGGAAGATGGTTATTGTCGTTAGATTACCTTTTTGTAAGTCATTCTATGTCTTTTCTGTGGAATATCTCCTCTCTGCCTTTTGCAAAGGATTCAGCTTACCTTTTGTAAATCCTCTCGTGCCTTTTGCACAAGTTTTTTTCAGCTTACCTTTTGCAAATATCCTCTTTACCTTTAGTAGGAGGAAACACATGTTTCTCCCAGCCTTTTGTTCAGGAGTCCTCTCTATCTTTTGTAGAAGGAATATGTCTCCAAACCTTTTGTTCTGGATTCCTCTCTATCTTTTGTAGAAGGAATTTTTTTCTCCTAACCTTTTGTTCAGGAATTCCCATTACCTTTTGTACGAGAAATTAAATCATCAGTAGAGTGATGCTCCACACGTTCTTTCTTAACCTTTTGTTGATAATATCTCAGCACCTTTTGTATGAGAGATTATATTCTCTCCTAACCTTTTGTTCAGGAGTCATCTCTACCTTTTATAGAAGGAAATACCTTTTTCTCCTAGCCTTTTGTTCAGGAGTCCTCTCTACCTTTTGCAGAAGGAAATGTATGTTCCTCCTAACCTTTTGTTCAGGAGTTCTCGTTACCTTTTATATGAGAAATTAAATCATCAGTGGAGTGATGTTCCACATGTTTTCCTTAACCTTTTGTTGAGAATATTTTCGTACCTTTTGTATGAGATATTTTATTCCTCCTAACCTTTTGTTCAAGAGTCCTCATTGCCTTTTGCAAGAGGAAAACCAACTCCTAGAGTCCTCTCTACCTTTTGTAGAAGGAGTATCTCACAATTCTTTATTCAAAGTCCTCTCTGCCTTTTGTAGAAGGAGCATCTCACAAATCTTTATTTAGATTCCTCTCTATCCTTCGTAGAAGGAATCTCCCCAACCATTTATCATTTCCTATTATGAGGCGTCTCTCTGCCTTTTGTAGAAGAGGTTTCAGATTACAGATTTACTGTTACCACACGCTTTTGGGATTCTACAGGGGTTTCTCCCTTTAGAAGGCTAGCAAAGCACTCATCTTCATTTTATATTACATCTCAAGCATATCATCATATCCCTCATGACCAATTACCTTTTCTCGATGACAGATGCCTTTTTCAAGCCATCCAATTGATTCATCACTTTCTTTCTATATCTGTTCGGCTGAAAATTCTAGGTATTCTTATATTGAATCCCCTTGTACCTTAACTGCAAGAGAACCTCTATTACTCTCACCTTCATGTCCAAGAAGATTAAATAGGGGCATCTGTCACACCCTCATTTTCACCATAACCCTAGCCTTACATATCATAGCATTTTCATCATCCATGCAACCCATTAGGTCATAATCCATCTTGTGTTCCACTTAGCTCCTAAAGGCATGGGACCCATATATTCTATGCAAGTTGTCGTTTCTTTATGTCTATGAAACCCTCTTCCTTGTTCAAGGATGATTCGAATTTCTTCTTCATCAGTCGCGTTCAAAAGCCAGAGTTTGGACTATTGGTCAGGGGTTTACGTGATCTTATACCCTTGAGTGTCACCAAGTGTTCATGGTTTCATTATTGGTCTAATAAAGAAATCTTTGAATTAGGGTTTTCAAGCCACTTCCTCCTCAATATGAATTCAAGGAAGGACAATCCTAGTTCCTCACCTTTGGTATTTAAGTTGGATAAGTGTCATTTAGTTGAGTTTCATTACAAAGTACAAGTCGATTTGGACTTGAGAGTAAAGTTTGGTTTGGATTCATTAAGGAATAGTGAGTTTTTCAAATCTTTTCTAATCAAGTTTGTCAAGAATTGGTTCGAAGATGCAATGAAATGGACTTTTGGGCAAGTGGTTTATTTGAAATTCAAAGACATGATCATCAGGTTTCAAGTTTTATTTTTAAACCATATCTCAAGAGATTTTAGGCCATGATTTAAATTCCTTTTCAAGAAATGCTTCAAGTGATTCAAGATTAATTTTTGTTGTCAAACCTCTTCAAAAGTTGCGATAATTCAAGGATCGCCGCAAAAATTCTTTGGTCAAGGGTATTAATCCCCGAGTTAATATAGGATTCCAAGGTTTACAGAGTGAACACAATGTTCCAATTTCATGTCCATTTCAAATATCATCAATTCCATTCAAAATTCCAAGTTACCTTTTTTCAAATCCACAATTGTGCCACAATACAAAAGAACTTTCAAAATTCAAACCATTACCAATTATCGCTCAAAGTTTCAAGCCAAATTCACTTTTCAATTCATGTCACAATTTATTCTCCATGTCATGTATCAAACACAAATTGTAAACTAACATGAATTTCGATTTTTTCATATCCCAAGTATTACAAAAAATCATCACATGCATGTTCAAATAATTCCATCCAAGATTTCATAAGTTCATATTACAATTTCATTCTTAAAAGATCAAAGTTTACAACAAAATTTTTAGAATTAGAGAATCATTACACATGATTTTTTTTCACAAGGTTCCTAATTTTACAATAAAATCTAACTTGTCCTTGAACCTTTAATTCACTCATGATTCATCTCCATGATCACATTCACCATAGTACTTCCATGCCTCCATTATCCATGCTACATGTTTACTTTGAACCTACAAATTCAAGCAACCAATAATTTATTCAATTCCTTTCAAGATCTAAAACCAAAAACAAATCCAATTCAAACAATTCACCCAAAAAAAATTCAGTTCTATACTAACTAGATTCAAGGATTCGATTTTTCATTTCATTTCATTTCAAACTAAGATAAATCAAGAGGAAAACTGCAACAGTGAGAAAAGGATAGGAGCCTAAGCACAAACAAACTAAAAAATAGAAGAAGAAAAAAACAGAATAGCAGAATGCAGAAAACAATGGACAAAGGGAAGGAAGTATAGTACGGAGAATTTCACAAATTTGCATAAGCACTATTGAGCATCTACGAAAACACATTTCAGCCATACCAAAATAAGAGACTCTGCAGTAGATCAAATAAGTTAAAAACCCTACTTCACCACTATTTAATAGAGAGGTATCCATAAGTTCAAAGGGGGAGACAACTGAGGAAAACCAAGGCAGCAAATTTTTTTAAATCAAACTCAATCTTAAAGAAAAAATAGAACATCTCATATTCTCACCATTCATATCAACACCCAAATCATCACAAAAGAAATAGTAATAATGCTCACAAAGAAGGAGAAGAGGGGTCATTTGAGTTCGAAAAAAGCATAGCAGCAAGCAAAAGATTGGATTGAGGTGGTTTCTTTTATCTATTTTCGTTTTTTTACATTCAGAAGCATATAAAATCAAACCTGTGTTTTGGAAGTCATGAATAAACCTTGAACTTGAGGATTCACTTTTAAACTGGTTGGATTTACTTAAGTGTTGATGTGAATTGCTAACAAAGGAGACGAGGGAATCGAACCGAGAGGGAGGCGATATTCTTCTTTCTTTTTGTTTGTACTGTTGCGGTTATGATTTCCCCGATTTTTTTCCTTTTCATTTGAGACACACACCGTATGTAGTTGAAATTTAGGGATTTATGTTTGAGTATGAATAAGGAATTTGTAAGAAAGAACCATGAGAGAGAGATACGAAATAACCTGGAATCACGAGAGAGATGATTGAGAGTCAAAACTATGAGATAGATGCGAGTGAGGTGAGGAGAAGAGGTCTGCAGGTGAGAGTGAATCGTGTGAGCAAGACAGTCACAATTACTTGAGAGAGACAAACGAGTTGAGATTCATATTCCATTTTTGATTGAATTTCTCAAAAATTTCCTCTTCATTTCTGTTTTATTGTTCCTGAACGTGAAAATAAGTCATAGTTTTTTTGGGTTTCTTCACGATTGCTTTGTTTCTTTATGTTTTTTATTTTTAAAAAGTGATATGTGTTGCACCCCAAAATTTGCCCAACCTTTTCTAACCTAGGTTTATGTTTCAATTGCATAGTCATTTGCATTGGTATCATGTGCATAGTGTATTCATCTGCATTGCATAGCATAAGCAAGCTATCTTAATCAGGGGATCAAAGTGCTATTCTTATCTCAAGATGCATATCCAGGGGTTTTCATTCATATTCAAGACTACTCAGGTCATCAGGGGAGAATTTGAGCTTTGAAGAGTTGACAGGTTGATCAGTGAATTCTCTCCTATCTTGAGGATTAGTTGGGGATCATCAGAGAGAGTGTGAGCCATGAGCCAAGAGCATGAGGTGTGTATGGATGTTATGAAGAGCATAGATGATCATTTTTGAAGAGTAACCAAGTCATTGGAATGATTGCAAGAGCCTCAGTTGAAGTCAGTCAACTAGAGTTTTATCTGGGTCAACACTAGGTCAACCCTAGGTCAAAGACTTGTTTGGAAAGGAATCAAGGATCATTTGAAGAATGTGGGATTCATTATTTGCTATATGGATATGGATATGGTGTTGTGCTAAATAAAAATCAGAAGGAATCAAGGAGAAATGGAGTTACCAAATTAGGGTTTCAGTGTAAAATCCCCTGATTTAGGTCAAACTTCAAAGCAGTGTAACTCAAGATGCAAGCTTCATATGAATTTCTGGTCCACATGAAACTTGTAGAGTATCTTCATAGATTTAATTTGAGTGGTGGAAGTCATCAAGATGATTTATAGAACTCAAGTTATAGCTCTTGCAAGTTACAGGTCATCTGAGGGCACTGAAATTTGTCTGTGAAAGTTGTCTGTCTTCCAAGCAACTTTTGACCTTCAAGGAGATTTCAAATGGATTTCTGGACAACATGAGAGTTGTTCCTCATTGTCTTAGATTTCTATAAAGGTATGGTATGCCTTCATATGATTTGTGGAACTCTACTTATGGTCTTGGCAAGCAAAGGGTATTTTGGTCATTTGAGAATTACAGGTCATTCTTAGCCTATGCCTAAAACTCATACAAGTAAGCTTCAAATGAAAAACTTCACAACATCAAAGTTGCTCAAAATGTCATTTTAAGTCTAGAAAAGAGGTCATGGAAGTTTGGGAATGCATATAACTCAAGTTGATAAAAGTTGGTGGAAAATGACTTAAAAATGGCATATAACTTGAAAAAGTTCAAATGGAAAATTGGTTTGGGCAATCTACAAATCCAAAATGGGTCATGTAATATACCAAATTGATTCCAAACAACATTTTGAAAACAATGGTTTAAACACATTTTTGAGTTGAGGCCTAAAAATGGGACTTGCTTTGTAATCATGTTACTTGCATAATAAGGCAACTTTGCAAAACTCAACATAAGGCAAGGATCAGCTTGTTTTTCACACATACCATCTCAATATCTCATGAGGAGAGATTTTAACACAAGTTTAGAGGGCTGTATGCATGAGATGAGAGATATTCAACATGTCATCAAGTGAGATTTCCATAACTTTCTACCACAATCTAGAAGCATCTAGGCTTTTCCATTGATTGCTATATATTGAGTGGCTCATGATGAGATTAGGGGTTGGAGAATTCAGTTGGAGAATTCAGTGGAGAGAGTGATATTCAAGCATATCTTCAAGTGCAAGCAAGGCTCGAATTCACCATTGCAAGCTTCTTCCATCAAAGATTGTGCAAACAGAAAGAATCACTCCATTAGAGGAGCATTGTGAAGAAGAATCAAGTCTTGAATCCATCTGCATCCGCACCTGCCATAGCCAACAAGCAGGTTGGTGATTTCACTTCTATCTCCATAATTATGTGCTGTTAGATTAGATTGTTAGTGTAGGATTGTTAGGTTAGGTTAGATGACCATTTTCAGAAAGATTGAGAAGGTTTCATGGAGGTTGATAACAGGTCGTAGATTCTTTCAAGATCAAGATTAGGTTATGTAATGAGTTTTAATGCACGTGTAATAGCTTGTTGAGATCAGTGTAGTGTGAAGAACGCATTAGTACCATTAGAATCAAGAATTACAAGGTTCCATTGCAGTGTAAAGTGGTTGGACCCAGGTCTTCGTGCCTTCTGTTTGTGAGCTCTAGGGAGTTTTAATCCAAACCATTAGTAGGATCGTGTTCCTGGGAGTTTGTAGATCAACTTTGGTCTTTGAAGTTTTTAATTCCATGAAGAATCGAGAGAGTATGATATGGTGGAAGATTCTTGCATGGGATACGATTTCTGAAACCCTAATGGCATGTTGGGGACGATGACCCCTGATCGTTGGATCCTCCCAAGTCAATTGACTCATTAGACTCATCTAACGACCCCAATTCAAAGCCAAAAGCGGAGGGAAATGAAACATGCTGAACGCAGCGTTTCATTAAACCCAAACCATGGGCCTGAATCCAAACCTCTTATTCGCACCCCCTATCTCAAAGCCCAAGTGAAAATGAACGTGATTCTAATGCTATTCGCACCGTGGTCTTAATCATTTTTCTTTTGATTTTTCATTCAATTTTCTGAAACATAATGGGCCTAGCGCTTCTACTAATCACGCCCCCCACTTCCCTGGCCCATCAATAAATGAACTGGGTGTGGTTACTTCTGACACCCCCCTCCCCATTTAATTCATTTCTTGATTTTATTTTTCTTTTATATTTTTAGCATCTTTAAAAAATCATATAAAATTGGAAAATTGATATTTTTAATTGCTTCTTTTTGCATTAGGTCAATAATTTTGTAAAGAAAAATAATAAATAATAAAATTAGCATTTTATTTTGTTTTAGTATTTTTTGTGCATTTTTCTTTTAAATAGCTTTTTAAGTGGTTTAATTTGATGCTTGATATTGTTGATTTTAGTTTAGTTAGATACTTTAACATTTTGAATCCATTCTTTTTAGGGTGATTAACTTGGGACTTTAGCTTCCTCATAGGATTTAATTCATAATTTTAGGATTAATTTTTTAGATGATTTGATTAGGTGAGATTAGAGTGGTTAAAATTAGGGTTTTAAGTGAGCATAGGTGAGATAGATCATTTCTTCTAGGAATTTTAATTTGATTTTGGGGTAGGGGACTATAGGGGTTATGGGTAGATAATAGATCCCTTAGAAAATATTAGGCTCCCCCTATTACTATTAGTATATTGCTTGTATTTGATTGATTGTGTGGTGTGCCCTCTTTAGGGTTATTTTTTGTCTGTGTGGGGTATTGGGTTTGTTTGGGGCTTGGGGTTTGAGCTGAAGACTGTGTTGATGAAGCCCATTTGAAGAGCAAAGAGAATGAAGACCAACTTCCAGAGTTGATGAGGAGTATCTCTTGCTGGCAGCTGTTGAAGGTTCTAGGATCTAGGAGTTAGGCAGAGCTCTAGAGTAGAAAACTTGGTTCACAAACATGGAAGGTCTTGATTGCCTCCATCCCTCTCTATGATGCAGAGTCTCTCTAAGACACTCACCCCTTCCTTTGGAAGGCTTGGTGATAGTGTCTAAGAGATAGAACTCTTGAGAGAAATATTCTATGTGTTGTTAGCAGTCTGTTTGCCACCTTTGGTGGTCAACTAATTGCTTAACACCCAGTTCACTCTTGTGATAGGTTCCTCAGCTTGGAGATTTGGACTTGAAGAAAAGCCATTGAGAGATTGAAGATCAGAGACTGATGCTTGCTTGAAGCCTGAAGATGGTTGCAGATGCTGATGAAGACTGCTTTGTTGTTTAGCTTTTGCTGTTTATAATTCTTGATGTATTGATTGAATTTCCCTGACTGTATTGTTTGCTGTTTAACCTGTTAGGTTGAAGGTGAATTCTGTTCACTTTCGCCTATTTTTTTCTAGGTTCGAGGTTGAGTGGGACTCCCTTGCCTCGCTTGTATTGCTGCATCCATGCATTTTACTGCTTTATTGTGTATATATATCTGCTGTTTCTGTTTCCGTTTATCCCTTAGGATCTCTGTTTCTCTCTGCGCAAGAGAGGAGCATGATAGACATTAGGTCTTAACCCATGCATGATAACATTAGGGTAGACTTTATTCCCTTTGCAACCCTAGGATTTGTAGAGTGTCATCTCTTCTTTCTTCAAAACAACAGAAAAACATTAATAAAGGTTATAACATAAATCAATTCATTTCTTCCGTCAAAAGATTTGAACAAACATCAACCTTTTTGCAATAAGAAAACCCTTGTTTAAGGTGAGATTTTTCATAAAAGACACTTGAGCAGCTTGTGTCGTGCGTAGCCCGAACTACGTTTGCTCTGATCTTCCATGCTGTGTGGAAGTACGTAGGCATAGGATGCGATATCCTAGCGAGCAACCTTCACCCACCTTCCCCCGTAGTTAGGCGAACTACGTTGACTCTGATTTCTCGTTCCAGACGGGAATACGTAGGCATAAAGTGCGATTCTTTGCCGAGTCATCTTTTCTTTTCTTTTCAGACCTCATCCTTTAGTTTAGATAGAAGTGTAATCCGTACAACCAAGCAAGTGTGGATCCCATCGAGTACGATGGACGTGAGGGGTGCTAATACCTTCCCCTTGCGTAACCGACTCCCGAATCCAGGTTTTGGTTGCGATGACCATACCTTTTCCCGTCTTTGCGTTAGGTTTAATTCGAGCGTTTCCTTTCCCTCCTTTGGGATAAATAACGCACGGTGGCGACTCTTCTGTCAGCCGGCGCCGATTTTCGCAGCAGTGACAGCTGGCGACTCTGCTGGGGATCCAACGTCCCCTGGCTGCTAAGGACTGCGATAGTTCCTTATGCATTTGGGATCCAACGTCCCTTAAGCGAGTCAATCCTAGCGCTTGTTTTCCCGTCGAGGATTTTGTATGGATTTATATTTCTGTCATTTATTTTCAGCACTATATTATTGTTATTATTGTTGTATTGGGGTGTGACGGGTGTTCCATGATTGAGAGATAAGCCGGACCTGGGCTTGAGTGCACCTAGATTTAGAGTGGAGATTAGTGGGCGCGCACGTGCTTTGCATGTCCTAGTGTCCCACGAAATCCACACTCAGACGAGGTTCTTCTGGTTGGCCTCCTGTCCTGCCCTTTGGGTGGCTCGGGTTGCTGGTTAGTTGGATTGTCGACTCTGGGGACCGATCATTTGGAAGTTGGCTAAGTGAGGCCTCTTCAGGATTTGATGATGCCACTCCTTCTAGGAATCGTATCATCAACCCTGAAAGTCTGTGACACCGACGACCGCATAGGATGCCATACCGTTGTCAGTTACTAGGACACCTACCTGTGAGAGGGTTTTGGGGTTATGCAGGTAACTAGACCTTCAGATACCGGTTATTTCTTGATCTGAGATCCTGGGTATTTATGGACAGTGGTGAGGTCTATCAGAGACCAGTCAGAGTTATGGTATGAGGTCTATCAGAGACCAGTTGGAGTTATGTTATGAGGTCTATCAGAGACCAGTGTTGGAGCTTTGTATTGGGTCTATCTGAGACCAGGGTTTGAGGAATTCTGGAGGGTCTATTTGAGACTTTTGATATGGTTCAGGCTTCTCATCTATGGCATTTGGTCCCTGTTGCATGTTACTTGCATTGCATTATTTGCATAACCATTATCATTGCATCCCATTAACGTGTGTCTGTGCTGCAGGTGCATTTGCATATTCCCTGGTTCTAGTGTCTGGACTTCTGAGTATTGATCATGGCTGGTTTGAGGATGACAGTTGCCTACAAGCTACCTATCCCTGACATTACTCCCCTCCTGGACCTGATTTCTCTTGCTGATGAGGATGTCCGTAGAAGCTTCAGGCAGAGTTACGGACGGCTGTTGAGTTTGGTTCGCAAATCAACCGATGATGAATTGAATGGGCTGTACACCTTGATGCAATTCTACGACCCTGCTTTGAGATGCTTCACGTTTGCTGATTTTATCTTGGGGCCCACCATGGAGGAGTATGTAGAGTTTACTGAGCTGCCGGTACAGAATGCAGTTCCTTTTATTCACTCTGCCGCTGAGCCCAAGTTGGAGGATTTAGCTAAGGCCTTGCACATGAATGCTTCTGAGCTGTTGATGACTTCTTGGCGAGGGGTTCCAGGTTTCTCTCTCCAGTTTCTGGTTGGTAAGGCTCAAGAATACGCCAAGAATGGGTGTTGGGTGGTCTTTAACGCTATTTTGGCTCTATGCATTTATGGGATAGTGTTGTTTCCCAATTTCCCGAACTTCGTGGACATGGATGCATTTCATCTGTTTGCTGCTGGCAACCCGGTACCCACACTGATCGGGGACTTCTACCATTCGATGCACTACAGAAATGAGAACAGGAGAGGCAAGAACGTCTCTTGTTGCGTGTCTTTGCTGTACATGTGGTTTAAGAGCCATCTTCCCCTGAAGGGACCCTTTGTGGATAGTGCAACTATAGCTGACTGGCCAGAGCGTATGATGAAGCTGTCTTCGGAAGACATTGAGTGGTTTGACCGAGAATTGCTGGGGTCTGAGCTTATTTGCAGTTGTTCTGGGTATCCTAATGTTCCTTTGATAGGAAAAAAGGGATGTATCAATTACAACCCATCTCTGTTTGTTCGCCAGTTTGGATACGCGTTGAAGAACCCACCTCAGGAGGAAGAAGTACAGGAATCTCTGTACTTCACCGGTGATTTGAATGGAGAGTTACTAACCAAGCTTCGGCATGCCTGGATGTGTATTAACAGAAAAGGGAAACCACTGTTGGGGAAGAATGATTGTCAGGCATATGCACCCTACAAAGTTTGGATCCAGGATAGAGCAAGACAGTTACTGATGCCATTTCCAGCTGCGCCAGTCCCTGTTCATATTCTGGTGGAAGAGCCAACCACTGTCACTATGGAGGCCTACGAGCGAGTTGTGAGAGAAAAGGAAGCCTTGATGAAGATTAATGAAGAGCTAGAAAAGGAGCTGGCTCAGATGCGTAGTGAGAAGAATAAGGTTGTACGTTCTTTCCAACAGCAGATCGAACTAGTAAACAGGCTAGGTGCTGAGTTGACTGAGGAGAAAAAGAAGCGCGAACGTCTGGGTCAAGAGTTCAGAAGCTCTCATGACATGTTGGAGTCCAAAAAGAAAGCACTCGACGCCGCTCACCGAGAAATCTCTTCTTGTAATAAGACATGGAATGCTACGCTAACCAACAACAAAAAGAGGGAAGATAAATTGAAGCAGCAAATTTCTGAACTCGAAGAGCAGTTGAAGGCTAGCATTAAGAAGCATGAAGAGGAGGTAATGGCCAGATATAGTCTCCAGAATGCATTGAACAAGGCCATCGAAGGCAGGAACGAAGCTGTGTCTCAGAAGCGGAAGCTAGAGGATCGCTTCGGAGAAGGGACATGGGAAGAAGCCGCTGGTGACGTGCGACGTGTTCTCAAACGAAGGAATCAACTTGTTGAAGGGCTGCTTACCCGACCAAGTCATCCAGAGACTAAGAAGCTACTAGAAGAGTACCAGGCTCATCAGCGCACTTGACCATTTCATGTGTATGCCTTATTTGCGTTTGTGCTGACCATCACCAGGATTGTTGGTTGAGGTCATGCCTTCTTATTATTGCACTCAGTGATATTGTATTCTTGGATTTCTCTGCAATATACGAGGTTTTCTATGATTTGGCTCCAATCACCGTATTGCTAGCACTGTCACTGCACTGGCACATTCACACTAGAACCGGGGAATGATAATCCCTAATGCACAGACACATATTGCATTTTGCATACATACTCATATTTGCATTACAGGTTCGTGATCCGTGTATCTTACCTCCTGCATCTTTAAAGCAGGTATTTTCAGGATTGCAGAAAAGCGGGTCCACCGTTACTCTACAAGGATCAACCAGAAGAAGATCATGGACAACGTACAGAGTGAAATGCAAGATATGCATGACAGGATGGCCCTGCTCATGCAAACCATGGAGACTATCGCCAAGGGACAAGAGCAGCTGCAGAATCTGGTTCAACCGATAGTCGCACGGGCTGAAAACAACGGGACACCGCATGGTGAAAATATTGCTGCTTCTCCCCGAATTGAGAATCGTCAAGGTGATGATGCTATTCCCGTAACCGGTTTGAATGCTGGAGAAACTGGTCCTGTAGGTGGAGGTGGGAACACCGGTAATATGAATGCCAATGCAGATACTGCTGGAGTATTTGTGGGTAATGTCAACCAGGGTTTCAATGGGGGCGTTGAGAATGTCGGAATGAATGGTATCAATGGTAACCAGGGCTTCAATGGTGTGAACATGGGGTATGGCAGCATGGCTGGCGCCAAGGCTGGGTTTGGTGGCTATGGTAATCTTGGGTATGGAACTGGTGCATACAACGCTCAAGAGATGGGTAATCTGAGGTATGACCCCAGGTACGTCCAAACGGGTCTGGGTCGTGATGCAGATTGTGGTGGATATGATGCAGTACCTCGCTGGGAGGATCATCAGGAGGATGTGTTCTCTGGTCAGAACGAAGGCTATGAAAGGGTTAGGGATGACAACCATCGGATGAGATTGCTAGAAGAGAAAGTGAACGGATTGGCCAGCCAGAATGCTCTCGGGATGGATATGTCAAATATGGGGTTAGTCCCAGGGTTGAGGGTCCCGCTGAAATTCAAAGCACCGTCATTCGATAAGTATAAAGGGGATACATGCCCTAGGGTGCATGTGCGCACATTTTACAGGCGTATGTCTGCGTATTCTGAGGATGAAAAGATGCTAATGCACTTCTTCCAGGATAGCCTGTCAGGGCCATCGCTGGAGTGGTACATGAGCTTGGAGCCTACTCAGATCAGGAGTTGGAAAGAGCTGGCAGAGGATTTTGTTCGACATTATCAATATAATAGTGATCTCGCCCCTAACCGAGTCCAGTTGCAGAGCATGTCCCAAAAGTCTAGCGAGAGCTTTAAGGAATACGCCCAGAGATGGCGAGATTTGGCCGCTAGGGTACACCCTCCGATGGTGGAGCGCGAAATGATGGATATGTTCATAGGAACTTTCTCTGGAATGTATTATGATCGGTTGCTCAATTTTTCGATGAGTACTTTCTCTGAGTTGATCTTGATGGGGGAGCGCATTGAAAATGGGGTAAAAATTGGTAAAATTCAGGCGGGTGAGTCCAGTTCCGCAGGAGGTAATAAGAAGGCGTTTGGTGGTAAAAGGCAGGGTGACACCAACGTTGTATACAGTGCTCGACGAAGGAATAAAAGTCAAAACTGGCATCAGCAGTCACAGGTTGCAAGTGTAACCATTCCAGGGCCTTCTCAGCAGCCGAGACAACAACCACCGCAGCAGGCTCAGCAGCAGCCTAATAATCAGCGCAGACTTCAGAACCCACGACCGAGGAGAGTATTCGAGGTACCGCCGGTATCATATGCAGAACTCCTTCAAACTTTGTTGAAATTGCAGCTAGTCGAGAAGAGGACCTTAGCACCACCAACTGGCCAGCCGCCAGTCGGATATGATGTTAATGAACACTGTGACTTCCATTCGGGTGCACCAGGGCACAATATTGAAAATTGCCTAGCTTTCAAGCATAAAGTACAGGATTTGCTTGATAGTACGACTATTAACTTCGGGAAGGAAGGTCCCAATATCACGCAGCAGCCAATGCCCAAGCATGGTGGGGCTGAGGCCAATGCAATCCTGATTGATGATGGGTTGAACTTGGTTCCGGAGGTGAGCGAGCTGAAAACCCCTTTGAGTTACATAAAGCAGCGCTTGTTGAAAGGAGGTGTCTATCCCGGTTGCAGTGAAGAGTGTGCTGACTGTTTGGTTCAACCTGAGGGCTGTGAGAAGTTGAAAAGGGGAGTTCAAGGTTTGATTGATGAAGGAACTTTGCAGTTTGACAGGTCTGTGGGGCGAGAGAAGTCTGTTGAGACGGAATCTGAAGAAGAGCATAGGGAGGTCGCTACGATCACCATTCCGTTCAAATCAGTGACGATTTCGGCATCCTCGAAAAGACCGACCATTACTATTACCAAGGCTAAGCCAGTTCCTTATGAAAGCATAAAGGCAGTCCCGTGGTGCTATGGTGCTGAAGTGTATTGTAATGGGGAAAAGATTGACTTGAATGATCCGCCAGCGGGATCCGTAGATAACATAGTGGGAGCGGGTGGTATAACCCGGAGCGGGAGAATTTTCACTTCACCTGAGGTCGAAGCAGAGAGGCTTGCCAGGGGTAAGAACAAAGTTGTCGAGGGGGAATCTTCGGGGAGTAAAGAGAAAGAGCCGATAACCAAAGATGTGGAAGAATTCATGAGGTTTATCCGCAAAAGTGATTACAAGATTGTAGAGCACCTGCAGCAGACCCCGTCAAAGATCTCCATATTATCACTGTTGTTGTGTTCTGAGGCGCATAGAAATGCCCTATTGAAGGTACTTGAGACATCCTTCATGCCGCAAGAGATTTCAGTTAATCAACTGGAGGGGGTGATGGCACATGTTAACGCTGGGCATGGTCTGGGGTTCACGGATTTTGATCTAACGCCTAGAGGGCGTGATCACAATAATGCCTTGCACATCTTTATCGAATGTCGGGGCACTATCTTATCCCATGTGCTGGTGGACACTGGGTCCTCGTTGAATGTGTTACCAAAGAAAGCCCTGTTGAAATTGGATACCCGGGGGTTGTTGTGCACACCTAGTGATTTGGTAGTGAGGGCTTTTGACGGAACAAGGAGGTCAGTATTCGGGTCAGTGATGTTACCCATCCAGGTAGGTCCAGAGGTGTTTGATACAGTGTTTTACATCATGGACATCCAGCCTGCATATAGCTGTTTGATCGGGAGGCCTTGGATTCATGCCGCTGGGGCAGTAACTTCTACGCTCCATCAGAAGCTGAAATATATGGTTGAGGGGAGTATTGTGACGGTGTGTGGCGAAGAGGATATCTTAGTCAGTCATTTGTCTTCTTTCAAGTATGTGGAGGTAGATGGAGAGATTCATGAAATGTTGTGTCAAGCGTTCGAAGGGGTAAAGGTTAAAGAAGAGGCTCCGTTAAAGAATGAAGGGCCAGAGGTGGTCGTCTCCTCATATAAAGAAGCCAAGGCGTTGGTACAAGCAGGAGAGACCCAGAAGTGGGGGCAGGTTCTAGACCTACCAGTGAAGCAAAATCGGTATGGTTTGGGGTACCGCCCATCTCCCTCGCAGAGTGCGCCTAAGTACAAGGGACCTGCGGTGTTCACGCCCGGAGGAGTTAGCTTCGAAAGGATCAATGCCGTGTCTGATACGGAGGAAGTGGATAGCGATTGCGACATGGACGCATGGATTCGACCCAGCATGCCGGGGCAAAGCCTATGCAACTGGTCCATCCAGGACGTCATCCAAGTCATCAAACAGTAATGCATTGTTTTTTCAATCATTGTATGATCACATGCCTTGCCCGGGGCATCGATGATCTTGTCTTAGGGCCTAACTGTTTATCTGTATGTTTGCATGATCAATAAATGACGGTGTTTTTTACATTCAAATGTTGTGATCCTTTTCTTTCTGTTTTTATTTTTCAATAAAATGGCAGCGTGGTTATGCATTTTGCTTGTACATAATTTTTGAAGCACTTAACCGTTTCCCTCGCAGGATTCACGAATTTTCAGATGACACCGACCAAAAACTTCCTATGACTCGTTTAGACTTCGAGCATCCAATCTTCCAAGCTGAGGAGGAGATTGTGGAGGATAGTGACTTACCAGAAGAGCTTAGTCGGTTATTGAAGCAAGAGGAGAAAGTCATTCTGCCTCACCAGGAAGAGATTGATGTTGTCAACTTGGGGTCTGAAGAATGCGTCAGGAATATCCGTATAGGGGCCGCGTTGCAAGTTGACATCAAGCAAGAGCTTATTGAGATGCTGCGTGAATACAGTGATATATTTGCTTGGTCCTACGAGGACATGCCGGGTTTGGATACTGATATGGTTGTTCATCGTCTGCCGTTGAAGGAAGATTGCCCGCCTGTGAAGCAGAAACTCCGAAGGACTCGTCCTGACATGGCCGTAAAGATAAAGGAAGAAGTGCGGAAGCAATGGGATGCTGGGTTCCTGGCTGTTACCACTTATCCCACTTGGGTCGCTAATATCGTGCCTGTGCCAAAGAAAGATGGCAAGGTTCGAATGTGTGTTGATTATAGGGATCTAAACAAAGCGAGCCCGAAAGATGATTTCCCGCTGCCGCATATTGACGTGTTAGTTGACAATACGGCTCAGTTTTCAGTATTTTCCTTCATGGATGGCTTTTCAGGGTATAATCAGATCAAAATGGCTCCGGAGGATATAGAAAAAACGACCTTTATCACCCCGTGGGGGACCTTCTGTTATAAGGTGATGCCTTTTGGTTTGAAAAATGCTGGGGCAACGTACCAGCGGGCCATGACAACGCTTTTCCACGACATGATGCACAAAGAGATTGAGGTGTATGTCGATGACATGATTGCCAAGTCTCAAACGGAGGAAGAACATCTGGTTAATCTGCTGAAGTTGTTCAAGAGGCTGAGGAAGTTCAGGCTGAAGCTGAATCCTAACAAGTGTACCTTCGGAGTGAGATCCGGGAAGCTACTGGGGTTCATTGTGAGCAAGAAAGGAATCGAGGTCGATCCTGCAAAAATAAAAGCAATACAAGAGATGCCAGCACCGAGAACAGAAAAAGAAGTCCGTGGGTTCTTAGGGAGGTTGAACTACATTGCTAGGCTCATCTCTCACCTAAAAACCACGTGTGAACCATTATTCAAACTGTTAAAGAAAGATCAAGCGGTGGTCTGGAACGACAATTGCCAAAGGGCATTTGAAAAGATAAAAGAATACTTGCAGGAACCTCCGGTGTTGATACCCCCAGTAGCGGGGCGACCACTGATTATGTACCTGACGGTTCTTGAGAACAGTATGGGTTGTGTTCTCGGTCAACATGACGAGACAGGACGGAAAGAGCATGCAATTTACTACTTAAGTAAAAAGTTCACAGATTGTGAGTCTCGATACTCTATGCTCGAAAAGACGTGTTGTGCATTGGTGTGGGCTGCCAAACGTCTAAGACAGTACATGCTGAACCATACAACCATGTTGATATCGAAGATGGATCCGATCAAGTATGTGTTTGAAAAGCAAGCGCTCTCCGGGAGGATTGCTAGATGGCAGATGGTATTGACAGAATACGATATCCAGTATGTTTCCCAGAAGGCCATTAAGGGAAGTGTTATGTCCGAATATCTTGCCGAACAGCCGATTGAGGATTATCAGCCTATGAAGTTTGAGTTCCCTGATGAGGACATAATGTACTTGAAGGCTAAAGATTGTGATGAGTTGTTGCCTGGTGAAGGTCCTGAGCAGAGTTCCCAGTAGCAATTGATCTTTGATGGGGCTGTCAATTCGTACGGTAGCGGGATCGGGGCAATCATTACAACTCCCCACGGGTCGCACATCCCATTCACTGCCAGATTGACTTTTTCAGTGACGAATAACGAAGCCGAGTATGAAGCTTGTATTATGGGGTTAGAGGAGGCTATCGATTTGAGGATTAAGAATCTGGACGTATATGGGGATTCAGCATTGGTTGTGAATCAGATTAAGGGAGAGTGGGAGACGCGCCAACCTAATCTGGTGCCGTACATGAATTATGAGAGAAGGTTGCTACCTTTCTTTGATAGGGTGGAGTTCCATCATGTACCTCAGGCGGAGAATCAAATGGCGGACGCCCTTGCAACGTTATCCTCGATGTATAAAGTCAACCGCTGGAATGAGGCTCCCAACATTGTCATCTCTCGCCTTGATAGGCCGGCCTTTGTGTTTGCAATTGATGAAGCATCTGACGGTAAACCTTGGTATTTCGACATACAGAACTTCCTGAAGAGCAAGGAATACCCGGCTGGGGCATCCAGTAGCGATCAGAAGACTCTAAGGAGATTAGCAGGCAACTTCTATCTGAATCCCGACGGCGTTTTGTATAGAAGAAGCCACAATTTGGTACTCCTCCGGTGTGTAGACGAGAAGGAAGCCAATTTACTCATGGAAGAGGTCCATGAAGGAACTTTTGGTACACATGCAGGTGGGCGTGCTATGACCCGAAAGTTGTTGCGAGCAGGGTATTACTGGTTAACGATGGAAACTGATTGTTTCAAATTTGCCAAGCGGTGTCACAAGTGCCAGATCTATGCTGATAAGATCCATGTGCCACCCAGTCCACTGAATGTTATGGCTTCTCCGTGGCCTTTCTCCATGTGAGGAATCGACATGATTGGTAAGATTGAGCCTACTGCTTCTAATGGGCATCGCTTCATTCTGGTCGCGATCGATTACTTCACTAAGTGGGTGGAAGCAGCATCTTACGCCAATGTGACAAAGCAGGTGGTGGCCAGATTTATCAAGAGGGATATAATTTGCAGATACGGTATTCCTGAGCGGATCATTACTGATAATGGTTCGAATTTGAACAACAAAATGATGAAAGATCTGTGTCGAGATTTCAAGATCGAGCATCATAATTCATCTCCCTACAGACCCAAGATGAATGGCGCTGTTGAAGCGGCCAACAAGAACATAAAGAAGATTGTTCAGAAGATGGTGGTAACGTATAAGGATTGGCATGAGATGCTGCCATTCGCTTTGCACGGTTATCGTACTACAGTGCGTACATCAACCGGGGCAACACCGTTCTCACTAGTATATGGCATGGAGGCAGTCCTGCCATTGGAGGTTGAGATACCATTTTTGAGGGTTTTGCTTGATGTTAAGTTGGACGAGGCAGAATGGGTGAGAAGTAGGTTGAATCATCTAAGCTTGATAGATGAGAAGAGACTGGCATCCATTGCACATGGTAGGCTGTATCAGAGTCGGATGAAGAAAGCGTTCGACAAGAAGATTCGACCTCGAAGCTTTCAGACGGGTGATCTTGTACTGAAGAAGATTCTCCCGCCGCAATCGGATCACAGGGGCAAATGGACTCCCAATTACGAAGGTCCATACGTCGTGAGAAAGGTCTTCTCCGGAGGAGCCTTATTGTTATCCACCATAGACGGTGAAGACTTTTCGTCCCCTGTGAACTCGGACGCAGTTAAAAAATACTTTGCTTAAAATTGACCCGCTGGACAGTAAAAAGAGAGTCCAGGCAAAAATGGGGCATCCTGGCGAACTGAAAAACAGAATAAAAAGGTTCGGGCAAAAGTTAGGGATATAACGGAAAAATGTACACCCGCGAAGTCGAAAACCTACACTGGGCGGCTTCGGCAAAAAAGGGTATCCCGGTGAATCGAAAACCCGCAAAGGGCGATTCACGCAAAAGTTAGGGATTTGAGAAGCAAATGACTGCGGTCCAAGTTTGATTGTTAGTTGTTTGGGAGCATCTGGGGTCAATTATCCAAAGCAATTTCTTCCGAAGACAAAGATCGGGAAAGCGTCAGAGTCCGACGAGTCATAGGAGGATCGGTTCATGGTGTTCGTCTGTAACACGTTGCCGACATGTGTACAAATTTTATTCTGTATATTTGTATACTTTTGCCTTTTGTTTATGTGTGACTACCTCTTTTCAGGAGTTGCATCTGATGTACAAATCTTGCCTATTCTCAGGCCGTTATCAATAAAGTGTTTTGATCAGTGTAATGTGTGACTTTGGTTTTAATTTTTTACAGTTTTGTTTGTAAAAAAGCGCCGATGTTTTTGATAAACTTACATGTGTGTAAACAGGCGGGCCTCGACCGATGATTGTTAAAACCAGAAATTACCTGAATAGTTATCTTGGGTGACTACCAAGATGTTTCTTTTTTGCATAGATTGCCTTGTGTTTGCTTGTTGACTTTTGCAGGTATTCAAAAGCTCGCAAAGTTCCCCACCAGAGTCCATGGCAGGCTGGTACCCTCTCCAGAGGATGAACGTGCTGTCCTTCCCCAGTGAAGTCGCCCCAGGCAAAATTGAATGTCGTCTCCCCGGGAGAGCAGGGATTGCGTCAAAGGAAAAGATAATGCAGCTTCAGTAGATCAGAGTTGGCTTATCAAGCAGAGCAGAGTCCTCCCCAGCGAAGGTCGAGATGGATATGATTAACTTCCCCGAAGAGTTTCTTGCGTAGTGCGAATCAGAGCACACCGGTCAATCCACAGCTCAGTGATAGCAGGATGAAGTATACCCACAGGGCATAATCAGAATGTTGATACATTTGAAAGCAGTTTCCGGGGTTGCTTTTCTCTTTCCCCAACAGGTTGATCCTTCCTCGTCAGGATGATCATTTTTCAGCAGAATTTGAAGTTTCGAGTTTGTGAGCTACCTTCCCAGCAGGATGGTTATCCCCCAGCGGAGTTAGTTCATCTTTCCAACATTTATTTTGTTGGAAGCATATCGGTGGTATTCCGGTCATCCCCAGCGGATCCAGTTTGTCTTCAGCATTTATTTTGCTGAAGTAACTCTTTGCATAAGCATGCATCATGAGCATTTGCATTTTACGCGAGTACGTAGCATTTCCATGCTGTGTCGAAGCATTACGTCATTATCGAACGCGCATTTTTGAAACATAAGCCAGGTTGGTTACCTCTTCCGTTTCAAACATGTTGTTCCTTGCCGATAAGAGAAGTCGTGGTTCAGGAAGATGTTGATCTGTGGTCAAAATACGCAGTGATCGTATTTGTACCATATACGGGGTTCATATTGTAAGGCACGCAGTGATCGTGTTGATTTTGAGATGTTGATTTGTGGCCCAAGTACGCAGCGATCGTATTTGTACCATCTACGGGGTTCATGTTGTAAGACACGCAGTGATCGTGTTGATCTTGGTATGTGTATCTGTGGTCGAATGGCGCGGTGATCGTATTCGTCCCGATCTAAGAAGATTGTTTTGTAAGGCACGCAGTGATCGTGTTGGTATCATATCGGGGTTTTATTGGGCAGGACGCGCAGTGATCGTGTTCATTCTATTGGTGGTGCAGGACACACAGTGATCGTGTTCATCCAGTTTTTGTTGGTCGGCATACGCAGTGATCGTATTCGTCCGTTATGCGGGTTGGTTATGGGGTGAGGCATGCAGTGAACGTGTTCATATGGTTGTTTGTGGCCGAAGTATGCAGTGATCGTATTCGTCCCATGTTTGAAGGCACGCAGTGATCGTGTTTCCTCCAGTCAAGAGGGCCGTGACATGAAGCGCGCAGTGATCGCGTTCACCCTATGTATGGTTAGAATATGCAGTGATCGTATTCGTCCAGTTATGTGGGTTAGTTGAGACACATAGCACGCAGTGATCGTGTTTTCTCCAGTCAAGAGGATCGTGGCTCAGAACACGCAGTGATCGTGTTCAAACATGCAGTGATCGTGTTTAAGATACGCAGTGATCGTATTCGTATAGCACGCAGTGATCGTGTTGATAGTACCATGGGAACTTGTGATGCGGAGCACGCAGTGATCGTGGCTATCGTATCAGGTGGGTTTGTTGGTCGGCATACGCAGTAATCGTATTCGTCCTATTACATGGGTTGGTTTTGCGGCACACGCAGCGATCGTGTTGACATCATTTTGGGGGTTGTTGGTCGAGATGCGCAGTGATCGTACTCGTCCTATTGCAGCACACGCAGTGATCGTGTTCATCATGTTTGCGGTCGAAGCACGCAGTCATCGTGTTAGCCTCATCTATGTGGATTTGTTCCGTCTGGCACGCAGTGATCGTGTTTACCTCATCCGGTTGGATTTATGGTCGATATGATTTTGGTTGTAATGCAACACGCAGTGATCGTATTTGTCCCATTATGGGATTTTGTTTGCAACGCCAGGACGCGCAGTGATCGGGTTTCCTCCTGTCAAGAGGGTTGTGGTGTAGAATACGCAGTGATCGTGTTCATCTTGTTACAGAGGGTTGTTGTGCCAGATACGCAGTGATCGTGTTCGTCATGTCATATTCCCCTAGCAGAGTTGCTTGGTCAAGCACTTCTCTTTCTCCCCAGCCGAGTCCTTATCAGGGTACGGTGGAAATAGCATGATGCAGATTTTGGGTGGTTACCCACAGTTACCCCAGTAGAGACGTAATCCCCAAAAGGGTATTCTTCAACGAGATACTTGGTTAAGTTCCTCGTAGTCCCCGGCAGGGTATTCTTTGACAAGTCGCTTGGTTAAGTTACTTGTATTCCCCAGCTGAGTTTTTCTCAGGACGCTGTGGAGTCAGCATTAGAAGACGGTAATGCAGTTTTTGGGTGGTTACCCATAGTTCCCTCAGCAGAGTTATGTGCCCCAGCAGGGTGTTATTTCAAGGAGTTAGTTGCTTTAGTCCCCAGCAGGGTATTCGCCACAGGAGTTGTTTGGTTAAATTCCTCGTATTTTTCAACAAGGTTATTCTCGTCAGGGTGCTTGGTTAAGTTCCCAATTTCCCCAGCAGGTGTTTGACGGCAGTCGTCAGAATTGTCCTCTCAGAGTTGCTCGGTTAAGTTTCTCGTGTCCCTGTAGGATGCTCGTTCAGATACGAACGAAAGGTTGATAAGTGAAATCAGCATTTTCCCGCAGTTAAGCGGTTGCTCGTTTCTTCAGGATACGAAAGGTTGATCAGTGAAGTCAAGATGACAAGTGAAGTCAATATTCTCCCGCTGGTTAGCGTGTGATTGGTTGATAAGTGAGATCAACAAAGGTTGATAAGTGATATCAACAATTTCTCGTTGTTTGGTGTATGCTCATTTCTTCGGAATGGAGTGGTCTGCAGACAATATCAAATTATTTTACAAATAGATTGACAGATGGACGGCTAGTTGTTGCTGTGACAACAGAAGCCATCTCCCTGAAGGGTTTTCCCCAAGCAGTAGTCATATTCGCAATTTATTTTGCGGTTGGCAAATTTTCGGGTTCTTTCGTATTCAACCGTCTCGTACCTCGAATGTCTGAAGGCTGCGCGCTCTTCATCCAGTCGGGTCCAAGCCGCTTGAATAGGGGCAGCTGTTGCACCCCAAAATTTGCCCAACCTTTTCTAACCTAGGTTTATGTTTCAATTGCATAGTCATTTGCATTGGTATCATGTGCATAGTGTATTCATCTGCATTGCATAGCATAAGCAAGCTATCTTAATCAGGGGATCAAAGTGCTATTCTTATCTCAAGAGGAATATCCAGGGGTTTTCATTCATATTCAAGACTACTCAGGTCATCAGGGAAGAATTTGAGCTTTGAAGAGTTGACAGGTTGATCAGTGAATTCTCTCCTATCTTGAGGATTAGTTGGGGATCATCAGAGGGAGTGTGAGCCATGAGCCAAGAGCATGAGGTGTGTATGGATGTTATGAAGAGCCTAGATGATCATTTTTTAGGAGTAACCAAGTCATTGGAATGATTGCAAGAGCCTCAGTTGAAGTCAGTCAACTAGAGTTTTATCTGGGTCAACACTAGGTCAACCCTAGGTCAAAGACTTGTTTGAAAAGGCATAAAGGATCATTTGAAGAATGTGGGATTCATTATTTGCTATATGGATATGGATATGGTGTTGTGCTAAATAAAAATCAGAAGGAATCAAGGAGAAATGGAGTTACCAAATTAGGGTTTCAGTGTAAAATCCCCTAATTTAGGTCAAACTTCAAAGCAGTGTAACTCAAGATGCAAGCTTCATATGAATTTATGGTACACATGAAACTTGTAGAGTATCTTCATAGCTTTAATTTGAGTGGTGGAAGTCATCAAGATGATTTATAGAACTCAAGTTATAGCTCTTGCAAGTTACAGGTCATCTGAGGGCACTGAAATTTGTCTGTGAAAGTTGTCTGTCTTCCAAGAAACTTTTGACCTTCAAGGAGATTTCAAATGGATTTCTGGCCAACATGAGAGTTGTTCCTCATTGTATTATCTTTCTATAAAGGTATGGTATGCCTTCATATGATTTGTGGAACTCTACGTATGGTCTTGGCAAGCAAAGGGTATTTTGGTCATTTGAGAATTACAGGTCATTCTTAGCCTATGCCTAAAACTCATACAAGGAAGCTTCAAATGAAAAACTTCACAACATCAAAGTTGCTCAAAATGTCATTTTAAGTCTATAAAATAGGTCATGGAAGTTTGGAAATGCATAGAACTCAAGTTGATAAAAGTTGGTGGAAAATGACTTAAAAATGGCATATAACTTGAAAAAGTTCAAATGGAAAATTGGTTTGGGCAATCTACAAATCCAAAATGGGTCATGTAATATACCAAATTGATTCCAAACAACATTTTGAAAACAATGGTTTAAACACATTTTTGAGTTGAGGCCTAAAAATGGGACTTGCTTTGTAATCATGTTACTTGCATAATAAGGCAACTTTGCAAAACTCAACATAAGGCAAGGATCAGCTTGTTTTTCACACATACCATCTCAATATCTCATGAGGAGAGATTTTAACACAAGTTTAGAGGGCTGTATGCATGAGATGAGAGATATTCAACATGTCATCAAGTGAGATTTCCATAACTTTCTACCACATTCTAGAAGCATCTAGGCTTTTCCATTGATTGCTATATATTGAGTGGCTCATGATGAGATTAGGGGTTGGAGAATTCAGTTGGAGAATTCAGTGGAGAGAGTGATATTCAAGCATATCTTCAAGTGCAAGCAAGGCTCGAATTCACCATTGCAAGCTTCTTCCATCAAAGATTGTGCAAACAGAAAGAATCACTCCATTAGAGGAGCATTGTGAAGAAGAATCAAGTCTTGAATCCATCTGCATCCACACCTGCCATAGCCAACAAGCAGGTTGGTGATTTCACTTCTATCTCCATAATTATGTGTTGTTAGATTAGATTGTTAGTGTAGGATTGTTAGGTTAGGTTAGATGACCATTTTCAGAAAGATTGAGAAGGTTTCATGGAGGTTGATAACAGGTTGTAGATTCTTTCAAGATCAAGATTAGGTTATGTAATGAGTTTTAATGCACGTGTAATAGCTTGTTGAGATCAGTGTAGTGTGAAGAACGCATTAGTACCATTAGAATCAAGAATTACAAGGTTCCATTGCAGTGTAAAGTGGTTGGACCCAGGTCTTCGTGCCTTCTGTTTGTGAGCTCTAGGGAGTTTTAATCCAAACCATTAGTAGGATCGTGTTCCTGGGAGTTTGTAGATCAACTTTGGTCTTTGAAGTTTTTAATTCCATGAAGAATCGAGAGAGTATGAGATGGTGGAAGATTCTTGCATGGGATACGATTTCTGAAACCCTAATGGCATGTTGGGGACGATGACCCCTGATCGTTGGATCCTCCCAAGTCAATTGACTCATTAGACTCATCTAACGGCCCCAATTCAAAGCCAAAAGCGGAGGGAAATGAAACATGCTGAACGCAGCGTTTCATTAAACCCAAACCATGGGCCTGAGTCCAAACCTCTTATTCGCACCCCCTATCTCAAAGCCCAAGTGAAAATGAACGTGATTCTAATGCTATTCGCACCGTGGTCTTAATCATTTTTCTTTTGATTTTTCATTCAATTTTCTGAAACATAATGGGCCTAGCGCTTCTACTAATCACACCCCCCACTTCCCTGGCCCATCAATAAATGAACTGGGCATGGTTACTTCTGAGACCCCCCTCCCCATTTAATTCATTTCTTGATTTTATTTTTATTTTATATTTTTAGCATCTTTAAAAAATCATATAAAATTGGAAAATTGATATTTTTAATTGCTTCTTTTTGCATTAGGTCAATAATTCTGTTAAGAAAAATAATAAATAATAAAATTAGCATTTTATTTTGTTTTAGTATTTTTTGTGCATTTTTCTTTTAAATAGCTTTTTAAGTGGTTTAATTTGATGCTTGATATTGTTGATTTTAGTTTAGTTAGATACTTTAACATTTTGAATCCATTCTTTTTAGGGTGATTAACTTGGGACTTTAGCTTCCTCATAGGATTTAATTCATAATTTTAGGATTAATTTTTTAGATGATTTGATTAGGTGAGATTAGAGTGGTTAAAATTAGGGTTTTAAGTGAGCATAGGTGAGATAGATCATTTCTTCTAGGAATTTTAATTTGATTTTGGGGTAGGGGACTATAGGGGTTATGGGTAGATAATAGATCCCTTAGAAAATATTAGGCTCCCCCTATTACTATTAGTATATTGCTTGTATTTGATTGATTGTGTGGTGTGCCCTCTTTAGGGTTATTTTTTGTCTGTGTGGGGTATTGGGTTTGTTTGGGGCTTGGGGTTTGAGCTGAAGACTGTGTTGATGAAGCCCATTTGAAGAGCAAAGAGAATGAAGACCAACTTCCAGAGTTGATGAGGAGTATCTCTTGCTGGCAGCTGTTGAAGGTTCTAGGATCTAGGAGTTAGGCAGAGCTCTAGAGTAGAAAACTTGGTTCACAAACATGGAAGGTCTTGATTGCCTCCATCCCTCTCTATGATGCAGAGTCTCTCTAAGACACTCACCCCCTTCCTTTGGAAGGCTTGGTGATAGTGTCTAAGAGATAGAACTCTTGAGAGAAATATTCTATGTGTTGTTAGCAGTCTGTTTGCCACCTTTGGTGGTCAACTAATTGCTTAACACCCAGTTCACTCTTGTGATAGGTTCCTCAGCTTGGAGATTGGGACTTGAAGAAAAGCCATTGAGAGATTGAAGATCAGAGACTGATGCTTGCTTGAAGCCTGAAGATGGTTGCAGATGCTGATGAAGACTGCTTTGCTGTTTAGCTTTTGCTGTTTATAATTCTTGATGTATTGATTGAATTTCCCTGACTGTATTGTTTGTTGTTTAACCTGTTAGGTTGAAGGTGAATTCTGTTCACTTTCGCCTATTGTTTTCTAGGTTCAAGGTTGAGTGAGACTCCCTTGCCTCGCTTGTATTGCTGCATCCATGCATTTTACTGCTTTATTGTATATATATATCTGCTGTTTCTGTTTCCGTTTATCCCTTAGGATCTCTGTTTCTCTCTGCGCAAGAGAGGAGCATGATAGACATTAGGTCTTAACCCATGCATGATAACATTAGGGTAGACTTTATTCCCTTTGCAACCCTAGGATTTGTAGAGTGTCATCTCTTCTTTCTTCAAAACAACAGAAAAACATTAATAAAGGTTATAACAGAAATCAATTCATTTCTTCCGTCAAAAGATTTGAACAAACATCAACCTTTTTGCAATAAGAAAACCCTTGTTTAAGGTGAGATTTTTCATAAAAGACACTTGAGCAGCTTGTGTCGTGCGTAGCCCGAACTACGTTTGCTCTGATCTTCCATGTTATGTGGAAGTACGTAGGCATAGGATGCGATATCCTAGCGAGCAACCTTCACCCACCTTCCCCCGTAGTTAGGCGAACTACGTTGACTCTGATTTCTCGTTCCAGACGGGAATACGTAGGCATAAAGTGCGATGCTTTGCCGAGTCATCTTTTCTTTTCTTTTCAGACCTCATCCTTTAGTTTAGATAGAAGTGTAATCCGTACAACCAAGCAAGCGTGGATCCCATCGAGTACGATGGACGTGAGGGGTGCTAATACCTTCCCCTTGCGTAACCGACTCCCGAATCCAGGTTTTGGTTGCGATGACCATACCTTTTCCCGTCTTTGCGTTAGGTTTACTTCGAGCGTTTCCTTTCCCTCCTTTGGGATAAATAACGCACGGTGGCGACTCTTCTGTCAGTCGGCGCCGATTTTCGCAGCAGCGACAATATGGTAGCTAGGTTTATTGAGGTCTTCACACCTCAGCGCCTTGGCCGAGTTGGGTCCAGGTCAAAGGGCCTAACCCGCTCCGTTACCTCACAAGCCCATTCCCTTATGTCTTGTTGGGCCTTAATCCTGTCATTTCCATTCAGCCCGTTTTTCTTCTCTTTTTAGGTTCCTTATTATGTTTATTCATTATATTTGAGCACTAAAAAAATATAGAAAATGGTAATTAGACTTTTTTTTAGTAAGTTTAGAAATAGTTTCACCTTAAACACTTTATTAAGTCCAAAAATCCAAAAAAAAAATAGTATTAATTTAATTTCTATTTTATTGGTTTTAGATTAGGTTTTGTCTATTTTCAGAAGTATTTTAGAGTTAGTCTTAATTTTTGATTTGGTATGTTTAGTCTTTGTTGTACGTGTTAATGGGTGTAATTGTATGATTATTCTTGCATAGTCATTTTAATTATCAATATTAGGAAAAAAATGATGGAATCAAAAATACAAAAAATAAATATTTAGCCCTTAGGAATTAAGACCGAAACCAAAAAGCATTCTTGATCCACATATCAAGTCATAACCCAACTTGTAAGTCAATTGTTTAGTGCATCGCCATCGACCTCGTTCGCATCACTTCAAACTTTTTTCTCAATAAGCAATAAAACTCTTAATCCAACGTCAAGTGGAATTTTTCACATTAAATTCAAAAACACAATAAAATACAATTAGGATTACGCGCCACGAGCTTTAAGTGGTGGAGAAGGAGTGAGAATGAAATCCCTCCTACACTCATTCTGAGTATTTTGAACACAAGGCATTCGACTTGGTTGTTCGAAATATTCACCTCTACCCATAGTCTTTAGTGTGATCCTAATCAAGAACAACTTTCTTTCAAAACCCTAAAAACAACATCAACTCACCAAACTTCTTTTTTTAAACTTGGATGGTTGTGGAGTGGTTAGGCGAAGGCATTTTCCTATCCCGAGTGTTTGACATTACCTTTAGGGTTCACTGTCATAAAGCACTTACTTTTCAAAATCAAAACATCCTAAATAAGAGAATAAGGTTCTCTTTGTATTGAACTAAAGATAGAGGATTGAATGAAGACTTCTTCCTCTCCGAGTATTAGGATACTCATTTTAGAGTGTGTGGTCTCGATACTCGTTGTCATACCCCAAATTTTACCCTTTCATTTTCTATTTTATTATTTTTTAAATTCTGATTAACTTAATAAATTAACCTTTTTTTTAAATCTTTTTTTTAACTAATAATAATTTAATTAAATTTTTTTTATAACTTTACTATTTTTTTTGTTAACCTTTTTTCTATTTATTTTATTTAAATCATTTTAATTTCTTTTTTACTAACTTTTAGGATTTAGATTAAAATTTAACTTTTTTTTTTACTTCAAAGAGTATAATTTTTTTATATAACCTTTAATTAATTTCTAACACTTTTTTTTAAAAATCAAATTCTAACACCTTTTTTTTAAAAATTAAAACTAAATCTTTTTTTCATTAAATTAACACCTTTCTTTTTCAAATTAAAATTCTAATATTTTTTTTAATTAAATTCTAATGCCCTTTTCTTTTTTTTAATTAAGATCTAACTTCCTTTTAAAATTAAATTCTAACCGTTTTTAAAATAATTCTAAATCAACATTCAAATATTTTTTTAAAATTCTAACTCTTTTTTAAATCGAAACTATTTTTTAAAATTAACATCTTTTTCTAACCAACACTCCTTTTTTAAATTAATTATTAACTTTTTTTAAAATAAAAATGCTAACACTTCTCTTTTTTAAAATTAAAATTAACTTTTTAAAAATTAAATCTTTTTTTCTAACTTTTTAAAAATCAAATCTTTTTTCTAACTTTTTTAAAATCAAATCTTTTTTCTAACTTTAAAAAAAAAATCTAACTTTTTTTAGAAAACTAAGTTCTAATTTTTTTTAAATAATTAAATTAAAATCTCACTTTTTTTTTAATTAACATCAATTTTCTTTAAAATTCTAATTTCTTTTAAATAGCTCTAACCTCTTTTATCTTCAAAAATTTTAACTTTTTTTTTCACTTATTAAATTTCTTCTTCTTTTTTTAATTCAAACCTTTCTCTTAATTTAATCCTAATCTATTTTTTTTTATCATTAAAATTCTAACTTTTCTAAATTTCACCAAAAATTCTAATTTCACTCTAACTCCTTTTCAATTATGTGAATTTTCAATTCCTCAAAACAATTAATCACCTAACTTCTTTTTATTTTATAAAAAAAAAAAAAACTCTAACTTATTTATTTTATTTTTTAATTTAAAATTTAAACCTCGATTTTTTAAACTTAAAACTAACTTTCTTTGCTAACATTTTCAAATTTAAATCCCAATATTTTTTTAACCAAATCCAATCACAATGAATCACATATGGAGTTAAATCAAATCAATCAGCTCATATCATCATCATAAGAAAATCAGATCCAAATATCAGCATCACCATCATTGAATCAAATATGAAATCACCACAAAAATCTATTTGAATCAAATTCGAGATTTAAAAATCAAGTATAAAAGGGACGAAAATCATAACAAGAAAAGACTTTTCCATAAATCCAAACAAACTCCGTCAAAATCCCTCTAGCCTCAGAACAAAGAATCATCGGTCATCATCACTCTGTAAGGATCAAAAAAATATCATAATAATTTTCGTGTTGCTTTTCATGTTTTTCAGGAAAAAGAGATGAAGAAGACAAATCGGCGACCATGCAAAAGAAGAAGAAGATAACACCTATTTCCTTTTTATTTTATTTTATTTGTTTTTTATTCTAACTAAAAATTGATCTTCTTTTTTTAATTCTAACTAAAATCTAAAACCTTTTTCTAACTAAAATCTAAAACCTTTTCTTAATTAAATCTAATCTAACTTTTTTAAATTTTAAATTAACCTTTCTAATTTTTTTTTATTTATTTTTAACACTAACTTTTCTATTAAAAGTCTAACTTTTTTTTATCTTAAAATTCTAACTTAATTTAAAAATCTAACACTTTTTTTTAAAATTAAATCTAACATATTTTTTTAATTAAAATTAACTTCTTTTTTTAATAAAATCTAACTTTTTTTTAAATTAACATTAACTATCTTTTTAAAAATTAAATTCTAACCATTTTTCTTAATCAAAAATCCTAACTTTTTATAATTAAGATCCTAACACATTTTTTTATTTTTAAATTTCTAACATTCTTTTCATATTAACCCTAATCTAAAATTTCTAATCTTTTTAATTTATGGCATAAAATTCAAACATTATTCTCAAAAATCTCACAAAATTCTATCTCAGTAATTTCTAATTTTCATCGATCCTAATTTTCATCCTTCATTCTTAACATCATTCTTGATTATCCATGAATTTGTTACTAACCTTTTTTTATTTTATTTTTGTTTTTATTTTTATTTGTACATTCTCTAACATTATTGTTGTTATTCACATTTCATTCCTATCACTTGTACATTATTCCATGTTTCAATATCGTTGCTTATTAAATTTCACTGTTTATTATTTCTACTGTAATTCTCCTTCCGAAGGATTAGGTCCAAAACTGTTTGACCGCCGTGTTGATAATCCTCACCTTTAATCTTTTCCTTTTCCAAACCCTAATAGCCTAGGCGTCCCGCCGTGGACATTTTTACCCTTTATCCTAGCATTAGGTCAAAGAGTCACTGTACTCTATTTTAGGATTTCCCGCCGTGGAATCCCTAATTTCAACTAACAATTTCAACGTAGAGATTGAAGTCTCCGCACTCCACGTAAGCGTGTCCTTAAGATACGTTCATTGAAACCTTGACCACCGTCAAGAAGTTTCTAACCTCCCTTTCGAGGGGAACTATAATTACTCTGATTCCATTCCCGTCAGGATATGTAGGCACAAGATGCGATGTCTTGCCGAGTAAACTTAGAATTAACCCCTTAGGCCTTTTCTTTGATTTTCTATCCCTTTGAACAAAAGGTTCCTGTAGAGTACTACAGAAGTTTAGGATGCTAATACCTTCACTAAGCTTAACCAACCCCTTACCTAGGTTTATCCCCGCATTGTGTTTACGATGCAAAAATAGGTTTTTCCCTCATTTGACCTTTTCCTTCGGATAAATCAAAGATCGGTTTTGAACTAAAAGATGTGATTCAAATTAATTAATAATTTGATATCCTATTCTAACCGCAACAGAACATGGAGATTTCACTGGGGACCCTAACTTTTGAGGATTACCCCTAACTTGTTCATGTTTAATATTTGCTTTACTATTAATTGTATATATTGTACCTTGATTGGGGTTTGTTCCATGTGTTGTGAGATAAGTCCTACACCTGGACTTGAGTGATATTATTATAGGATAGTGATATATTCAACGAGGCTTATGGAGAGTGAGTCCCGACCAAGCTGACTTGAGAATCACCGCTCAGTTGATACACTTTCGAAAATGGTTCGGTTGAACGAGTGTAGTCGTGAAAACTTTTACTATTTTTGATTGGAGTCTATGATATTGAGGACCGTAGTACCTTAACACCGCCTTAGCCTTATATAGGACGTAGTGCGGGAACTTTGTGGGAGTAGTCCTACAATGGTTGCTACGTGATACTACACTCAAAAGAGATTCTCTTGAGAATATTATCGGCCCCGAGTCAGTCAGAAGGTTGATAATATCCGAAGGATGGGATGATGACTTTGGGAACTTCTTTAGAACCTTGTTCTACAGGTACAACTACCCTATAGTACATACCTTTTCGGAAGGGTAGACCTTAACTCCATTCATTGTTCCTAAAAACTTAGGACCTTTGTGTGTATTTATGCTTTGCATCCATAAAACATCATTCCTAGTTTCAAGGAATTCAACAGTCCTTTGCAAATTTAAAAGGTGTTACATTTTAAAGTCTAAAAACTTTTCCAGCTTTCCTAAAAAGGTTTTCAATCGACCATTGAAATTCTTTAAACTAGTGCATGGCATTAGCATCACATTTTTACATTGCATTTTTCCCCTAGTTTCTCATTCTTGGTCCTCTCGTCTTCCAGTGTCTCTTTGTGTCGTCAAGTTGATTCCTCGACACAGATATCAAACGAGAGCTAACTATAGACGCTAGATGTCAGGACAAGAGGAACATAATATGGAAATCCGAATGTCCGAGCTCCCTTTTAGAATCCTCTCTATGAGCACAACCTTGCTAGTGCATCAAAAGTGAAGCTTCAATCCGACTTCAGCAGATTATATTTTCAAATGCCAGTGTTTCAGACAAGACGGCTCATCCTTGGGCGAATTTAGTCATTAGGATTTTTGTTTCTCATTGTTTGTACTTTCCTTATTGTTACATTAGTTGTTTGCTTTCGAATTGTGTTTATACTTCTACATTAATGAACTGAGCATTGCAATTTTTGATTTAATTCATTTCATCTATTATTTGCATCTCTATGCTTTATCTTTTAAATATTTACTTTTTCCAAACTTTTGGTATGCAAAGATTGGAGGGAGGATGACGAAAACGTTATACCCATAACTGCTGTCAGTATGCTTTCAATCAAACTTTATTGACGATGTAAGGCATTGTTTCAACTCCCAAACACTAGAGAAATAAGGAAGTTATCCCTTGTCACCCCCTTAGAGCCTAGAAGTTGGAGTTTCTTTCTTTACTAAAAAACCACAATCTTAACCTGGGGCATGGGTAGTTCTCAATTAACTTGGTTGTATGTTCAGGCGAGACACCTTTCATATAAAGGTTGCATTCGTAATTTCTCCTTCGTGCACAGCAAGTAAGTGTCGAAGATGTTTTTCAAGCCAAGAAGCCGATGATGGTTCACCGTGATCATTAGGCCAAGCAGTCATTTTCTTTCAAAAAAAATTTTATATAAATAAAATAAGCCCGCTAAGTCAAAACCTATGAAGGAGACTTAGGAAAAACTGGGGCATCCCGCTGACTGTAATCTTCGCAAGAAACAGTTCAGGCAAAAGTTAGGGATAATAAAAAAGAGGAGATCTCTAAATCCTTATCATGAAAGTCCTTAATACCAAAAACAACCAAATGTTATAGGGAAGTCGTGGATGCCTTTTCATATGTCCCTTGACTTCTGAATCATCATTGCTACCATCAGTGCAATTCCTAACCTATAGGAACCTGAATGCATAATATGAGTTAATTGAGCATAGGACTGAAGATCATCACGTAGATTGGGCGGGTACAAATAAATTTTGAGCCTTTATCCTTTGTTTCATAAACTGTGAACCAGGCCACGTTACAAACCTCAAAAGACCTAATTGAAGCAAGGTTATTTTGAAAGCATACTACAGTAATGTTGCGTAAGCTAACTCCAAAAGATCTTTGTGAATCATTTATTTTGGCAATACACTTTTGTTTTAAATTTTGAGCGTCTTGAACCATCGTGTTCTGACCAACGGCTCATTTACGTTCCATCTTTCAAAAACAATTTTGATTTCAAAAGTTGCATGAAATTTGCATTACCATGTTTGTATGAATATTTTTTGTTTGCAAACTGGCTTTCCTCTAAGGAATTTTCAAACAATGAGAAACTTGGTCGGTGATCCTATCAGGGGAAAGTTCCTTTTACATCCTGTCTAAGAATCACTTCAAGATTTCGTCAAGGCAAGGTATTCTCAGATTTGGTTTATCCCAAAGATTTTTCAAGACTCAGACTGGGGCAAGCTTCCGAGGGCACAGTAAAACCGTCATTTTCAGAATCAGACAAGTTGAAGTAGTTATCAGCTCATTTACAACAAACAGCTAATTTGGGGCAGTTTACTTGAAGGATCTCCAACCAGCTATTCATCCTTCCTACAGGGACTATCAACTTGTTATAGTTTAGCAGAATGACAGTGATGTATGTGTTGAGGAATCAGTTCTCCAGTTTTGTCATCTCACCAACAGAGTCGAGCCTTGTCGTCGACATCTGCATTTTCATTTGATCATATATCATAGCATAATCCTCATTTGCATTTCTCCCGAGGTCGTGTTTTATCCATGTCTTACCTTGTGGTCAAAGTCCAACTTACTTGGCACCTATCAAATAATTTTGTGTCGTATCTATCTGACGTTCTTCCAGGTGTGACATTTCTTATCCGATGGTTTTCCGGATATGCTTCTCTTTCTGACGGTTTTCCAGATCGAGTGTTTGTTCTGATGGTTTTCCAGAACTTATCTGACGGTTTTCCAGATACTTCTTTCGATTCTGATGGTTTTCTAGAATCTCTCTGACGTTTTTCTGGATTTGTGTCTCTCTCTGATGGTTTTTCAGTTTAAGTCTTTGTTCTGATGGTTTTCCAGAACTTATTTGATGGTTTTCCAGATATTCTCTTTGATTCTGATGGTTTTCTAGAATCTATCCGATGTTTTTCCGGATTTATTCCTCTTTCTGGTGGTTTTCCAGATGGATTCTTTTTTTTGATGTTCTCCCAGAAATTATCTGATGGTTTTCCAGATATTCTTTTGATTCTGATGGTTTTCCAAAATCTCATCTGATGTTTTTTCGGGTCTGTTCTCTTTCTGATGTTTTTCCAGACTGAGTTTTTGTTTTGACGTTCTTCCAGGACTCCTTTGTTGCTTATCTGATGTTCTTCCAGATACGTCTTCAAACTCTTCATGTACATTTAATGTTTCCCTAAATGTTCTGGATATTTTTGATGTCTTTTTTTCTCTCTGTATGTTTGCCGATGATTCCTGGAGATCCCGCTCGATCTCTTCGTTTAAAGGGATTCCCAAAAATTTTGTTCGATCCTGTCACGAGGGAAAGTTTACAGAAGCTCGGATGTTATTCTTTGCTCAATGCTCCAGCATTCTGTAATCGATCTTGCAGCCGTGCAGATCCAGTTTTACTTTTTATCCTAGAGTATCATCCGGTCACGCCTGAACTTGTTGAATAGTTACTCTCGGATGTTCCCTAGTGTGGTTTGTTCGTCACGTCAGTCCCCCGTGTCGTCGTGTCGTCTGCATCCTTACATTTATCATTTCAGCATATGCATCATGTTAGATTCATGGCATTGTCACCATTATAGTTTGTCCTGTTTTGTCCATAACATTGCATATCACTGCATCTAAGGGCAAAATTTTCGGTTATCTGTATTTAAATCCCTTTCACCATGATTTCTCGAGTCTTCGTTGCTTAAATCATCCAGTGAAAATATTTAAATAGAGGCAACTGTCATACCCCAAAATTTACCCTTTCATTTTCTATTTTATTATTTTTTAAATTATGATTAACTTAATAAATTAACCCTTTTTTAAAATCTTTTTTTAAACTAATAATAATTTAATTAAACTTTTTTTATAACTTTACTAATATTTTTTTGTTAACCTTTTTTCTATTTATTTTATTTAAATCATTTTAATTTCTTTTTTACTAACTTTTAGGATTTAGATTAAAATTTAACTTTTTTTTCTTTACTTCAAGAGTACAGTTTTTTTTTATATAACCTTTAATTAATTTCTAACACTTTTTAAAAAAAAATCAAATTCTAACACCTTTTTTTAAAAAATTAAAACTAAATCTTTTTTTTTCATTAAATTAACACTTTTCTTTTTCAAATTAAAATTCTAATATTTTTTTAAACATTATATTCTAATGCCCTTTTCTTTTTTTTAATTAAGATCTAACTTCCTTTTAAAATTAAATTCTGACTGTTTTTAAAATAATTCTAAATCAACATTCAAATATTTTTTTTTTAATTCTAACTCTTTTTTTTAAATCTAAACTTTTTTTTTAAAAATTAACATCTTTTTCTAACCAACACTCCTTTTTAAAATTAATTATTAACTTTTTTAAAAAATAAAAATGCTAACACTTCTCTTTTTTTAAATTAAAATTAACTTTTCAAAAATTAAATCTTTTTTTCTAACTTTTTAAAAATCTAATATTTTTTCTAACTTTTAAAAAAAAAACTAAATCTAACTTTTTTTAAAAAACTAAGTTCTAATTTTTTTTTAAATAATTAAATTAAAATCTCACTTTTTTTAATTAACATCAATTTTTCTTTAAAATTCTAATTTCTTTTAAATAGTTCTAACCTCTTTTATGTTCAAAAATTCTAACTTTTTTTTTTTTACTTATTAAATTTCTTCTTCTTTTTTTAATTCAAATCTTTCTCTTAATTTAATCCTAATCTAATTTTCTTTTTTTATCATTAAAATTCTAACTTTTCTAAATTTCACCAAAAATCCTAATTCCACTCTAACTCCTTTTCAATTATGTGAATTCTCAATTCCTCAAAACAATTAATCACCTAACTTCTTTTTATTTTATAAAAAAAAACTCTAACTTATTTATTTTATTTTTTAATTTAAACTTAAACCTCAAATTTTTTTAACTTAAAACTAACTTTCTTTGCTAACATTTTTAAATTTAAATCCCAATATTTTTTTTAATCAAATCCAATCACAATGAATCACATATGGAGTTAAATCAAATCAATCAGATCATATCATTATCATAAGAAAATCAGATCCAAATATCAGCATCACCATCATTGAATCAAATATGAAATCACCACAAAAATCGATTCAAATCAAATCCGAGATTGAAAAAGATTTAAAAATCAAGTATAAAAGGGACGAAAATCATAACAAGAAAAGACTTTTCCATAAATCCAAACAAACTCCGTCAAAAACCCTCTAGCCTCAAAACAAAGCATCATCGGTCATCATCACTACGTAAGGATCAAAAAAATATCATAATAATTTTCGTGTTGCTTTTCATGTTTTTCAGGAAAAAGAGATGAAGAAGGCAAATCGGCGGCTATGCAAAAGAAGAAGAAGATAACACCTATTTCTTTTTTATTTTATTTTATTTATTTTTTATTCTAACTAAAAATTGATCTTCTTTTTTTAATTCTAACTAAAATCTAAAACCTTTTTCTAACTAAAATCTAAAACTTTTTCTTAATTAAATCTAATCTAACTTTTTTAAATTTTAAATTAACCTTTCTAACTTTTATTTATTTTTTTTAACACTAACTTTTCTATCAAAAGTCTAACTTTTTTTTTATCTTAAAATTCTAACTTAATTTAAAACTCTAACACTTTTTTTAAAAAAATTAAATCTAACATATTTTTTTAAATTAACATTAACTTCTTTTTTAAATAAAATCTAACTTTTTTTTTTAAATTAACATTAACTCTCTTTTTAAAAATTAAATTCTAACCATTTTTCTTAATCAAAAATCCTAACTTTTTATAATTAAGATCCTAACACTTTTTTTTATTTTTAAATTTCTAACATTCTTTTCATATTAACCCTAATCTAAAATTTTTAAACTTTTTAATTTATGGCATAAAATTCAAACTTTTTTCTCAAAAATCTCACAAAATCCTATCTCGGTAATTTCTAATTTTCATCGATCCTAATTTTCATCCTTCATTCTTAACATCATTCTTGATTATCCATGAATTTGTTACTAACCTTTTTTTATTTTATTTTTGTCTTTATTTTTATTTGTACATTCTCTAACATTATTGTTGTTATTCACATTTCATTCCTATCACTTGTACATTATTCCATGTTTCAATATCGTTGCTTATTAAATTTCACCGTTTATTATTTCTACTATAATTCTCCTTCCGAAGGATTAGGCCCAAAACTGTTTGAACGCCGTGTCGATAATCCTCACCTTTAATCTTTTCCTTTTCCAAACCCTACTAGCCCAAGCGTCCCGCCGTGGACATTTTTACCCTTTACCCTAGCCTTAGGTCAAAGAGTCACCGTACTCTGTTATAGGGTTTCCCGCTGTGGAATCCCTAATTTCAATCCTAATTTCAACTAATAATTTCAATGTAGAGATTGGAGTCTCCGCAAAAACCTTGACCACCGTCAAGAAGTTTCTTACCTCCCTTTCGTGGGGAACTACAATTACTCTGATTCCATTCCCGTCAGGATATATAGGCACAAGATGCGATGTCTTGCCGAGTAAACTTAGAATTAACCCCTTAGGTCTTTTCTTTGATTTTCTATCCCTTTGTATATACCCTTAATCAAATAATGAAGAAAATGATAAATTTGAACAAAAGGTTCCTGTAGAGTACTACAGAAGTTTAGGATGCTAATACCTTCCCTAAGCTTAACCATCCATTTACCTAGGTTTCTCCCCGCATTGTGTTTACGATGCAAAAATAGGTTTTCCCTCTTTTGACCTTTTCCTTCGGATAAATCAAAGATCGGTTGTGAACTAAAAGATGTGATTCAAATTAATTAATAATTTGATATCCTATTCTAACTGCAACACTCATCTTTCAATACGAAGATGTGATTATATTCGGCACAACATTTTTTACAATAAATCTTTTGAGATAAAGAATTGGGTATTACCCACAAGGGGTTACTATCCGATGACTTATTTCACCCTTAAAAATAACTTTCACAAATCAAATGTGACATCTTGCTTTGATTGCGAAAATTAATCTTTTCAAAAAGGACATGTTATTTTCGTTCTATTGCAAACAGGTAACTCCTAAGAGTCCATAAGCGAGCTGCAATACACCTGACTGCTAGAATAAGCATGTTGGCATCATCTATAAAAAACACCAATAAACTGTAGTCCGAATTACAGACGCTCTGATTCTCCACTTCTTTTAAGTGGAGATACGTAGGCACAAGGGCCCCAATCTTTGGCAAGCACACTTCTGAAGGTGTGAAATAAACACAAGAAAGGGGGGATTGAATTGGGTTTATGCCTTCTTATAAACCTTTTTGATTTCTTGTCTTCTTCTTAACTTGATGCTTTTATGCGCTTATATTAAATATATTGCGGAAGCATAAATAACAAAGCATACTGAAAGTAAAGAACACAACATATATCCTGGTTCACTTGAGCAACTCTCAAGCTAATCCAGGCCACCCTTCCAAGGTGATTTCGCCTTAATCAAATAAGGACTTAATCCACTATAACCGAACTGATTACAGATGCACAAGCTAACTTCAAGTGACTAACAACTTGACAATGACACGTTCAGGGATCCCTAAGGATATAACGTTCATTGACACCTTAATAGAATCCGATCACTAAAGATCTCCTATTAGGATTTCCACAAATGACTACTGTCACTTGTCATCTCAAGTATACTGATCTTAACAAGATCACTTGAGGAACCACTTAATTCTAAAAAGAATTTGTGTTGCCGGAGATTACATAAGTGCTTCTCAAATAAGCAGATTACTCCTAATTAAGTTCCTAGCAAGTAATGAGCAACAACTCCTTGCTTTCTAATATAAAAACTAAATCTAATAATTACTCTCTAAGAGATTATTAAAACATAGTTTTTTATATTACTTAAGAGCTTTTCTTCATGGCAACAGTAGCACAACAGCGTAAGTAGCAAATACGAGCAACAGCTCCAGCCACTTAGTAACCACTTCAGCTCACCAAGCAACATTTGAATAATCAAATGATTCTGCCTTTATAGTGCTTCCAAGAATGACGTTGTGAGGATAGAAAAGTCCTTTCTATTTCCAACGGTCATATTTCAACGGATAGATAAGCACGTGTTGGATGACATCACTTTCTTGTCCTTTTCTTGCAACGGTAATATTCCATTTAACAGCTTGGACAAATTTGCTTCTGGCTTGGTTCTTCTGATGATGTTACAGATGAGTAGTTCAGAAACTACTTTGGTATAGATAGCATAGTAAACATCAGATTCTGACTTCAGCACTTTGTTCATCAGAGTTGATAGCAACAGCTCATCTGATTGAACACGTCTTGTCTGGTGAAGCTTCATAATCTTTCTTCTTCAGAGTCTGGTCTTCAGAGTCTTTTGCACTTGGTCTTCAGAGCCTTCAGCCTTCAGAACTTCAAGTCATCAGAGTCTTCAGCACAAACTTCTTCAGATGATTATATCTTCAGAGTCTTGACCTTCAGAACATGTCTTCAGAGTCTTCAGAGTCTTGACCTTCAGAACATGTCTTCAGAGTCTTCAGAGTTTTGTCCTTCAGAACATGTCTTCAGAGTCTTGACGCACTTGGTCTTCAGAGCCTTCAGCCTTCAGAACTTCAAGTCATCAGATTCTTCAGCACTTCAGTTCTCTAGAGGGCTCACTCTTCAGAGACGCTCGTTAGCTTCCAGATCAGATGCACAACTCAGATCAGAATCCACAGATGCATTGCAACTGCAATATCCAGCATCCTTGATTCTTTATTGAACATGATCAGATGCAGAAACAAACTTGCTTCTTTACTGAGCTTCATTTGCTTTTAGATCAGATGCACTTCTTCAGATCATAAACCACAGGAGCATTGCAACTGCAATATACAGCATCCTTGGTTCCTTACTGATGGTGATCAGATACATAAGCAAACTAGCTTCTCCCAAGCGCTTCATGATGTTACACATAGTAATTCCATATATTACTAGCTGCACACGTTGCTTTTGTTTGTTTGGTCTAATATATTTAATTTAATATGACCTGCACATAACAAACATTAAACCATAAAATGGTTCTTTCACAAATACTCAATTGTTATCATCAAAACATAGAGATAATCCTGTAGAGACAAATCTTGCTCTTACAATCTCCCCCTTTTTGATGATGACAAAAACATGTATTTTGATAAAACATTTTATACAGGGTAATCACCAAGCATTAACCTATTCAGAGTTCTAAGCAACTGCTCCCCCTGAATGTGTTAACCTTAAACACATTTTTATGCTTGTTCAGAGACATACTCTGATCCCAAGACTTACAAAATATAAATTTGATAAAACACAATCAAATAGAATAGAATAGAAGGAATACTTCCCTACAATATAAGAGAGCATGAGTCTTCAGCATCTGGACTAGTTCAATCAGAACTTCCATCTTCAGATCTTTAGAACTTATCTTCTCTAAGCATTGTATCAGGGTCATATAACTTCAGAATCTTCTAAAGCATTTTCTCTTATTCTTCAGAACATCCTTCAGATGAGAAACTCCCCCTGAGTTTCAGACTGGGTGAAAATCAAATATCCTGACTTGTGAACCTTCCTAGGAGAACTCCCCCTGATTACAATATGTCAGATATTTGGATCTTCTGATCTTGATACAGTCTTGATTCTGCTTTTTCAAACTTGCTTTCTTCTCAGATTCTTGATAGATTCTTGATTTCTTGACGCAGTCTGATACCAAAAGAAACTAGTAGAATGTTTACTTATGAATCTGATACCAATGTTGATTCTAAGACAGATACCAATACATGATACTCATGATTCTGTGTCTAAATCCAAATCTTGCTTCTATGAAGATTTCTGATTCTTTATGCTCTGATTATCATATTCACAGACAATTTACATCTTCTAAACAGTATGATTCCAGATAACTTTAACTTTCAGATCTCTGAACAGTATTGGGTCCATCTGATTCTGAATCTATGTTCACGAAGTGTATAACTTCTATTATATGATACCAGTTCATTTGAACTCAGATTTCTTTCATTTATTCTGTTTAGAATGCCTAGTGAACTTGTTCAGAGTTCCTTGGAAAACATCAAACAAATAATTAGTAATAAACGCAGTTTATATGTTTTTGCATTCTCTTTCAGGTTATAGAATATATCAAAGTTATATTCTATTTCTCAAAAACATTTTCCATTTCTCCCCAAGTTATATTCTATTCTTCCAGATAATATCAAAATCATCTTTCATTTCTCCCCCTTTTTGACATCATCAAAAAGTTTGAGTTTTGTTTTTTCATTAAAAAAATTTAAAAAAAAATCATTTCTCTCTCTTTAATGTTAGAAATTAAAAAGATAAGAGTTAAGAGATAACACCTGAGAACCTAATTCTTACAGGTTGATACCAATTGAATGTAGGTTGATATCTTTTCTCAGATTGCATCTTCTATATCTCCCCCTGCTTCTTGGAGAGTGACAACTCTTCAGAGTTTGTAGAGGCATGCTCTGACGAGGATTGTTGACAGGTGTCTGTTCAGCAGAACTTTCTCTGACAACTTGTTGTACATCCTTCATAGCTTGTTGATCTCCTCTAAACTTACTAATGTCACGTTCTCAACGTACAAAAGTAGTTTCACAAGAAAATCCAACTACAACATTTTCCTTAGTCTTCTTAGCATCTTCAGCTTCTTGTACTAATCTGGAAGTTTCTTTTCTGGAATCTTCCTCTGCTAGATTTAGACAAGAAGGTTGAAAATTATTCTTCCTTTTGCTTGATCTTGATACCAATAATTCTAGTCCTTAGAGAAACTTGAAATACGTCTAATTTCAGAGTCTAATTACTTCTGAAAAATATCTCAAGAAGTCTCAAGTTCCAGAGTTGAAGTACTTGTTCTGGCCTTTGCTTTGATTCTTGATTCTGCGCCCAGAACCTTCTGTATCTTCACTCAAACATCTTCTGAAGTTTTTCTCAGAGTTATCTGACACTTTGCTTCTGGTTGGATGTCAGAGACATGATACCAATTTAAGATGTAAGATACCAATTGAAGGTGTGAAATAATGAAATTATTTCAGCTCGTTTCTTCAACATCAAAACACTATACTACAGAAGTATCAATGTTTGATTTAACAAACCATCTTCTAATAGAATCTTTTATCCAGAGTTCCAGATAATCCAAATCTTCTGATAGTCTACGACTTCAGATTTGCTCAGATCTTTAGATATCATCTGATATCAATTGAAGGTGATGTGCCATATGATCCTTCAATCTTCTGTACATGAATGTCCTTCATTTGACACTTCATCCAGAGCATCTGATACTTCAATCAGCATCTGATGTATTTTGCTTCTTTAAGGGATAGTGCTAACCAGAGGTACTTTTGCAACTAACTCTGACTTCAGTATCATCAGCATAACAAAAACCTACTAAAAATAGTTATCTGGTTTTCTGCAACACAGAGTCACGTTAGTAGTACCTTTCAGATACCTCAGAAATCTCTTAACAACTGTTAAATGAGATTCTTTAGGATCTGATTGGAATCAAGCACATACACATATACTGAAAAGAATGTCAGGACTAGAAACAGTAAAATACAGAAGAGTACAACTCATACCTTTGTAGAGCTTCTGATCTACCATTTTACTAACCTCTTTCTTTCTCAGAGTGTACGTTAAAAACATGAGAGTCTTAGATGGCTACTCTCTAACAGATTATCCTTCTATCTGCTACATTCTTTGTCTGATTCCTCCTTTGGTCTTCATCTTCTGATCATCCATCTTTGGATGCCGATGATCATGCTTCTTTATCTTCAAGATGACTTGTTTCCAGATGAAAGCTATATCTTCTTGCACCAAGAATTTATCCTTTGGACAGACGTGGTTGATCATCATAAATTATCATCAAACCAAGATGAATTTCTTGAACTGATTTGAATGACAATCTTGTTCTTATCAATCAATATCTGAGGGTGACTTCTTCTTCTAGAATTCTCGTACCAACTGAAGGTGTGAGAACTTCTGAGTACCAATAGAAGGAGTAGGATCTTCTGCTAAATCACCTTAGGTTTCTCCACCTTTGGTTTCTGATTCCAAGCTTGTTATCAAAACTTGAATCTTAGCATTAGTGCTTCATTAGATAATACCTTATACCAATTGAGACAATGTTTCCTTTCTGAATTAGCTTCAGAAATCTTCAAAGCTTCTGCTCTAATCTTCTGAAGAGATTCTCTACACCAAACTTTCTAACCATAACTATTTCTGTTGTGTTAGTAATTTCTTCTGATCATCAACAATTAGCCTTTGCCCAAAAGCACTTAATCAACAGATGTTAGCTCAATTAATAACATCAAACCCAGAAGTGCTTCTTCAGAAGGTTGGAGACTGATAACAGTCTGATACCAACTTTATGATATCCAAAGTAGACTCTTCTGACAGTGAAGTTGCAACCCAACTTATCTTGATCAGCATCTATTAAGTGAACAACTATGGAAATGATTCCTTGCATTAGATCCTCTGCTTCAGATCTATGCAGCTTAGCTCTAGAGAATGATTCAACCAACCGTTCATCCAGAGGTATGCTTCAGATCAAACCAGATCTTCATTCTTCAGGTGTCCTTATTATCCAGAAGTGAGCTATGTTGCTGACATATCAACCAACTGCTCAGAGTCTTTTATAGAGTTGCTTCTCAACAAACTTTCAGAATCTCCTGTTAGCGTTGCTTCATCAGATTCTTTTGTAATTTTGCCTCTGTAGATTTTCTTCTGAGTCTATACTGATACCAACTGAATTGTCTTCAGTATCCTGCCTCAGTTGCTTTGCTTCTGATGCTTTGAACTATCTTCTATAGCTTTGCTTCAGAGTCACCAACAATTGAAGGAGAGATGTCTTGATTGACAGAGCCTCTACAAAATCAGTGTTACAGAACCTTCTGTACAGCTACTGATCTGACTTCACTAGCCTCTTCTAGAATGCTAGTTTTAGCTACTGCCTGCATACACTCAGCAAACTCCTTTCCAAGTGAAGTATATGATTCTAAATAGAAGTATCATCAATGTAAATAAATCTGACAGATTTAAAATATCTTTCTTAATAGTCTTTAAGAAGAAGAGTAGTAACAACTTTACTTTTGACAAAATAATTTTCAAAAAGAAACCTGGGAAGTTGATGAACATATACTTCTTCTTCAATAAAACCATTTAAAAGTATTTTTAATATTCATCTGATTTATATTGATGTTATACTGATCAACGAACGAGATGAAAAGAATATGAATTCTAACCTTGTCACAAAAGCATATGTCTTCTGTATAGTCAAGAATTTCTTGCTGACAATCTTTGAGAAGAAAGAATCTTGTTCTTGTGGAATCATCCTTCTTTCCAATGAATGTCTCTTCTGGAAAAGAAGATTTGATTCTGGGGGAAACTTCTCAGAGCTGATTCTTCAGAAACAGCTAATTGAATAGCATCTGGAGTAGCTCCTGATTCTTCAGTTGGAACACATTCTGCTTCTGATTCTCCAACATCTTGTGAGACAAACCAGTAACAGCAACTAAAGTAGAATATTCTGAATAACTCTTCTTGAACAGATCTCAATTCCTTTGTTAGCATTCTGCAGCATCTTCATCAACATAACAATATCCATTTGATTTTTGAGAGATATCCTCAGAGCACAGATAATCTGATCTTCATGTGTAGAGAGCATCTAGCTTCCATCAGGCTTCATCTTCTGAATTTTTCTGCTTGAAACAAATACAGATCCAATCTAGATACAGTTATCATCAAACTTAGATGCATCAAAAGACACAGTCTGACTGACAATTTTGCTCTTACAATGCTGAGCTAACATGTAAGGAGTTAGATTATCAGAGTTGACATAACATCTGCTCTTGAAAAAGAATGTTTACTGACTTATTCAAATTGAATAACCCCAGAAACTTAAATCCTTTTTACATTTGACAGAATGACTACTGTCATTGTATCTTTCCTCATATCTTTATTTCTCAAAACATTCATTATGAATTTCTGAAAAATAATGTCTGATAGCATCTGACCAATTTTAGTTTGTTCAACATCTCGAGTTAATAGAACTTAATTGTCCATGCTACTTCTAATGAGATCTTCTGAATTCATCATATCATCATAATCCAGATGAGTTAGAAACACTGCCTTTCTAGAAACCTCTGCAGAATTCTTTGAAGCTCTTCAAGGAGAGCAACTTTCAAATGTTTTGGATCTGAAGAATCATTTCTTCCAGATTTGAATATTTTTCTAAACTTACCCTTTTTTTGCAGACTTCATTCTGGCGTTCTGATGAATAGGATTCATTAGCCAACAATATATCTTTTCTTACTTAAGATAAATCCCAATGAGTTGTCATGAGAAAGTCAAGTGTGGACTAATCCGTTTCTTGAAAACATCTCATACTCACCAGAATTAATCTTTAGAGATCAAGAATTATTGCTTGCAGAAGATTTATCTTTGAGCAAATATGTTGTAAATCCAAACGTATTTTCAGATCAGCATTCAACAGATATATCTTCTTATCTGATGAATCTATCCTGTCAGTTGATTCTTCATTCTTCTTTCAGAATCTTCTGGAGGAGATTTGCTGTTGAAGGCTTCAACACTTCAAATTTCAAACTTCATAGAATCAGTGACTTGCTCAAGGTAACTCAATAGATTACAATTTTAGTACTCATTATCCTCAAAAACTGATATGAGACTGAAATTGTAAGAACGGTGAACTATCCCCAAAAGTATTTCTTCACACAGCCTATGGATCTTTATCTGACACTGTTAGGTGTTTGATATCCATCAATAACAGAACCGGTGCTCTGATACCAATTGAAGGTGTGAAATAAACACAAGAAAGGGGGGATTGAATTGGGTTTATGCCTTCTTATAAACCTTTTTGATTTCTTGTCTTCTTCTTAACTTGATGCTTTTATGCGCTTATATTAAATATATTGCGGAAGCATAAATAACAAAGCATACTGAAAGTAAAGAACACAACATATATCCTGGTTCACTTGAGCAACTCTCAAGCTAATCCAGTCCACCCTTCCAAGGTGATTTCACCTTAATCAAATAAGGACTTAATCCACTATAACCGAACTGATTACAGATGCACAAGCTAACTGCAAGTGACTAACAACTTGACAATGACATGTTCAGGGATCCCTAAGGATATAACGTTCATTGACACCTTAATAGAATCCGATCACTAAAGATCTCCTATTAGGATTTCCACAAATGACTACTGTCACTTGTCATCTCAAGTATACTGATCTTAACAAGATCACTTGAGGAACCACTTAATTCTAAAAAGAATTTGTGTTGCCGGAGATTACATAAGTGCTTCTCAAATAAGCAGATTACTCCTAATTAAGTTCCTAGCAAGTAATGAGCAACAACTCCTTGCTTTCTAATATAAAAACTAAATCTAATAATTACTCTCTAAGAGATTATTAAAACATAGTTTTTTATATTACTTAAGAGCTTTTCTTCATGGCAACAGTAGCACAACAGCGTAAGTAGCAAATACGAGCAACAGCTCCAGCCACTTAGTAACCACTTCAGCTCACCAAGCAACATTTGAATAATCAAATGATTCTGCCTTTATAGTGCTTCCAAGAATGACGTTGTGAGGATAGAAAAGTCCTTTCTATTTCCAACGGTCATATTTCAACGGATAGATAAGCACGTGTTGGATGACATCACTTTCTTGTCCTTTTCTTGCAACGGTAATATTCCATTTAACAGCTTGGACAAATTTGCTTCTGGCTTGGTTCTTCTGATGATGTTACAGATGAGTAGTTCAGAAACTACTTTGGTATAGATAGCATAGTAAACATCAGATTCTGACTTCAGCACTTTGTTCATCAGAGTTGATAGCAACAGCTCATCTGATTGAACACGTCTTGTCTGGTGAAGCTTCATAATATTTCTTCTTCAGAGTCTGGTCTTCAGAGTCTTTTGCACTTGGTCTTCAGAGCCTTCAGCCTTCAGAACTTCAAGTCATCAGAGTCTTCAGCACAAACTTCTTCAGATGATTATATCTTCAGAGTCTTGACCTTCAGAACATGTCTTCAGAGTCTTCAGAGTCTTGACCTTCAGAACATGTCTTCAGAGTCTTCAGAGTTTTGTCCTTCAGAACATGTCTTCAGAGTCTTGACGCACTTGGTCTTCAGAGCCTTCAGCCTTCAGAACTTCAAGTCATCAGATTCTTCAGCACTTCAGTTCTCTAGAGGGCTCACTCTTCAGAGACGCTCGTTAGCTTCCAGATCAGATGCACAACTCAGATCAGAATCCACAGATGCATTGCAACTGCAATATCCAGCATCCTTGATTCTTTATTGAACATGATCAGATGCAGAAACAAACTTGCTTCTTTACTGAGCTTCATTTGCTTTTAGATCAGATGCACTTCTTCAGATCATAAACCACAGGAGCATTGCTACTGCAATATACAGCATCCTTGGTTCCTTACTGATGGTGATCAGATACATAAGCAAACTAGCTTCTCCCAAGCGCTTCATGATGTTACACATAGTAATTCCATATATTACTAGCTGCACACGTTGCTTTTGTTTGTTTGGTCTAATATATTTAATTTAATATGACCTGCACATAACAAACATTAAACCATAAAATGGTTCTTTCACAAATACTCAATTGTTATCATCAAAACATAGAGATAATCCTGTAGAGACAAATCTTGCTCTTACAACTTCATTCTATTTATCCGTAGTCCTCTGAACTATGTTAACTTTGACTTTCTCATATTTGTTGAGAATACGTAAGAATAGGACCGCAAGGACCTACCGAGTCTTTTTCCTCTCTTCACCTTCTATTTTCTCTCTATTATTGGTTTCCAACCCTCCTATCTCCCTTTAGAACACTTTTAAAAGCAACATCCTTTAGCAAATATTTTCACACATAGACAAGCAAATGGTTCCCATCGAGTACAATGGATGCGAGGGGTGCTAATACCTTCCCTTTGCATAACCGGCTTCCGAACCCTTTCTCTTGATTGCGAGACCATCTTATCCATTTCCTTTTTGGGGTTTTCTCGATGTTTTCCCTTCCCCTTTTGGGAAAAATAAAGTTTGATGGTAACTCTTCTGTTCTTCCACTTTCGCCTCTCTGTCGTTGCATTTTTTCGAGTAACGACAGGGATCAGCTACATCAAGCTCCAAAATATTGCATTTATAGACTCCACAACTCTTGCACGTCCTTTAGAACAAAACAATCGCTACCCTTTAGCACTATCTAGATATCCAATAAAAAATAAATGACTTGTCTTGGGGTCCAACTTCTTTTGCAATGGATTATAAATTTTTACTTATGCTGGGAAACCCGACACTCGAAGATGGTTAAGGTTAGGTTTTCTACATGCCCAAAGTTCAAAAGGGGTTTTAGGAAATAATTTTACAAAGGACTCTATTTAGAATGTAAATGGTTGTTTTTAAGACTTAACCCCGCAAATATTCTAGCAAGTAAAGCTTACTCATCATGCTTCTCACCATATCTTTAAGTGTCTTTTACGCCTTCGGCTACACCGTTTTGTTCGGGAGTTCCAAGCATGGTGCATTATAAGAAAATTCTACAATCCTGCAAGTATAAAGAAAATGTTCCCATATCTTATCTCGCGACATGATATTCACCATAATACTCTCCACCACGATCAGACCTTACAATCTTGATCACTCTTCTGAATTTTTTCTCTACTACTACAACAACAGTAAAGCCTTATCTCACTAAGTGGGTTCGAGTACATGGATCAACTTCTGCCATATAGATCTATACAAGACCATGCTTTTATCCAATTTGTTAACCTCGAGATCTTGCTAAATAACTTCTCTTGTTTTTTTAGGTCTTCCTCTACTTATAAATGTTTGACTCATATCTGTTTGATCTACTTTCCTTATCATAGAATCTACATGTCTTTTCTCTACATTCTCAAATAGGTGTTATCTAACACTTTTTCTATAACAGTAATTTTTAATATTATCCTATCTAGTCTTATCACACATCCAACATAACATCCTCATATGTGCTTTATTTTATTCTCGTGTTAATTCTTAATTGCTCAACATTCCGTCTCGTACAATATCGTAAGTCTTATCGAAATCCACTAAAAAAATATCCTTCATATTGAGTGGCACCTCTCTCTCTCTCTCTCTCTTTCTCTCTCTCTCTCTCTCTCTCTCTCTCTCTCTCTCTCTCTCTCTCTCTCTCTCTCTCTCTCTCTCTCTCTCTCTCTCTCTCTATCTATCTATCTATCTCTATCTATCTATCTATCTATCTATCTATCTATCTATCTATATATATATATATATATATATATATATATATATATATATATATATATATATATATATATATATATATATATATATATATATATATATATATATATATATATATATGTTTCTTAGAAATTGCATGTTAGGTCACTTATATCACTTTTCTAGAATTGCATGCCATTAGGTTTTTTCCCTGATAGAGATTTATTTATTAAGTGCAGGTTTTGTTAGAATCATCACTTTTGATTTGTCTTGTTGATTAAAACTGAAAATTGTGATACTAGAATTCTCATCTGTATTGATTTCGTATATTTATACGCCTTGTGTAAATTCAATTAAATCCAATACAATACATTAGTTTTTTCATTTTAGTTAAATTTTTCATTTTATCTTTGTCATATTGTGTTCTGATTAAGTGGTTATGTGTATATATCGATTGATAAGCATAATTACTTTATATGCACTTTTTTTTCCGCGCAAACTATTTTTATTGTTCAAACTCTAATACAACTTTTCAAAATAAATTTTTAACTGATTATTTTATTTGGGAGGTCTATTCACCTCTTCTACATTGTTGTATTCTTCATATTCTCGCTGAATAGAAGCAAGGTTAATATAAGTCAAAGAAATTTTATATAAACCATCAACTGAAATTCCATAACCAATATCATTTATAATTTACCACGTCATTTTAAATTTTTAACAATATTAAAAACAAATTCAAGGATAATATTGTTAAGTTAAGAATTAAACAAAGATTTAATTTAAAATGCGTACAAGCTTAATAGTGATACATTTAATAAAATTAATAAATTAACATGTATACATAATAGTAAAAATATATAAATATATATTGTGCGGGTATGAATACTGAAGTACTCGTACTCGCGTCCATACCCGCTTATTTTAGTGGATAATTGCTTGTGTCAAAGTCCGTACCCATTTTACGTATTTTTACTCTATCCATTATTCATAATTTTTGCGAATACCCACTAGAGATGAGTCTAATTGTCATCCCAGTTGAAAAATACAATACAACGTTTTTTCCTCATTAAAATATAATAATTCTAGTAGCACTATTCTTTAAGTTTGTATATGGCACCAAAAACTCTGTTCAAAGGCTTTTTGGTCTTTTCAAGTTATATTATTAATGCATAGGGCTGGAAATGAGACGAGTCGAGTCGAACTCGCCTCAGTTCGGCTCGACTTATTAAGAATTGGTTCAACTCAAATCTCAGTTTAAGTTTGATACAATTTTTTTAAGCTCAAACTCGATTCGTTATAAATTCACTAATAACGCTGTTAAGTTCATTAGATTCATCTTGTTATATTAAACACGTTTGTTTCACAGACTTAAAAGCCATTTTTTAATATATATATATATATATATATATATATATATATATATATATATATATATATATATATATATATATATATATATATATATATATATATATATATATATATATATATATATATATATATATATATATATATATATATATATATATATATATATATATATATATATATATATATATATATATATATATATATATATTTGACATTTTAAATTAATATTTTTTTTAAAAGAAAATATTGAAATAAAATAAAAATGATCATATTAAAATTTTACTTTATCTCAAAAATCTATTAATTCAAAAACTATACACTTTTAAAAATAAATCAATAACTCTCCTTCTGACGCTAAAGTTAACTTGGAAGCCACAATAAATTTTGAAATGGCAAGAACATTTGTTGTCATATGAGATACCACTCTATATTTTCTACCGTTAGATTAAAAGAAAATATAGGACTAAGATTTTAAGCAAATCTTTAAATCTATTTTTAAAGAGAATACAATATTTCTCATATATAATCGAGTTGACTCATAAACCTAACGAGTCGAAATATGTGTAGTTCAAATTCAATTCATTTTGTTAACAAATTTAATTTTTCGCTCATATTTAACTCATTTAGTTCATTAATCTAGTTCAACGATTTAATTATTGAATTAATTTTTAAATTATTTTTAAATTAGTTTGATTCATTACCAATCCTATTATTAATGCATGAATTTAAAAAACAAAAAACTTGAAATATCTTCCCTCTCAAACAAAAGTACTTGCAAACATAACTCATTATTGTTTTCCATATCAATTTTGTGTCCTTCTAAAGTATTACCTAAGACCATTCAAATTACCCTGCCAGACTTGTACTATGTAGTATGTTTCTAACCTGATATTATGAAACATTATTCATCAATTAAAACATCAATAAATAGAATTATGTTATTTTCCTAATTAACAGAACCTCCATGTCGTAACTTGCAACAAAGGATTCTTGGATCATGGGTTAAAACTCACCACTAAACAAATTGATAACTTTATGGAATAGAAAAAACAAAATTGGTCTGTAATTTTCAAGTGGTACCAAAACAAGAATGCATTGTGTCTTGTGATTACATGATTGTTTTTTTGTGTGTCCACTTTTGAAATAAGATTAAAACCATCACATCATACTCTTATAGTATATACACATCTTTTTTGACTTTGATTAATCTATACAGTTGTAATGTAAGCAGAAAATACTGAATTTTTAAATAAAGAATACAAGTAAAAGTTGAAATTTATTAAATTTAAATTCAAATTTTAAAATGCACTTGATTCAAATTTTAATCAAATAGATTATGCCTTTTATGGAGTATATTTAAACTGAAGGGAGTAGATGACATATCAACCTCAACTAGAGACAAAGATTCTGCATGGAATTGAAAGAAGTGAGAAATGGGAACACTAGATTCTTTTCTTCATAGGAGTGCTAATACATCGCTTTTCTCACGTTTTCTAATATTTATTTATTACTACATTATTTGCCATTTTAAAATATTAATAAACATTGATTGTCCCGTTTCAACATAATTTGCCAATTTATTATAGAAATTGTCTAAAAATGATAGATATACACTAAGAGTAAGAATGTGAAATAGTTTTAGAGTGCGTAATTTGCCAATTTATTATAGAAATGGTCTAAAAATGAGTGATAGATATACACTGAGAGTAAGAATGTGAAATAGTTTTAGACTGTGATTCAATAAAAAATGAACGGTTTCTCATATAATTAAAAAAATTTAAAATATAAATGTGATGTGTCGCAGGATGGTCGTTATTAGTTGATATTTTAATACACTAAAATAGTATTTATATATAAGTATTTTAATTAATAAAATACATTTTATTTTTGAAATTAATTGTTATGCATTGTCAATGTAAAATTTTTTACACCGTCAATGCATCACAAATATCCATTAATATTATATTTTAAGTAGTTAAAATAAAAGTCAAACATTTCACATTAGTCAGCGGTTGTAATTAACTGACAGTGTAAAAAAATTTACATTATCGGTGTATATCAATTAAATTTTTTATTTTATTATAAAAATATTTTTTATCATTAAAATGAATATATTTAAGAGTTAAATATATTCTTTTAAATATCCAAAATTCTTTAAAGTATTTCTTTTAAAAAATAATCCTCTTAAGATTTTGCATTCACATTTTTAGTTTTTAACATTAAAATTTTTCGATAAATTAATAATGAATTATTATTAAAAATATTGTTAAATTATAAAAAAAAAATCAAAATGCAAAATTTCAGAAGAACCATTTAAAAAAAATATATTTTGAAGAATTAAAAACTTTCCTAAATTTAGTAATTTTCAAAAAAAAATTGGTAAGAGCCTAATCCTTGATTGAGATTTAGAAATTTAAATTATTTACGTATATGCCACAAGTTGAAATATAATACCCCAAATTGTCATTAGTTGGAAAAAAATTTCAAAAATGCCACAAACCTAGAAAGGGTTCGTCCAATGGTTGGACGACCCATTGAGGCCCATTTCATGCAGCAAGGGTTCGACCATCCATTGGTCGTGCTCTAGTTTCTTTTTTTTTTAATTTCAGAATTAATTATATATTAATTTTTATTATTTTTAGTTTTTAATAGTTATTTATATATTAAAATGACTAAAATAATATTTTATATTAATAAAAAAATAAGTTAATTATTTTTCCCTTATTAAATATTAATAATATTTTCTTTTTTTATCATTCAATTTAATATTTTATATAATTATTTATATTTAAGAATTAATTATATAATGTGAAATATATATTATTAATATTAATATATAATATAATTTAAATAATTTTAATATATCAAAAATATATTATTAATATTAATATATAATATCATTTATTATTTTTTTAAATAATTAAATAATTAAATATTATTGAAATATATATTATAAATATTAATATATAATATTATTTATTATTTTTTTTAAAATAATTAATTTATTTTTTTATTAATATAAAATATTATTTTAATCATTTTAATATATAAATAACTATTAAAAACTAAAAATAATAAAAATTAATATATAATTAATTCTGAAATAAAAAAAAAAAAAAAACTAGACCAGGTCGGCCAATGAATAGCCGAACCCTTGCTACGTGAAATGGGTCTCAATGGGTCGTCCGAACCCTTTCTAGGTTTGTGGCATTTCCGAAATTTTTTTCTAACTTGTGACAATTTAGAGTATTATATTTCAATTTGTGGCATAAACGTAAAAAATTCTAGAAATTCACCTTAAGTGAACAAAACAAAATTAGCCTATATATTCTGTGTTTCTAGTGATATGTTTGGCACAGTTTCCCATTACTTTTTTTTTTTTCTTACTTTTATTCTCCTCTCAATGTTTCCTTTGACCGATCCTATAAATTTGACCAGTCAACAAAACATGACTGATCCCTATGATGTTCATGCCTTATTACCCCACATACAATCCATGGCCCACCACATATTTTTGTATCCTCTTCAATATCCATTCTCACACACACCCATGTTTACTATTTCAATCATCAAAGAATGTGTATTCATTTGATTTTAATTTTTTGCTTTCGATCTATGGTTGCTTTAAAACTAGCTAGCTCCTATGCTAGTTTAAAAGGTTACATAGGGTGCACCCAATTTCCATGGGATCCGAAGGATCGTCAAAGTGGAATCAATCATTGTTTTTCTATTTTATTTAGTGAGTGTCTTCAAAAGATAGTGACAGTACATGCATATTCATGAATTATGGATATAGAATTGTACAGTATTTTCCCACTGCCACTATAAAGTATAGCATCTGCTAAGCAATGGCTATTAAAACACATTAAGCGCTGGAAAAAAAACTAGGCTTGTAAAACGGGCTCGATTTGCCGGATATATTGTTCTGTTCGCTATTTCATTAGCGTGAACATTTTTAACAAAAATTTATATAATTATCAATTTTTGTTTTTTATTCTTATAAAAAAAAAAAAAAGTGTGTTTTGGTCTCTATAAAAAAATAGCGTGATTTAGTTCCTACAAAATAACTATGAACGTAGTTTCAATCTCTACTCTTAAACAAATGTGAATTTTTGAATGATTATTTTGCAAATATATTTAAAACGTTATAAAATATTCCTCGAAAAGAAAACTCAAAAATTGATTTATAAGTCGATAATTTCATTATTTTCAACATTATTTTATGAAATTTAAAAAATTCATATTTAATTCTTTTTTTTAAAAAAATTATATAATTTAGTAAATAAATATTTTATAATAATTTGAATCCGTATGAAAAATAATTATTCAAAAATATAAAAATTTAGAAATAATTAAATAGTTTTTAAAACTTTTAAAAATAGTAAGAATTAAAATTACATGCATAAAATTTTTGTAGAAATTAAAATATATATTTTTTTTATAGAGACTAAAAATAAAGTGTGAGATATTTAAAGAGCTTAAAAATATATTTAACCTTTTAAAATTTTATGAAGGTTATAAATATATTTAACCCTAAAACGAATTTTCTTTTGTTTAATTAAATTTTGATCCATCATATGTAGGTATATTTAATTTTCCGGAATTTGGACATAATAATAAGTTATGATTCATTGGGTTAGTTTTGGGAATTTTTTCTTTCCTGCCACATTTTTACAAGATAATACCTAAAATGCCATAGTTTTACACATATATTCCAAAATGTCAGCTTTTAAAAAAAAAACAGTTTTTGGCGCAACAGATTCACCCTTCCAATGGGCGGCAATGTGCTGCTGATTTGAGAACCGCCCTTCCAATGGGCGGCAATGTGATGTGCTGCTGATTTTTTTTTTTCATTTTAATTTTTGTTTTTTATTTGTTATATTTAGTTAGTTATAAATAATAATTGTTAAAATAAAATAATTACTAAATAGATAATATTATAATAAAATATATTAAATAGATAATATTTAGTTAATTATTATATTTATTACATTGTTTTTATTTATTATGTTTATTATATTTAGTTAATAATTATTAAATAGATAATTATAGTAAATTAAAATAAAATAAAAATAATTAGTTTAAAAATAGTACTAATTAAAATAAATTACTACATTAAAATATATAATAATAATTATAAAATAAAATATAATAAATAAACTAAAATAAATATTTATTTATTCTTGAAATAAAAAAGTACATTAAAATAAATGAACTAAAAATTCCTATTCACCCTTAATTAATTTTGACCCGGTCGACGTAAGCGTTGGTGGGTTCCACAGGCAGGAACTTGTACATTTCTGGTGGACCTTCTACGATCAACCTCAGCGTTTTGGGGCTGTGTAGATGGTGCTGCATCATTGTTAGGGTTCATGAATTCAGCGACCAAATCATCACTGAAATCGTTCATAGTTGGTATCGCCGCCGCACTTCCATAACTTAATTTTGTACCCTCGTTACTCCAACTTGGTAGGTTTGAAGGTGGCATTATGCTAGTCATGTAGGGGGTGTATGGATGTTGGTCTTGAGATGGATTAAGGGTGAAGTTTTGTGTGGGGTAAAAAGAAACTTGTGGTTTGGGTGTTTGGTAGTTGTGTTCTTGTTGGGTAGTTGAGAGAATGAGTATTGATTATATTGGGGGTATGATGAGGTTAGATTTTGTTGTTGGATGTTGAAGGGGGTTGGGTTAAATGATGGGTAAGGTTGATTGTAATGTTGCCTTGGGGTATAAGGTGGTTGTGTTGGGTTGAATGTTTGTTGTTGGGTGTTAAATATTTGTTGAGGGATGTTAAATGTTTGTGGTTGGGTGTTACAAGTCATGGAGGGGATGTTTTGGAAGTTTGAAGAAGTTGGTTGGTTCCTGTTGCTTTTGCCCTTGTGGAAGGTGAAACCGCTGAAAGTTGGGGGTTTTTTTCCTGAGAAACTTAAGGAGGCATGTTGCGCCACAACCAGATCTATGTTTAATTTCAGACCGACATGCATCAATTGAAAGTGCATACAACAATGCAGAAAATGGTTGGCATGACCCCCTTCAGTGCATGTTTATTTTATCCGACACATTGCACAAACTTTTATGAGAGAAATCAAGGACAAGAACCTACAGAAAAAAATAATTAACATGGGTAACTATATTTCTTAATATTCATTATATTTTGTCAATAACATATATTATTTTATCAATAACATATATTATTTTGTCAATATTTTAATTTGATATTTTAATTATTCAGGATACGCTTTAAACCAACCAACATTTCATTACTATCGATCAGAGATTGACATGGCAAATGCAGATGCTTTAAGGTGGATTGACAATATTCCAGCCGAAAAATGGACAAGGACATTTGACGGGGGTCGACGTTGGGGTCACATCACTACCAACCTTGTCGAGTCAATGAATTCTGTCTTTAAGGGCACACGTAATTTGCCCATTACAACATTGGTAAGAGCAACATATTATAGACTGGGATCTTTATTTGCTGAAAGGGGTGGAAAGTGGAGTGTTGTGTTGAATTCTGGCCAAACATTTACAAATAACTGCCTCAAGGTTATGAAAGAAGAAACAACAAAATCTAGCACACATCAAGTCAGAATTTTTAACTACGCTAACAATGTTTTCAGTGTGAAGGAGACAATGTACCATGGTGAGGGAAAGCCTATGGGACATTATAAGGTCGACCTCTTGAACGGGTGGTGTGACTGCGGAAAGTTTCAAGCAAGTTTCAAGCATATCGTGTCCCTTGTTCACATGTTATCGCTGCATGTTTGAATGTGCGCCACAACGCTTACGCTTTTTTGTCCGACGTTTATAGGGTTACAAACCTGTTTGGGGTTTACAGCACAAGCTTTTCAGTGCTGCCGTACGATGAATATTGGCCCGTTTATGAAGGAGATCAAATTTGCCATAGCCCAAGAATGCGAAGGAACAAGAAAGGTCGTCCAGTGAGCACACGTATTACAGCGAAAATGGATAACTTTAATAAGCTTGAGAGGAAATGTTTCATGTGTCGTCAAACAGGTCACAACCTCACTCGGTATCCCAATGTGGGTACAACTAATCGTTAGTGGTTTTATTAATCATCATGTATTAAATAATATTAGTTAATAATATCAATTAATATAAATTATGTCTTAAAAATATAAATTTATATTATACTTTAATTGATTATATTAATATTAACATTATTGATAATATTATTAAATATTAATATTAATAATATTAATATATATTGATAATGATAATAATAATATTATTAATACAAATATTAATAAATATTAATATTATTAATATTAATAATATTAATATTATTAATATTAATATTATTAATATTAATAATATAAATATTAATAAATATTTATTTTATTAATATTAATATATATTAATATTATTAATATATATTATTATATATATTAATATATATTATTATATATAAATATAAATTAATATATATATATATATTATATTTATATTATTAATATATATTAATATTATTAATATATATTAATATTACTAATATATATATATATATATATATATATATATATATATATATATATATATATATATATATATATATATATATATATATATATATATATATATATATATATATATATATATATATATATATATATATATATATATATATATATATATATATATATATATATATATATATATATATATATATATATATATATATATATATATATATATATATATATAAATAATATTAAAACAGAAATAAAACGAAAAAGTAAAAAAAAAAATTATGAGTTGGACTCTCCCGTCTTTTCAATGGGCGGCATACTATAAATATACACACTACCGTCTAATAAATGGACGGCAAGCTTCCGCCAATAATTTTAAATTTTTTAAAAATGTAATATTTTGAGATATATCCTGAAACGTGTGGCATTTTAGATATTTCTACCCAAAAACATGGTAGGACCGTGTAAAATTCTAGTTTTGGTGGTTTGCATGTTTATCTTGATAGTAATTAAACTGCAATAAATTAATAATATGGCCAATGATTTATTCAAACTTAGAATTAAATATAAAAAATTGGAATGTCATGATGGCTGTTGGCTTTACTCTAGCTAATCATATTTACAGATCAGTTGTGGAAAAGAAGAGAGTGGTACTTTATTTCTCTACAAGCTAAACGACAAATTGACATGTCTAATGAAATGTCTTTGATTAAGCTGCACATGGATCATTATATAAACAACAACATTAAATCAATCATTCGGTTTTCTTGCATTAGTAAATAAAAGTAAGATTAATTTTTTTATCATGAGTAGGAGTCCATTTTAATACATTAACTTTTAAAAGAAATAAATTGGTGTCTTATTTCTTCAAATTGTGTTACGTTTGTCGATTAATTTTGTTACTTAAAATCAAAGTTAATGATTATGTAATGTTTACATGGCGTTAAAATGAAGGTTAATTTTTTTTTAAAAAAACATTAGGTTTTAGTGTTTTTTGTGTTCATATGTTTTCTATTTTAGGTTTTAGGATTTGTTGTGTTCAACTATTATCTGTTTTAAGTTTTAGGGTTCTTGTGTAGCGCTGTTTTATGTGTTGGTAATTTCGGTTTCTTTTAATGTTGTTGGGTAATTTCGGTCTCTGTTTTAGGGTTCTTGTGTAGCGCTGTTTTAAGTTTTAGGGTTCATATGAACTAATTGTAGCGCTGTTTTAAAATGGAAAAATACCTTCATCATTTATTCATCATGCTGGGTCATTTTTGGATAATGAACTAATTGTATATGAAAGAACATTTTTCAGAATTAAAAAAAAAAAGATGTTGATAAGTGTAGTTATTTTAAATTGGTAGATATAGTCAATGAACTATGATATAAGAAAATATATACTATATGGTACAAGGACCCAACGTTTGGTAGGTATGTTCATTACTTGTTCCTCATATGTTGCTTTTGACACATTTGGTCATGTAATATGATTCAATGTAACATGTTATATGATGTCAACTGAGCACATATTTGAGGTCAGACACATTAGAAATTCAAGAGACAAGTTTTCAATCCACTTGAAGGAATTTGTATGCTTATGTATCAAATGACAGCTCACAACGTTCCCATGTGTTCATTCAATTGATAAATCAAAAGCATGGACATTAAGGTAGATAAGTACATACCTGAAATATACAAGAAGTCCAGGTATCAGGCATTCTATAATCATATCATTTATCCAATCAAAGGATCAATTTTGTGGGTTAGGACAAAGTATCTTGATGTTCAACCACCAATGTACAAAAAAATGTCAGGATTACCAAAGAAGATAAGGAATCTTAAGCAAGGTGAAGTTGATGGATCTGATAGTAAAATGAGAAGAGTTAGATTGATTGTAAAGTGCAACTCCTACAACCCAGGGTAGTCAAGCTAGTCAACCAACTCAAACTACTCCTGCAACTCAGGGAAGTCAAGTGTATCATCCATCCAAATTAAATCATGAAAGTCATGCAAGGGCAAAAAAGTTTATTATTAGGAGGACATCAACATCTAGAGTATCCCCAATTCCTACTACCAGATTAAGTACTGGAAAGAATAATGTTGGACCAACTACCAAGAGAACCACTCTAACAAAGAGGGTTACTCCACAAAAATAAAACCATTTAGTTTAGTTATGTATGTTTATTAATGTTACAACAAAATGTACTATTGTATATTTTTGGATCATTTTCCATGTAATTGGTACAAATAATTGTTTTATGAACACTTAATGTAAGTGGAACACAAAATGTAAATGTCAATGAATGGCTAGAGCATTTTGTTGACAAATTTCCAGAAGTGTGTTGAAGGTTGTATCATATTCTGCGGCTGGTTAAAATACAACTTCATCTTCATCCATTGATTGTTTAATTAGTTCTTCTTGAAATATACGAATAAATATGCTACATAGCGAGGAGTAGTTGATGGTCGGATCAACTAATTCTTCCATAGTGTAAACTCCAGCAAAAACTAATTCTAAATGAGATTCTGGAAGTGTTATTTGAATCACACTATTACACGATTTGAATTAGTATCATAGAGAGTTCAGGGACTAATTTCATGTTTCCACGATTTAAATCACCTAAATGTTTGATTCGAATCATAACACTTTGATTCAAATCACAAGACTGTCTAATTCAAATCACATTGAATTGGAATTTCCTTGGTTTTTCCCTAGAACTCTGATTCGACTCACAAGACTTCATGAATTGAATCATGTGATTCAATTCACAGTGTGTGTTACTCAAATCACATACATGGGTTCTTATATGCTTTTGCTTATTGATTCAAATCACTTAATTTTCTTACTCGAATCATACATCCTGCTGATGATTTGAATCATACACCACTTTTCACTCTTTTTTGTGGTAGATCTCTACAACATATAAAAGATTTCTCACTCAAAACCTCTCACGATGTTGGAAAACATACACTTCCACTATTGATTTGAAATTTCACAACATACTTGTTCTCTCATTTTCAAAAGAATTTCGAATTTGATTTGAGTGTTATTACAAACGATTCTCTTCATCTTCAACCTTATACTAATTCCATTTTTGTGTGAATCTAAATATCATATTTTTAGATTTGTGATTGTTGAGGAGATTTTTTTATTGTATTTAACATTTCTTTTAAAGATTTTATTTAGATTTCTGAGGTTTGTAAGGTGTGTGTGGTTGTGGTTGGTTTTAATAAGTCAAGTAGAAAATAACGAGATTTTTCTCTCCATAATAACTTTGGTATTGTTGTGTGAAATCCTACAAAAAAAATTGTATTTCTTCTCAATCTTCTGACAGATCAATGCTTAAGATACTAGTAGGACCGAGGAAAGATTGCTGCAAAATGGAGACTTCGGAGAAAATTATCGGGGCTGGAAGATTCAAGACAATTTCGCAAGGATTACGTTTGAATACTGTATATAAGTCAAAAGGATCTAGATAGAAGATTTTTATATTTTCATCATGTAATTTGTCACAAACTATAGTGGAATAAAAATTTTCAATGGAAAACCATTAGAGAGTGGAATAGGCTTAACAAGGACGATAGCCAAACCACTATAAATTCTCTCTCTCTCTCTCTCTCTCTCTCTCTCTCTCTCTCTCTCTCTCTCTCTCTCTCTCTCTCTCTCTCTCTCTCTCTCTCTCTGTATGTGTGTGTGTGTGTGCTGATTTTGTATAATTGCATTTTTAGGTTATTTTTATCGCTTCCCGCGAGCGTATTCTATCGAAATGTATCAACACCAAATTCAAGCAGGGTGGCATCCGATTCCCCAAACCAACAACTTCGAAGAGCAATACCAACCAAAGCAAATATTGTCGCTTCCACCGTAGCCACGACCATGTAACAAAAGATTGCGTCCACTTGAAAGACACTATTGAAATCCTTATCAAAGAGGGCCACCTAAAGCAGTATACGAGGAAAGGAGAAGCCCACCAAGGAGAAATGTCGAAATCCAAGAAAGATACAAAAGCCCCACCTTCTAGCCCTCCCCTTTTGGTCGCCATGTCTATATCATGACCAGAGGACTTTTTCATCCCCAGCGGGTTCGAAGGGCCTGCATATTTCTCTATGCACAGCCCCTGGAAGGCCTTCCCCTGCATAATGGTTATTTCCTGCAGCGGATACAATGAACTCATAGTAGGATCAGTAAAGAGAAAATTCGAACAACTGATCGACTATAGTCCAGATCATTTGTCAACACTGGAAAAATTCTGAGGACGATCCGAGCTAATCACTTTCTACCGAGAAGAGCTCCTCGGAGGCTCCCTTAACTCTTACATCCCTCTTCTTATCAGAGCCAGGCTAACCCACACTGTCGTCCGCTGAATCCTTGTCGGTCAGAATAGTTCGGTGGATATCATGTACATCAGCCTATTATGCGCCCTCAAACTCGACCAGAAGAACATGTCCTCATATGTAGGGTCATATCTATAAGGATTCAACGGGGCCATGGCTAGACCCTAGGGATACGTAGAGCTCTAAGAGCATCTCCAATGGTGCAACCCATTTTTAGGTTCTTTGTGGGACCCACTCTTTTAAAGCAACTCATTCAATTTTCACTACAATGGTGCAACTCTAAAAAATCCATATTGGGTCCCACCACTTTACTTAAAAAGTATTATTTATATTAAATTTATTTTATTTAAAATTATAATTTAAATATTTAAATTTTAATTAAAATGATAATTAAAATAATAAATAAAATTTTATATCAAATTATAGTTTTTATATTATAAAATTAATATTTTAATATAAGAACCATTGAAGAACCGTTGCATATTTAAGAACTGTTCCATCTTGAAAACAACAAATATGAGTGCCATGTTGGCAAACTCACTCTAAGAACTCCCATTGGAGTTGGTCTAAGTTACGTTCGAAGAAGGGGATGATGCCAAAACAATTAAGACTCAGTTCTTAGTCATAGACTGCCCCTCCTTATACCAATGCATCCTGGGGAGACCGACACACGCCGAGCTAATTAATGTCCCTTCCACAGTTCATCTTAAGATTAAGTATTATACTAAAAAGGGGCATGTCACCACTCTACATGGGGACATCGAGGTCACAAGACGATGCTTCGAAGCGGCTACCAAAGGGAAAAGTTCAATCAGTGCAACACCATAGAGCTTCAAATGGGCAAGAGACGAAGATCTTCCCAGTGAAGAAAGTCAGCCCAGAAAGAAGCCAGCGCTCCAGGTTCATACTATCGACCTTGACAACCAGATCCCAGAAGAAGGCCAAGATGATCCAAGGGCGTCCTGCTCGAGTCTTTAGGGTGAACTCCATTTTCGGTTGAGATTGTGATTTCAAGATTCAGGCGTTTTCAGAGTGTATAAATGGTATGAATGAATTGCTGGTGAAACTCTGGACAAATTTCATGTAGAGATCATGGCCATTGGTGGCCTGTAGGTGAAGCTAAAAGCCACCGGCGATGAACCTTGCGCGCGTTGGTTTGCAGGTTTGAAAGGTAGGAGAGATAATCCTCATCGTCCGTTCGTGTTAAAGACTTGACTGGGTCAAGCGATCCAAGCGCCCTCATGGCGCCATGTACACCTCCATTGAAACTCACCATTTTGCTTATTGAGAAGTCCAAGCTTGTGAAGCTGCGCTGTGTTGACCAAAGAGGAACGAGTTCGAATCTTGGCATGCATTCTTTTTATTTTTCAGTTTGAGAATTGAAGTGAAGACAAGTGAGTTAAAGCGCTTGGGCCTTGGTATTTCTTGCTATCCGCACCCCCGTTTGGCCCAAGTCTGTGAATTGAACTGGTTATATTTGCTATTCACCACGCAGCTTTTATTAATTTCCATTGTTTTTCTTTATTTTACTCATTTCATATAGTTTAGGAATTAATTCATAATAAATAGGAAAATTAGTCAATTAATTCCAAATTTTTTCCCCATGATTCATGATTGAATCTAGAAATTTAATCAATTAAAAGATTAGGAATTCATACATTTTTTATTTTAATTGCATTTTTTATACTTTTATTTGATAATAATTCATAATGGTTGATACCTTGACTTGTAGATTTTTGTGTGATCATTTGATGATGATTTTTGGACTTATTTTTTGTGTGTAGCTATTTTAGACATGTATTATCCTATAGTAATTTTCTCACATTTTTGTGAAGAATTTTAGGGTTGTCTTTTGTATTGAACTTTAGGTGTTCTAGTTTTAGGGTTTAACCTTGGTACCCTATAGTTTAGGATTTAATTCTAGGACTTATTGGATGATTTGATCTCTGGAATTAACATGGTAGAGTCATGATTGACTTAAGTTCCCATAGTTATTTTTATAGGATTTTACAATTGGTTTTAGTATTTTAGTTAGGATTAACTTTAGTACTAGGTTTTAGGTGATCCTAACTTGCTAATTTAACTAGAATGACTTCATTAGTGCCCTTAGATTAGGGTGTGGCTTCCCTTTCTCTTGGATGATGACGAAGACATGTGTGTCCTGCTGTGGAATGAATGATGGAGCTTGGACTTGAAGTTTGCTCTTCCTTTGGTGTAGTTTGGTTAGGGTTAAGGATTAGGGTTTTTAGGGAGATCTCTTAGAATAGATTTTCTTCCTTCATGAAACATGGAAGATGTTGATCACTTCCATTCCTCCCTATGATGTAAGGTCCCATTGTGAAGTCCCCATCCCTCCTTTGGTAGGATGAGTGGCTCCTCACAAAGTGGTAGAACCTTTGAGGGTTCCTTTCCTTGATGGTGGAGTGCTTAGAGGTGACCTTTGGTCTTCACTTTGCTTTCCACTATCCACACCTTGCTCTTGTTAGATGAACCTTTATCCCTTGCTAGAGGATGGAGTTCCTTGTTAGAATATTGAAGGTGCTAGAGGCTGCCACTTCCCTGTGTTTGAAGACTTTCTTTGGAGCTGAGGCTTGAAGACCCAGGAGAACAAGTTGACACTTGTGAAGAAAATCAAATTGAAATTAAAGAAAGAGCTGAAGCTTGAAGGAGAAGGACAAGTTGATACTTGTGTTTGATGTATTGAAAGCTTGAAGAAGCAGGTTGATACTTGTTATTGAAGATGAAAGTCTTGAAGAACAGTTACAGACTGAAGACTGAACTGCTGTCAGAGGACTGCTTTGCTGTGAAGATGTGGAAGTTGTTGATCTGATTTCTTTCCTGTCTGTTTGCTTTCTGTGCAACTGTATTGATGTGGCTTGTTTGATTTGCTTGATGCATTAGAATAAGTTTATGTTTAGATTCTTTTAAGCTAGGAGCATGATTGCGCTAGAGGTTGAGTTGCTCCCTCTGCTTGTATTTTTACTGTATGGCTTTGCTTGCGGGTATTCGGTAGAGCCCAACTCCCTTGCCTATGTGGTTTGTGATTTGCTTGATGGCATTTTATTTTTCTTTTATGATTGCAGTTATTCATACTTGGCTTGAGGTCGAGACGAGCTTGTGGAGGCTGATGCCCCACACACATTTCCTCCCTCACTTGCATTGCATGCATTTTACAGCTGTATGTTTGTTTACTGTTTAAGCTGATGCTTTACCTGTTTCTGTTTATCATTGACATGATCCCTTAGGAATCTCACTTCCTTTGATAAGGAAGTGATGATTAGAACTTTAGGTTGAAACCTATGCATGATAACTTCTATGAGATCACTGTTTCAAACTTCAACTGTAGGATGAATCCTTGGCATGACAACAGTAGGACTTGATAGTCCCCCTGTAGTTGTCCCTCTCTCTTCTCATCTTGAAACAACAGCAAAAAATGTAATAAAGGCAAGTTAGTATAAGCGCGTTACGAGCCTTAAGCTACTTGGGTAATGATAATTGAGCGGCCTCCTCTCAATCATCTAGAATGTTTAGTATACGTCCTTTGGATGATATGCGACGCATTCGTTCCCAGGTCATAGTCTATAGTGCTGTACAAACTACAGACAACTAAAAAACAGTTCTTCCGTAAAAGACAGAAAACAAACTTCAAACTTTTTTGCCCTGTGGGCCCATAAGTCAAAGGAAACTTTTCTGAAGAAAAGAGTGTCGTTAACTCCCAGTTCTACCGCAAACGGTAACGCCTAAGTCTCCAAGGGTCGAGCTGCATACGCCAAATTGTTGGAACTGTTTGTTAACCCTACTCGAAAAAACAAATGAATCTGAATCCCCGTAATCCGTCTTATCCCGAACTACGTAAGCTATGATCTCTCATACCTGTTGAGAGTACGTAGGCACAATACTGATGTATTGGCGAGCCACCTTCCCTGTAACCTGTAGTTAGCCAAACTACGCTGACTCTGATTTCTCATTCTCTGATGAGAATACGTAGGCATAAAGTGCGACGCTTTGCCGAGTCATTTTCTTTTCTTTTTAGACCAGCCTTGATAGGTAGATAGTTAAATAAACCTGTCCGATAAACACAACAAGCATGGATCCCATCGAGTACGATGGACGTGAGGGGTGCTAATACCTTCCCGTTGAGTAACCGACTCCCGGACCCAGACAATGGTTGCGATGACCTTGTCTTATACCTTTTCGTCAGGTTTTTCCGATCGTTTCCTTTCCCGTTCTGAGGGATAAATAACGAAAGGTGGAGACTCTTCTGTTTTGCCGACACCTTATTTTCGCGGTAGCGACAACTGGCGACTCTGCTGGGGACTTGATAGTTTCCTGGGATCCAACGTCCCTTATACGAGTCAGTTTGGGGATCCAACGTCCCCTGCGAGAGTCAATCCTAGCGCTTGTATGATTACTTGTTGGGTTGTGTTTATTTATCGCATTTACTTCCCGCATTTTATTTTCAGTATGATATGATTATCTATATTGTTGGGGGAGGGGCATTCTGATGAGTGAGAAGCCAGACCTAGGCTTGAGAGCTACATAGTATTAGAGTGGGTTAGTGGAGGACGTGCTTGCTTTGCTTGCAGCTGTTCCCACGTAATCCACACTTAGACGAGGTTCTCTTTGATGGCTTCCTATTGGTCCTTTGGACTCAAGGGGTTGTCGGATCTGAGGATTGTCGACTCTGGGAACCGATCATTTGGAATTCAGCTAAGTGAGGCCGCTTCAAGAGATGATGATGCCACACCTTCTGGGTATCGTATAATCGTTTCTTGAAAGTCTGTGACGCTGATGACCGCATAGGATGCCGAACCTTTTCCGTGATTAGGTTCATACCTGTGAGCAGGGTCGGGTTATTGCAGGAAACCTTAACCTTCAGATCACATGGTTTTCTTGATAGTGAATCAGTTTTGTTGGTATCAGAGGTTCTCATAATCAGATATGTGTGTTCTTGACAGAGCAAATTTATGGTCTAGTATCAGGGGTTTCTTCTCATCAGAGATATGTTTGTTCTTGACAGAGCAGTATTGTGGTTTTGTTGATATAGAACCTTCATCTCCTCAACAGCACAGTCATCTTGATCTCCTGCTGCATGATTGCATTTTGCATTGTTTGCATCCTCATTTGCATGTCATTAATGTGTGTCTGTGTTGCAGGTGCATATTTCTCCCCTGGTTCTAGTGATCTTGATCCTCATGGCAGATATGGCATCTCTGAAGAAGACTGTGGCTTACAAGCTACCAACACCTGACATCCGAGAGTTACGAGCTTTGATTTCTTTGGCTGATAAGACAGTGATGGAGAGTTTCAGACAGAGTTATGGGAGACTGCTGAGTATTGTGTATAAGCTTCCTACGTACGAGTTGAATGGCCTCTATGCTCTTCTGCAGTTTTACGACCCACAGCTCAGATGCTTTGTGTTTCCAGACTATGTCCTCGCCCCGACCTTGGAAGAGTACTCTGACCTGTTGGGGGTGCCTTTGATGAATCAAATGCCTTACTACCGTGTTGAGGGTGAACCCAAATTGAGTAAGTTGACTGACGCTCTTCATGTATATGAGTCTGAATTGGAAGGGATGGTATCCAGAAAAATTGGAGTTCATGGTTTCCTTTTGTCTTTCCTGATGGAAAAAGCCCGAAAGTTCGCCGAGAAGGGTCGCTGGGATGTATTCAATGCCTTCTTAGCCCTCTGCATCTATGGGACCGTGCTATTCCCAAGCCAGCCGGACTTCATAAGCATGGATGCTTGCCACATATTTGCCTCTGGGAATCCAGTGCCCACTCTCCTCGGAGACGTCTACCATTCAGTTCACAGCAAGAACGAAAACAGAAAGGGGAAGAATGTGGCATGTTATGCTCCTTTACTGTATAAGTGGTTTGCTAGTCATCTTCCTAAAGCAGGGCCATTCATTGATTCTGTTGAGTCTTCACCTCGGTCTGCATGTTTGATGGGTTTGACTGTTGACGATATCATCTAGTTTGATAGAGATCTGCTGGGCAAGGATATTGTACATAGCTGCTGTGGCTTTCCAAACGTCCCCCTGGTCGGAAGGAATGGATGTATCAACTACAATCCCTCTCTGCTGGTATGACAGTTTGGGTATGCACTACGAGGTCCTCCTGAAGAGGAAGAGATACGGGAATCCCTGTATTTCACAGGGTTGCTTGAAGGTGACGCTTTGATCAAGGTGAATAATGCTTGGAGCAAAATTCACCGGAAGGGGAAAGTCTTGCTGGGAAAAAGCAACAACAAGGCCTTTGATCCGTATGTGACTTGGATTCGGGAAAGGGCCGCCAAGTTTCTAATGTCGTTTCCTGCCGTGGAACCATTATATCCTCTTGTGCACAAAGAGCCTACTACAGTTGATATTCAGAAATTCAACCAGGTACTCTAAGAGAAGGAAGAGCTACGAAAAGCCAACGAAGAGTTGGAGAAAGAGATCGCTCAGCTCCGGAGGGAGAAGAGTGAAGTTGTTTATACCTGCAAGAGGCAGACTGAGATGATCAACCGTCTAGGCTCCAACCTGACCAAAGAAACTGATGCTAGGGAACATATGGGGTTGGACCTGAAGTCAGTACATGGCGTATTGACAACCAAGAAACAGGATTTGGACAGAGTGTACCGGAAGTTAACCCAATACGAGAGGGTCTGGAGCAGCACCATAGCCAAATACAAAAAGCAGGAAGAAAAGCTGAAGCAGCGAGTAGCCGAGCTAGAAGCTCAGATTATGGTGAAATACGTGAGCACAGGGGCTGAAGCCTCGCTGCAACGAGACGTCCAGTATAGATTGGCTGAGGCCGAGGCGAATTTGCAAGATTCTCAACTTCGAGCTTATGCTAAAAGGAGAAGAGTCGAGAACCATTATGAAGAAGGTATTTCTAGGAGCATTGCCGAGAACCTCCCAAAGTCCATCAGTCAGAGGGACCTGCTGGCCCGGGGTTTGCTTACTCAGTCAGATCACCCCGCTACAAAGAAGTTGATAGAAGATTTTTGTGCCCGTGGCCGCACTTGATCTTTCTGTATTTTCTTTGTACATTTTATGCATTGATATGCTGATCACTGCCAGGTCTGTTGGTTGGGGTCATGCCTTATTGCTTCAGTTGTATGTGATTACAATTGTACGCTACCCGAGCGGGCTTTTCAGATGAATATATGAGGATTTATTTTCCATGATTGGATGATAGACTTTATTTGTCTCGGAAACTAGGATCGGGGGGAATCTCCCCAAGGCACAGACACACGTTTGCATTTCCATGAAGCATCTGCATAACGAACACCTTGTCGTTTTTCTAACCCTTTGTGTATGCAGGTTGTTCCAGGATTGATCAAAGACCGATCCACCGCTATCCGACCAGAGCGAATCAAGCCAGAGTAATGGAGCAAGTGCAAACTGACGTTCAAGAACTCCGGGAAAGGATGGACCGCTTCATGGAGCTCATGCAAGTGGTTGCCAACGGCCAAGACCAGCTCAGAACATTGGTCCAGCCTCTAATCTCAAGGGTTGACAGCAATGGTGTACTTCATGGAGGGAACGTTCCAACCCCTCCACCTGTTGAAACTCCTCAGAATGGCATCCCCGTGACCGGGGGGAATGGCAGTGGTAATGGCAATGTGATCACTAACATCGGGCTCAATGGTAATACGACTGGCGTCGGTAATGGAAATTTTGAAGCTAATGGCAACGCTGGACTAGGCAATGGCAACACAGGTGCTGGAAATATGTATGGGCCTCAGCCATGGCTAGAAGGTTGATAAGAAGATTTGTTCTCACAGAGGAGTGCCGAAGGATAACTGACTGCTGAAGCACGTCTGAGGTTTAAGGCACTCGAGGACAAAATGAGGAATTTCGAGAACCTGAACACTATGGGTGTCGACATGTCTAAATTGGGATTGATTTATGATTTCAAGGTGCCTCCTAAATTCAAGGTACCCGACTTTGAGAAATACAAGGGCACCACTTGCCCTCGTGTCCACTTAAGGTCATACTACCGAAAGATGTCCGCTCACTCCGAAGACGAGAAGCTGCTGATGCACTTCTTTCAGGATAGCTTGTCCGGGCCATCCCTAGAATGGTACATGAGTTTGGAACCCACCAGTGTGCGCACGTGGAAGGAACTTGCTGAGGCCTTCGTGCACCATTATCAGTATAACAGTGACTTGGCTCCGAACCGGGTTCAACTGCAGAACTTATCACAGAGGAACAACGAGGGGTTCAAAGAGTACGCCCAACGATGGAGTGAATTAGCAGCTAGAGTTCAGCCGTCGATGGTTGAACAAGAGCTTGTTGAAATGTTTGTAGCCACTCTCCCGAGGGTTTATTACGAGACACTGGTCAGTGGTATGTCAGGGAGTTTCTCAAATCTCATCATTACTGGCGAGCACGTTGAAAATGGGATCAAATTGGGAAAACTTCAAGGGGGTGATCTATCCTCAGCTGGAGGAGGAAAGAAACCATATGGTAACAAAAGGCGTGAAGGAGAGACGAGCTCCGTGTCTAACGCTCGAAGGAAAGGTAAGGGCCAGCGCCAGCAGGTGGCTGGCATAACCATCCCTGCTATCCAACAACCCCAGCCACAGCAGCAGCCGCTGCAGCAGCAACCAAATCAGCAAGGGTACAGAAAGTATCAGAACATGGCACCTCTATCGAGTTGTCACCTTGAGACACCGCCCATGTCTTATGCTCAGCTATTACAAACTCTGCTTCAGTTACAGCTAGTTCAGAAAAGAACCCTGGCTCCCTTGACAGGGGCACCTCCGCCAGGTTATGATGCGAATGCAACATGTGATTTTCACTCAGGGGCACCTGGCCACACGATAGAAAACTGCAAGGCGTTCAAGCACAAGGTGCAAGATATGGTGGATGCTAAGATCATCAATTTCTCAGATAATGTGCCGAATGTCACAAAGAACCCTATGCCGAATCATAGGGGAGGTGGGGTGAATGCCATTATTGAAGAAGAGGGTTTAGATGTGTTGACTGATGTCAAGGATCTAAAGACATCGCTTAGCTTCGTTAAAGCCAAGATGATGAAGAGAGGCTTCTTTCCGGGCTGTGGAGAACTGTGTATGGGCTGTGCGACTCGTCCTGATGGATGTGAACAGTTGATAGAAGGGATTCAGAGTCTGATGACCGAAGGAATCTTGCAGTTTAGCCGAAGGGCCGAAAGTAGATCTGGAGAGGTAATGCTGAAGCAGGATGATGAGGTTGCCACCATCACCATCCCTCGCCAGACGATAACCATTTCTGCACTCAGGCCGCCCACAATTACCATCACCAAAGCTGGGCCAATACCTTTTGAAAGCTCCAATGTTGTCCCATGGCATTATGGGGCAGACGTCTACTGTAACGGACAGAAATTGGAACTAGAACCATCTGGGCGGTCTGTGGATAACCTAGTGGGAATTGGTGGAATCACGCGAAGTGGAAGAGTATTCGCTCCACCTGAGAGTGTGGCAGGCAAAGAAGATAAAGCTGAGGAAACTGATAAAGGAAAGAGTAAAGTCGTTGAAGAAACCCCTCGTGGGGTAGAGAAGGACTTACTTGTAAAGGACGCTGAAGAGTTCATGAGGTTGATCAAAAAGAGTGATTACAAGATCGTGGATCACCTCCATCAAACACCCTCGAAAATTTCCATCCTGAATTTGTTGTTGTGTTCGGAGTCACATCGCAACACGCTGTTAAAGGTTTTGAATGCCACGTATGTACTGCAGGAAATCTCGGTCAACTAGTTGGAAGGGGTAGTAGCCCACGTAAATGTTAGAAACGGGTTAGGGTTCACAGATCTGGAGCTGACACCGAAGGGAAGAAACCACAATAGTACCCTGCACATCTCGATAGAGTGTAGGGGAACAGTTATGGCTCACGTGTTGGTGGACACTGGGTAATCGCTCAGTGTTCTGCCGAAGAAAGCATTGATGAAGTTAGATACTCGAGGATTAATTTGCACACCCAGTGATCTGGTTGTGAAGGCTTTCGATGGAACCAAGCGTCATGTCTTTGGAGAGGTAACCCTGCTAATCCAAGTTGGGCCGGAAACTTTCGACGCAGTCTTCTACATCATGGACATCATGCCTGCCTACAGCTGTCTCTTAGGCCGGCCATGGATCCATTCTGCTGGCGCCGTGACCTCCACGTTGCACTAGAAACTCAAGTATGCTGTCGGAGGCAGCATCATGACTGTATGTGGCGAGAAAGGCATACTGGTGAGCCATTTGTCGTCCTTCAAATACGTTGAGATGGATGGGGAAATCCACGAAACCCTATGTCAGGCATTCGAAGCTGTTAAAGTCAAAGACGTGACTCCTGTAATGATTGAGAAACCAGAGATGATTCTCTCTTCCTTCAAGGAAGCTCGGGCTGTTGTTCAAGCCGGGTCTACCCCAGGCTGGGGGCAAGTGCTAGAAATACCTAACAAACAGGACAAGTTTGGGTTGGGATATTCTCCTACGGCTGAAGCTTCCTCTTCTCACAGTGCGTCGCAAGGTAAAGGGCCGATCCAGTTTACCAGTAGCGGAGTAATATTTGAAAGTGTCAACGCAGTGTCTGAAGACGGTGAAGACAACGACAACGACTGCGACTTAGACTCTTGGATCCAGCCAAGCAAACCAGGCCAGAGCCTCAACAACTCGTCCATCAGGGATACCATCCAAGTGACAAGCAAAGAGTAATGATTTACTTTCTCCAATTATTGTACAACCCTATGTCCTACCCGGGGCATAATGGTTTTATTGTCAGGGCCTTGTTTGATTATGTACATGCATTTTATCAATAAATCAAAAAGCGTTTTTCTTCGCATTCAAATATTGAAATCTCTGTTATTCCTGTTTTTATATTTGTTTTGAAAAACAATAAAATGGCAATAGGGTTTGTGCTAACCTGCATATCCTTGTTTTAAGCTTAACCCTTGTTATTGCAGGATCCACATCACAAATGACATCGACTCTGGACCTTCTACGACTCGCTTCGACTTCGATTGCCCGATCTACCAAGCCGAAGAAGAGATTGATGAAGACGAAGACCTTCCCGAAGAGTTGGCCCGCTTGTTGAAACAAGAAGAGAAAGTTATTCTGCCTCACGAGGAAGAGATTGAGATTATGAATTTGGGTTCTGAAGAACTAGTCAGGAACGTCAGGATAGGGGCTGCATTGTAGAGTGATGTCAAGCAGAGATTGGTCGAGATGCTGAGAGAGTATAGTGACATCTTTGCTTGGTCATATGAAGATATGCCCGGACTTGATACAGACATCATGGTCCATCACTTGCCGCTGCGAGAAGATTGTCCTCCCGTTAAGCAGAAGCTTAGGAGGACACGACCAAATATGGCCGTTAAGATCAAAGAAGAAGTGCAGAAGCAGCTTGATGATGGCTTCTTAGCGGTCACTACTTACCCTCCGTGAGTCGCCAACATAGTGCCTGTACCGAAGAAGGACGGTAAGGTACGAATGTGCGTCGATTATCGGGATTTGAATAGGGTGAGCCCTAAAGATGATTTCCCGCTCCCTCATATTGATGTGTTGGTCGACAATACAACTCAGTTCTCCGTATTTTTGTTCATGGATGGCTTCTCCGGTTATAATCAGATCAAGATGGCGCCGGAGGACATGGAGAAAACTACATTTATTACACCTTGGGGAACATTTTGCTACAAGGTAATGCCTTTCGGTCTGAAGAACGCAGGGGCCACTTACCAATGAGCAATGGTTACTTTGTTTCATGATATGATTCATCATGAGATTGAAGTCTATGTTGATGATATGATTGCGAAGTCCCAAACGGAGGAGGGACATCTGGTCAATTTGCTGAAGCTTTTTGAGAGGCTTAGGAAGTTCAGGTTGAGGCTGAATCCTAACAAGTGTACTTTCGGAGTACGGTCTGGAAAACTACTGGGGTTTATCGTGAGTGAAAGAGGCATCGAGGTTGATCCTGCGAAGATAAAAGCAATACAAGAAATGCCAGCGCCAAAAACCGAGAAAGAAGTTCGTGGTTTCCTGGGCAGAATAAACTACATTGCAAGGTTTATTTCTCAGCTCACGGCCACGTGTGAACCGATGTTCAAAATACTGAAAAAAGATCAGGCGATTATCTGGAACGAGGATTGCCAGAAGGCATTTGATAAGATAAAACAGTATCTACAAGAACCTCCGATCTTGATACCCCCAGTGGCCGGACGACCCTTAATCATGTACTTGACAGTTCTTGAGAATAGTATGGGGTGTGTTCTCGGTCAGCACGACGAGACGGGCAGAAAGGAGCATGCCATTTACTATTTGAGTAAAAAGTTCACAGATTGTGAATCTCGTTACTCGATGCTGGAGAAAACGTGTTGTGCACTAGCCTGGGCTGCTAAACGTTTACGACAGTACATGCTCAATCACACAACCATGCTAATTTCGAAGATGGATCCGATCAAGTTCGTCTTCAAGAAGCAAGCGCTTTCGGGCAGGATTGCCAGATGGCAAATGGTGTTGACGGAATATGACATTCAGTACGTTTCCCAGAAGGCCATCAAGGGAAGCGTATTGTCTGAATACCTTACGGAACAGTCGATCAAAGATTATCAGCCGATGAAATTTGAATTCCCTGATGAGGATATCATGTTTCTCAAGGTGAAAGATTGCAATGAACCGTTGCCCGACGAGGGTCCAGACAGGAAGTCCCAGTGGAAATTGATATTTGACGGGGCGGTTAATTCTTACGGAAGTGGCATTGGGGCGATCATCATGACTCCTCACGGATCCCATATCCCGTTCACTGCTAGACTGACGTTTCCGGTCACCAATAACGAGGCAGAGTACGAATCATGCATCATGGGTCTAGAAGAAGCAATTGATTTGAGAATCAAGAACCTAGATGTATATGGTGACTCGGCACTTGTGATTAACCAGATTAAAGGGGAGTGGGAGACTCGTCAATCGAATTTGGTGCCGTACATGAATTATGCCAGAAGGCTGCTTCCGTTCTTTGATCGAGTGGAACTCCATCATGTACCCAGAGCTGAAAATCAGATGGCTGATGCCTTAGCCACGTTGGCTTCGATGTATAAAGTCAATTTTTGGAATGAAGCTCCAAGAATTGTTCTTTCTCGTCTTGATAGACCTGCATTCGTCTTTGCGATCGAGGAAGCCTCCGATGGCAAGCCATGGCTCCATGACATCCAGACCTTCCTTATGACTAAGGAGTATCTGACGGGAGCGTCAACCCAGGATAAGAAGACTCTGATAAGGCTGTCTGGAAATTTTTATCTCAATCCTGATGGAGTTTTGTATAAAAGAAACCACGATCTCGTGCTACTCAGATGTGTAGATGAGAAAGAGGCGAGTATGCTCATGGAAGAAGTCCATGAAGGCACATTTGGTGCGCACGCCGGTGGGCATGCTATGACGAGGAAGATCCTGAGAGCAGGATATTACTGGCTGACGATGGAATCGGATTGCTTTAAATTCGCAAAGAGATGTCATAAATGCCAGATTTATGCTTATAAGATTCATGTACCGTCGTGCCCGTTGAATGTCATATCCTCCCCGTGGCCGTTCTCCATGTGGGGCATCGACATGATAGGCAAGATCGAGCCCACTGCATCTAACAGTCACCGCTTCATTCTAGTAGCCATCGACTACTTCACCAAGTGGGTGGAGGCAGCCTCCTATGCTAACGTGACCAAGCAGGTGGTGGCTAAGTTCATAAAGAGGGACATCATCTGTCGTTACAGAATTCTCGAACGGATCATTACTGATAATGGTTTGAATCTGAATAACAAGATGATGAAGGAGCTGTGCCAGAGTTTCAAGATTGAACACCAAAACTCATCTCCTTACCGGCCGAAGATGAATGGCACCGTTGAAGTGGCCAATAAGAACATTAAGAAGATTGTATAGAAGATGGTTGTGACCTATAAGGATTGGCACGAGATGTTGCCATTTGCACTGCACGGTTATCGTACGACGGTACGTACATCAACAGGGGTAACTCCTTTCTTACTGATGTACGGTATGAAAGTTGTCCTACCGTTAGAAGTTGAGATTCCTTCTTTACGAGTTTTGGTTGATGTGAAACTCGATGAGGCAGAATGGATTAAGAACCGACTAAACCAACTCAGCCTGATGGACGAGAAGAGGTTGGCATCGATTGCATATGGTCGTCTGTACCAGAGCAGAATGAAGAAAGCCTATGACAAGAAGGTGCGGCCTAGAAGCTTTCAGATGGGTGATCTCGTCCTGAAGAAGATTCTTCCTCCACACTCCGATTGTAACACCCATTTTAATTATTTAGTCATTTTATTATCATTTTAAATATTTTATGTTGGTGTGCCCTTAGGTGGGGTGTGTTGGTATATGATTAGTGAGTACCCTTGATATGTAAGGATCATTGGTGGTGTGGAGATAATAATATAATAGATAATAGTAATATTGGTGGTATTATTATTATTATTATTATTATTATTATTATTATTATTATTATTATTATTATTATTATTATTATTATTATTATTATTATTATGATTATTATCATTAGTATGAATATTATTATTGATGGGTGTCCCTGATATGGGAGAATTATTGGTGGTGAATTGGTGTAGATATAATAATATAATAACTAATAGTAATATTGGTGGTGCTTTGGTGTGAATATGATAATATAATGAATAATAGTAATATTGGTGGGGGTATTATTATATTTATTATTATTATTATATTATTCTTATTAATATTATTATTATTATAGGTGTGATAATATTATTATTATTATAATTATAATTATTGTTGGGTGTATTACTATTATTATTATTATGTTGAATATTACTATAATATTATAATAGTATTATATTATATTATATTATTATTATTATTATAATGATTATTATAATTATTATATTAGAATTATTATTGAGAATATTAGTGGTTGGAATAACTAAAATAAGAGGTGGAAGGGTTATTGGGAAGTTAGAATGGAAATATGAAAAGTCATGATAGAAACCGTGAGGAAGGAAATATGAAGGGGTAGCAAGGAGATATTAGAAAAGTTGGAATAGAGAGAAAAGGGATTACCATAGATCGTGGGAAATTGGTGTGATAATGATATTATTATTATTATTATTATTATTATTATTATTATTATTATTATTATTATGTTATTTTTATTAGTTATTATTATTATTATTGGGATAGGAAATAAAAAGGAAAATAGAATATGAAGGGGTGGGGGAAGTATTAGAGAAAATAACACGATAGAAAGAGGAAAGAGAGAAAGAGCGATAGAAAGAGAGAAGAGGAAGGAACGAGAGAAGTGAGAAGAACGAAGGAAAAAGGGAACGAAGAACGGAAAGAAAAGAGGAGGCCAAGAGACCAAATCCAGGAAGAATTTCATCGATCAACTGATTAACAAGGTAAGGGGGGAGAAACTTGATTGGGAATGGTATATACATGTATAGGGTAGTGGGGATTCCTTAACCCCGTAGGAATGTATCGTTGATGAAGCTTTATATTGACATGCTATTGATTGTTGAGTTATATTGATGTTGATGGATTGAAATATGTTGATTGTTGGTGAATTGTTGTTTTTGGTTAATTTGGCGTATAGGTTGGGTTTACGGTTTTAGGGAAGTTCTGTGTGACCTTTTTGATGTGTCGATAGATTGTTTAAGTGATGACTTTGGAATAATATGTATATGATGATGTACAGATGTTTGATGTTGCCATTGTTGATTGACTGTTGGTGTTGGTTTGGTTTGAGTAAGGTTCAGAGTAACTCTAAAGTGCCGGTAGTATGTCGTAATGTTGATCTGGAGTAGAATTATAGGAAGATTGATAAGCCTAATATGCATTGGTCGTAATACGGATAGTATAGGAAGTGGATGTTATAGAATAGGCTTGAATCGGAGAAGAGTGAGAATTCTGAACTGTGAGAACTTGAGAAGTCGTAGGCAACTCGCTAGCACTTCGCTTAGCGAGAAGGCAGCGAGCGTTCGCTAGGTGCTCGCCTAGCGAGTGAGGTAGCGAGTGAGTCCAATAGGTTCTGTTATGTTGTGTGCGCTAAGAGTGTAGTGCCCTTGGACTTTGTTGATTATAGGGGAGATGATTGAGTGTTATAGGGTGAGTACTCAGTGATAGTATGTGATTTCCGTTACTAATTATTTAAATGGATAATTAGTTGGTGTATGAATCATGCGGAGCATGGTGTAGTGATCAGTAGGATCGTGTATTCCCGAGTGGTGGGACGTGTTTATATCTTGGTGATAAAGTATGAACTTATTTACTTGGTGATAGTACTTGTTTTCCTTGATATTGTTGGTGAACAATTAGTTAACGTATATGTATGTAGTGATCAGTAGGATCGTGTGTTCCCGGGTGTTGGGATGTGGTTATATATGGTGTTATAATATGAATTTATTTACTATCTGATTGATTTATATGGTGTTGGTGTAATATATCTACACATATATGCATTGATGTATGATGATATGATCAGGAGGATCGTGTGCACTTAGTGTGCCTAAATATGATAGTTATGCATTGGTGTGTGCATATCATGGTGTTTTAGTGGGATGAATCATGTCTCAGGAGGAGCGTAAGTGATTCATCCGTACTCCTTTGTGGAGAATGGTGGGGGATAGATCATGTCTCAGGAGGAGCGTAAGTGATCTATTCAGGTTCGATTGAATGAACCAATGAGTCGGTACCGCATGCATGATGTTGAGTTGCATATTTGCATTATAATATGTTATGTTGTAATTCGAACAGTAGGTTCGTTATATGGAGTTGTTAGGGTGAATATTGGTGGGTTGGTGTGTTTTACTACCTTGTTTACATGTATTACATTACCAATATATTTTTGATCATGTTTTCTCACCCCTTGGTTGTTGTTGTGTCTGTGCTTCTCCGGAAGTACAGATAATCCAGGTACTTAGATAGCTTGGATGGTGGTGTGCCAGTCGAGTCTAGGATGCTCTGATACGTAACACGGGATATGGGTGTTTTAATTGTTTTATGTCAAACTTGTTGTAATCCTGTGACGTATCACCTTTTTTGTGAATTATAATAATAAAGATTTTACGAAATTTGGCAGATGGCCGAGAATGTTGGAATAATGTTTTCCGCTGTATTATTTTTGAGAATAATTAATAAAGTATTTTTATAAAAATTTGGTGATGTGATATCCCACTATTTTGGTGAAAATTCTGATGTTTATTTATAATGTTTATATTTTATTTAATTTGGGAAGTGGGGTGTTACACCGATCACCGGGGCAAGTGGACTCCCAATTACGAAGGTCCGTACATCGTCAGCAAGGTCTTCTCGGGAGGAGCCTTGTTGTTATCCACGATGGATGGCGAAGATTTTGCATCTCTGGTGAACGCGGACACAGTTAAAAAATACTTTGCTTAAAGAATGACCCGCTGGAAAGAAAAAGAATATCCAGGCAAAAATGGGGCATCCCGGCGAACCATAAAAAAGGAAAAGGGTTCGGGCAAAAATTAGGGATATAAATGAAAAGAATGTACGCCTGCAAAGTCAAAAACCTGGAAGGGCGACTTTGGCAAAAAAGGGTATCCCGGTGAATCGAAAACCCGGAAGGGCGATTCAGGCAAAAGTTAGGGATTTGAAAAAGCAAATGACTGTGTTCCGCGTATGGACTTTCATTGTTTAGTGGTTTGGAAGACCTGAGGGCCGTTTATCTGAATCAAACTCTTTTGAAGCTGAAGCGTCGAAGAGGTATCGAAGTCGAGTGGGTCATAGAGGGATCAACTCATGGTGTTCGTCTACGCCGCATTGCCGACATTTGTGCATATACTGATGTATATTTATGTTTTTATATTTGCGCAACTTCCTCATTCCAGGAGCTTGCATCTGTTGTAAAACATTTTCACCCATTCAGGGGTTCATCATTAATAAAATATATAATATTCAGCAATTCTGTTTGTTTGTTTAGCATCTATCTGTTTTGTTTGCGAAAAAGAACGCCGATGTTTTTGATAAAATACGCATACATAAACTTACTGGCCTAGACTGCTGATTGTTGAAACAATGAATTACTTGAACATTATCACAAGATGATAACCTTGATAGGTCCCTTTGAGAAGGGTATCTTGTCTGTTTGTTTGTGTTGTTGCAGGTATAGCATATTCCAGGCAGTACGCCGTAGGCGTCCCCAAGCAGGATGATTCCTTCTTCCCCAGCAAGTTCAGCAGCGTCTCCCTGCAGAGTCTGAACATAGGACCAAGGACATTGATATGTCTCCCCAAGCAGAGAAGATTCTCCCCAATCAGATGTATCCTAAAGGATCATCACTTCCCCAGCTGAGTCATACACTGAAGTGTGCTTTCAATCCCTAGCACTGGGTCAGTGTGCAGTGTCGCATAGAAGACTACTCGCAAGTGTGCAGCCTTGATGGTTCAAGACTGGAGTCTTCAGCGGAATTGAAATTCTCCACAGAGTTGTACTCTCCCCAGCAAGTAGGATGATTCCTTCTTCCCCTAGCCGAGATGGCAGCTCCCCAAGAGAGCCGAGTCCTTGGAAGCCGTTGAGGCCATGAGTGGTTTTCCCCAGTAGAGTGTTGAATAGCTGATGCTGTATTTCCCCATCGGAGTCGTTATCTCCAGGAAGGTTTTTGCTGCGAATGCCATGCAGTTATTTCCGCAATTGATATCGTTTCCTCGACAGTTTGTGGTTTGAATACCTGGTTGAGCGGGTTCAGGTTCTCATAGAACTTCATTCCCCTGCAGCAGTCGCCTGAAGTTCGGTTCCCCAGGCAGAGTCCAATTGGGATTGGTGTGACTTCTTCTCCTTGGCAGGATGATTCCTTCCTCCACCAGAGTAGTTCTTTCTCCTTGACAGGAGGCTTTTCCCTTCAGCATTTATTTTGTTGATGGGGTCATAGCATTTTGCATGATTGCATAGCATTTACCCTAAATGCATAGCATTTCCACCGTGTGGAGCATTACGCCATTGTCAAAGCACATGCATATGAAACATGAGCTCGGTCGTTACCATTCTGGTTTTGCAGGAGTTCCTCCGTAGAATGGTTTTCTCAAGATGATTCTTAAAATCCCCGGTGAAGTCGCAAGAGTTGGTTGCTCAAGTTGATGCTTAGAGTTCCCAGCAGAGTTATTGCTCAGGATGATTCCTGAAATCTTCAGCAGAGTTATTGCTCAGGATGATTCCTGAAATCTCCAGCAGGGTTATTGGTTCAAGATGATTCTTGAAGTCCTCAGCAGAGTTCATCCAGAATGATTTCTGAATCCCCGAAGCAGAGTTACTTGATAGTTCTCCAGAATCCCCAGCGGAGATGTGTCATCCCCAGCAGGTATTAAACAGAGAAGTTGAAATTTCCCTTGAAGACTTGATGATTGGAGTCCGGCAGCGGTGCCAAAACCCAAGACTTACTGATGAAGTCCAACTACGAGGTCGAAGTAGTTCTCCTAGCTGACGCGGGGTGCCTGACGGCAGAAGAATAGATATCCCTATTGGGTTCATGATTGATTAAGGATTATATTTCCGACTTACTGACAAAGTCTGGCTGACGCCCGAAAACTTCTTTGAATGCCCGAAGACATAATTAACTTGATTGTTAAAAAGCTCCTAAGTACCTGATGATTCTCGAGGTATTCTTCTGCTGCCGCGCCGCAGAATGCCTGACGGCAATATCAGCTATGTATCACCGGTTATCGAGTAACCAGTAATCCCTTGGTGACTTGAGGAAGCAGCTGCAGCGAAATCTGATAATCATCCTGACGGAGATTTTAGATTAGACCCTTCACCAATTACCATGTGACCAATTCCCCAGCAGTTTTCGTGCAACTATCATGCTCAGTTTCGAAGATGTTCCTACCAATCAGGGTGTCGTTTACCTGCGCGTGGTTGGCAAAACACTCGTTGCCGTGTAACCAGTGATCCCTCGATGATTTGAGGACGCAATGATATCAGATAAAACAGAGAATCATCCTGAAGGAGGTTCAGATCAGTATTTCTCCAGCTAGTTGTCGTGCAACTATTATTTCAGTTTCCGAAGATTTGTCCCCATCAGAGTACCGTGTACTTGTGCAGCTGGAAAATTTCTGGGTTTATTGGTATTCAACCATCTTTTACCTTGATTGTTTGAGAGCCGTTCGCTTCTCACCCAGTCATGTCCAAGCCGTTTGAATAGGGGCAGCTGTTGCACCCCAAAATTTGCCCAACATTTCTTCACCTAGCTTGTGTTTCACTTCATTCACATTAGCATTATCATTTGCATTTCATTGACATGTGTGCAGGAGATCAAGAGGTATGATTACCAATTAAGAGCTACACAAGACTATGAAGCTAGCTAAGAAGGTTATTCAAGTGTTCAAGGGTTGATATCCTTGTCAGAGAAGTTAAAAGAGCCTCAGAAAGAATGGTTGAAACCAAGAGTGTAGGTCTCCTAACTTGAGAGTTGTGGGAAGTCATCAGATGATTCTGAGGCCATGAAGATGGACTTGAGGTCTTGAGAGAGCTCATGAGAAGTTTTGAAGATCACTTTGAGGCCTAGACGGGTCATTGTGCAAGATTAAGAAGGCTCAGCCATGAGTGGTGCAACTAGGGTTTGATTGGGTCAACCCTAAGTCAACTGATGATTTGAAGAAGGTTGAGACGTAATTCAAGAGCCATGTGATCATGGATTGATGCATTGAGATGTTCTAAGAATGATTTCAAGGTTAACTGATCATTATGGAGAGTTTTAGAAGTTTCAAGCTAGGCTTTCTAAGACTTGACAGTGTAAAATCCCCTAGTTTGACCCCTGTCTTCAAGACAATTTAGCTCAAGATGTGATTGTCATCTCATCTTGACCCCAACAAGATTGTTGTAGAGCATGGTCTTAGCTTTAATTTGAGTGCTCTAAGTCCTTGATAGGATTTATAGAACTCAAGTTATGGCTTTGACAAGTTTCAAGTCATCTGAGGCATGTGAATTTGGAGCTTGAAAGTTACCCAACTTGCATGACACTTTTGCCCTAGAAGGATTATTCCTATGAACTTTTGGTCAACATGAATGTTGTTCCTTATTCTCGTAGATTTCCATAGAGTACTAGAAGTCCTTGATAGGATTTGTAGAACTCAAGTTATGGCTTTGACAAGTCAAGGGTATTTTGGGAAGTTATGGTTATAGGTCATTTATGGTTATAGATCATTTTCACCAACTTAGACACCTCAAATGAGATTTTGTTCAACTTGAAAGTTGCTCAAAATAAAGTTTTGACCTTGACCATGTACCAAGGAGACATTGAAATGGCTCAAGGAAAGACTTGGTTCAAGAAGTGGTGAAAAAGGAAGGATTAAAATGGATTAAATGACCAAAAATTCAAATAAATTGATTTGTGTCCAAACAAGGCAAAATTATAGGTCAATTTGATTGGAAAAAGCATTTTAGAAACAATGGCAATATTACATTTTTGGTTTGAGGTCAAATTCATGCACTTCCATTTTGTTACTTCATGATGAAGTAACATATCAAACTTGGATCATTGGATTGCAAACAAGGGAATAATCACCACCAACCAATTCAATATCTCATGAGATGATGATTGCAAGCAAACTCAGGCCAGAATAGAGCAAATACACGACTGTTGCATATGGTATTTTAAAGGAGAAATTGAAATTGAAAATCTCATTGTCGCTACCGCGAAAATAAGGTGCCGGCAAAATAGAAGAGTCGCCACCTTTCGTTATTTATCCCTCAGAGCGGGAAAGGAAACGATCGGAAAAACCTGACGAAAAGGTATAAGACAAGGTCATCGCAACCATTTTCTGGGTTTGGGAGTCAGTTACGCAAGGGGAAGGTATTAGCACCCCTCACGTCCATCGTACTCGATGGGATCCACGCTTGTTGTGTTTATATGACGGGTTGGTTTTATCTATCTACCTATCGAGGCTGGTCTGAAAAGAAAAGAAAATGACTCGGCAAAGCGTCACACTTTATGCCTACGTATTCTCATCAGAGAATGAGAAATCAGAGTCAACGTAGTTCGGCTAACTACGGGTTACAGGGAAGGTGGCTCGCCAATACATCAGTATTGTGCCTACGTACTCTCAACAGGTATGAGAGATAAGAGCTTACGTAGTTCGGGATAATACGGATTACAGGAATTCAGATTCATCTATTTTTTCGAGTAGGGTTAACAAACAGTTCCAGCAGTTTGGCGTACGCAGCTCGACCCTTGGAGACTTAGGCGTTACCGTTTGCGATAGAACTAGGAGTTAACGACACTCTTTTCTTCAGAAAAGCTTCCTTTGAATTATGGGCCCACGGGGCAAAAAGGTTTGAAGTTTGTTTTCTGTCTTTTACGGAAGAACTATTTTTTATGGACGTTTGCAACTAATATCGCACTAGAGACTATGACCTGAGAGTGAATGCGTCGCATGTCACCCAAAGGGTACCATAATAAACATCCAAACTGTTGAAAAGAAACTCTCCAACAATCCTTTCTCAGATAGCTTAAGGCTCGTAACGTACGACGTCAGTTAACCTTTATTACTGTATTTTAATTTGTTTTGAGATGAGAAGAGAGAACGAACAGGTTCAACTAAGGGGAGACTATCCAGTCCTAATGTTATCATGCTAAGGATTCATCCTATGGTTGAGGTTTGAAACAGGGGACTCCTAGAAGTTGTCATGCATAGGTTTCAACCTAAAGTTCTAATCATCACTTCCTTATCAAAGGAAGTGAGATTCCTAGGGGATCATGTCAATGATAAATAGAAACAGATAAAGCATCAGCTTAAACAGTAAACAGATATACAGTAAAATGCATGCAATGCAATTGAGGGAGGAAATGTGTGTGGGGCATCAGCCTCCACAAGCTCATCTCAACCTCAAGCCAGATATGAATAACTGTAATCATACAGAGGAAATAACATGCTATCAAGCAAAATATAATAAACTGCAATCATACAGAGGAAATGAAATAAAATGCCATCAAGCAAACACAACAGACCACATAGGCAAGGGAGCAGGGCTCTATCGAATACCCGCAAGCAAAGCCATACAGTAAAACTACAAGCAGAGGGAGAAACTCAACCTCTAATGCAATCATGCTCCTAGCTTACATCAATCTAGATATGGACTTATTCTAATGCATCAAGCAAATCAAACAAGTCACAGCAATACAGTTGCATAGAAACAAAACAGACAGGAAAGAAAGCAGATCAACAGCTCCCACAGCTTCCCAGCAAAGTTCCTCTGACAGCAGCTCAGTCTTCAGTCTTCAATTGCTCTTCAAGGCTATTCTCTTCAATAGCAAGTATCAACTTTCTTCTTCAAGCTTTCAACACATCAAACACAAGTATCAACTTGTTCTCTCTTCTTCAAGCCTCAGCTCCAAAGTAGACTCTACCTTCAGGATTTAATCCCAATAGCAAGTATCACCTTGGCTCCTTCAGGCTCTCAATGCATTAAACACATAAGTATCAACTTGTTCTCCAACTTCAAGCTTCATCTTCTTCATCTGATCCCAACTAGATGCCCTTCATAAGTGTCAACTTGTTCTTACTAGTCTTCAAGCTTCAGCTCCAATGGCAGTCTTCAGACAAAGGAAAGTGCAACCTCTAGCATCTTCAATCTTCTAGCAAGGAACTCCATCCTCTAGCAAGGGAGAAAGATTCATCTAACAAGAGCTAGGTTTGGATAGTGGAAAGCAAAATGAAGACCAAAGGTCACCACTAAGCACTCCATCATCAGAGAAAGGGACCCTCAAAGGTTCTACCAACTTGTGAAGAGCCACACATCCTACCAAAGGAGGGATGAGGCCTTCACAAGGGGACCTTATATCATAGGGAGTAATGGAAGTGATCAACACCTTCCATGTTTATGAAAGAAGAGAATCTATCTAGAAGCTCTGCCTACAAACCCTAATCTTAACACCTAATCAACACTACACCAAAAGAAAGGGAAGTCTTCACATCCAAGCTTCTTCAAGCATTCCATAGCAACCCAAGCTTGTCTTCAACATCATCCAAGAGCAAGAGTGGCAAAACCCTAATCTAAGGGAACTAAAGAAATCAATCTAATTGGATTAGCAAGTCAGGATCACCTAAAACCTAGTACTAGAGTCAATCTTAACTAAAATACTAAAACCAATTGTAAAATCCTACAAAAATTACTATGGGACCCTAATTCAATCATGAATCTACCATACAAAATCCAGAGGTTGAATCATCCACCAAGTCCTAGAAATAAAACCTAAATCATGAGGTACTAAGCATAAACCCTAGAAAATAGAGCACCTAAAGTTTCAACTTAAAACTACCACCTAACTTCATCACAAAAATGTGAGAAAAATCTAAGGGGAACATGCATATCTATGCTAGCCACACACAAAAAATCAAGTCAAGAATCATCACCAAATGCTCAAACAAAATTCATCAAAACAAGGCATCAACCATGGCCATTTTAATATCAATTAATATTAAAAAAATGCAAATAAAATAAAAATGCATGAATCCTTAATATTTTTAATTTACAAAATTCTAGATTCAATCATGAATCAAGGGAAAAAAGTTTGGAATTAATTGAGTTAATTTCCTATTTTTTATGAATTAATCTCTAAGTCACATGAAATGATGAAAAATAAAAGAAAACAAAAGAAATTAATAAAAACGCGTGGCAAATAGAAAATGTTTCACGTTTATTTCTTGGGTTGGGCCAGAAAGGGGGTGTGAATATCACTCTGAGTGTTAAGCCCAAAACAAATCAATTAATGAAACAATGCATTTCATTCTAATGTCTCTCTTCAGCGCTGAGATCAAATCGTGGCCCTCTAATGCACGCCTGAGTCCAAGGTCAAACCCTAATCTGAGGGCCCTTGTTCATCGTCCCCAATTTGAACCTGCAACCTGCGCGTGAACCAGCCATCGCCGGTGGCTTTTCCGGCCACCCCTGCAGAACCTTAACTTCCTCTACAGCTAACCATTTGCCACGATTCCTGAATGAATCTTGACCAGAATCTTCCCGACAATTCAACCATACCAATTATTCATCCTCACAACGCATGAACCGTGAAATATCAATCTTGACCAAAAATGGTATCTGACCTAAATCATCTCTAATCAAGCAATTAAACATCCTAAATCCAGCTACTCATCATCAGGATCCTAACCGCATATGAGTTTCTATCTATCACTGCCTAAATCATGCATAATCAAGAAATTCACCAACCTGTGTTCAAGCTTGCAACAGAAGTGGTTCTTGCACGATTCAACCTCCACAACAATCCAGATTCACTCCAAATTTCCCTCTGAAGCTAATGTACACCTCAAATTGGCTTGGTTCTTCCTTGAATTGAAAATTCGATCTCAACTTGCATTCATGAAACTTTGATCTCCCTCTCTGCAACCAACTTCAATTCCTTCCAAAAAAATGGCTGAGTTCACTCAATGACTTATATAGAAGTGATTGGGATTGTCTAGAAACTTATGGATTCATCCAAATGAGATTTTGGATTTTCAAAATCTCTTCAAAATCTCATCCATGACAATCACCATTCTGACTCCCTCTTGGCATGGCTATGTGTGTAATCAAGTTCTCATGAGATATTGAATGAGTTTAGTGTGTTATTTTCCTTGTTTGCAAGCCAAAGGTATGAATTAGATATGTTGCTTCATCATGAAGAAATGAAATGGAATGTTATGCAAATGACCTCAAATCAAAATTCTAACATTTCCATTATTTCTAAAATCATTTTTCCAATCAATTTGACCTATAATTTTGTTTCATTTGGTCACAAAATGGATTATTTGAATTTTTTGCCATTAAATCCTTTTAATTCTTTCTTTTTCAAAATTTCTTGAACCAAGTCTCTCCTTGAGCCATTTCAATGCCTCCTTGATGTATGGTCAAGGTTAAAACCCCATTTTGAGCAACTTTCTAGTTGAACAAAATTTCATTTGAGACCTCTAAGTTGGTGAAAATGGCCTATGATCACAAATGACCTATAATAATCAAATGTCCAAAATACCCTTGACTTGTCAAAGCCATAACTTGAGTTCTACAAATCCTATCAAGGACTTCTAGTACTCTCTAGAAAGCTAATAGGATAAGGAAAAACATTCATGTTGACCAAAAGTTCATAGGAATCATCCTTCTAAGGCAAAAGTTTCATGCAAGTTGGGTAACTTTCAAGCTCCAAATTCACATACCTCAGATGACTTGTGTAATACCCCAAATTTTACCCTTATATTTAGTCAGTCATTTCGCATATCATCTCATCTGTGCATTCGCTAACCATTAACAAGTTATGGAGGTTTTTGTTTTGCAGATTTGGTTCCAGGGGTATTTTGGTCATTTTACGCAGATTCTGCTAATTCCTTGAAGACAGGCTGTTACTAAATTTTGAGGCATTTGAGGCATTTACCTATCACCAGGTCTGATTATATCAAGGTGCCAATTTGACGTGGTCGGTATTAAAGTTGTCGAGCACAACTGGATTTAAGATCCGTTTCATCACTCATGGTTTACTTCCATAGCACTTTAGGTTCTGTTAATAAGGCACAGTTTTAATTGGGGATTATTGGATTGTGGCTCTTGGCATTTGGTAAGTGGAATTTAATTACGAGTAATGTTATTGTTGATGCTGAAACTGTTGTGATTACGATGCACATCCGTGTTTGGTTATAAAGTTGTTGGTTAGCATTTAAATGGGAATGCAAGTAAATTTAATCATGTGATGAGGTTAGGACTATGAATGAGACAATTGCACGAACAAGAATATCATTCGGGAATGTTCATGGTTTATGACTATGTTAATGATTTTAAATGTTTGTGGATTTATTCACAAACGTTTATAATTTTTAACTGGAAATAAATATAAATTTGAAATTGAACAGTCATGAATATATAAAAGAAGTGTTGGCATTTTATTTCATAAGAACATCGTGATACAAAAAGGAGGAAATTGTTTTCACATTCTGAATTGCTGTTACAAATGTTACATTCACTCTAAAAATGGTACATCTATCCTAAATCCTAAGTCCTAAAAATTCCTAAGTGTCTTCATGATGTCTTTGAGCTTCTCCGCAGAATCTCCGATTCACCTGCACATCAAAACAGAACAAACAGAATAGAAGGGGTTAGAAATTATTTTCGACACTCTCAGAACATCGTCATCATCGAGTGCCGGGAGTGGCACAACCGAAGCTGCGTCCTACCCCCGTTACCGATCCGCGCCGGTGGCGTCATATCAGGTAACACCTGTTCTTATCGTTACGGGACATCCGAGAGATAGAAGTGATAAAAGAAGCGGGACTGATTCGTTTTTCCGCGATTGGATTTCCAAACTGATACGAGAGTAAGGCAACATAGTCAATCTGATTTCGGACCCGGATGCCGGCAGGTCAGAGTCATTTTGTTTTCGAAGTTTCCAATACCTGAAAGTCCACGACAGCATCAGTACAAATTGATGACAGAAACTCAAAAACAAGACAGTTCATAAGATGCCACAAGTAAATGGAAATTCAAACTGAAATGCAAGCCAAAACTGCATCAAACTGCATCAATTCTGAACCACATAGGCAAGTTCATGAAAATCAAGTTCAAACAGAACAAGAAAAGTGAAATGAAGCCAAGGCTGCATCAAATTGCGGCAAAATAGTTCAGAACGAAAACCAAGCTGCCCCAAATGAACTCATAAATTCATAAAGGAACTCCAAGTATCAATGAATAACCACAAACAATAGTGCTGTCGAAGGCATTATGGTAAGGCCAAGCTGCGAAAAATTCGAGCCAAGGGACAAAAGGCATCAAGTCTAACATCTGCAAAAAGAGAATCAAAGCAACAGTTAGTATTTCCAATAACAAAAGGATCACTTCCAAGCCATAACAGTTTGTGGCATTTCCAAACCAAATAAGAAGGTCACATTGGAAAATTGGGAATGCAGGGCATAGGCTCAGTTATGAACATCATAGCCCAACAATATACACATCAGTCCAAATACCAGCCTACACCAAGTGAGAATCAACGGCAACTGCATCGATGAAAAGGGGACATACGCATCATAATCACAGTTCAGCACCAGAAAATAAGAACTAAGTTCAGCACTAGACAATAAGAATTAAGTTCAGGCCTGAAAAGAAGAATTAAAATCGTGTGCAAAAGAGCTAAATTCAATACAAGAACATCACAACAGTCCAACAGAAAGCCAAGGAAGCAAGATGCCTCTAAAGCAATCCGCTTTCAGTTCAACCGATGATAGTTCGAACCTAAAAACATCACAGAAAAAATTAAACATTCAGTCCATCGTGAAAAGCCATTATCGGAAACAAAACAAGGTCACAAACCATAGCAGTTCATATCAGTCGTCGCGGCTCAGGTAATCAGCATCATGACACAGCCAAGGGATAATGGAAACCATCATAAATTAAACAATCAGAACCAAGTTTGTAAATCAAAGCTGTCATGAACATCAAAGCCATAATAAAAGGCCTGCATCCAAAAAACCAATGTGAATCCAGATGAGAACAATGTCCAGTTATCAGACAAATCAGAAGCAACAACATAATCAAGAGCCAGGATTGTAGTATCCTGTTCCGACGGTTCAGACAAATGTCATCATTACCGCGTACCCTTCTCGGCGGTAAAGACCAAGGCAAAGCATCTATCCTGAAAGAAGAAGAAGAAAAGTAGGTGTTAGTAATCAGATGAAATCAAACAAATCGAAATCCAATCAGTATCAGATAAAATCAGAATCGTATCAAAAAAAATCCCAATCCAATCCTGAAAGAAGAAACAAGATTCAATCAGTACCAAGCAAATCCAATCAGCATGAATCCGAAATGGGAAAGAAGTTCAATCACAAGGACATACGTTCCAAAAATCCCAGATAGAATCAAATCGAATCATCAAAATCAATCTCAGAAAAGTAACACCAACCCAACACAGATTGAAGGCCCAAAAGATAAATCAAAGTGATATAAAAGGACGTTTTCACCTGTGAGAAAGGGGGTAGCCGCGAGAGAGAGAGGAACGCACAAAATCGCAAACCCTAACGGACAAATCGCGAACAAACCCTAGGCGGCACAGATAAGGAAGAACGGTTGAGACTCAGAGGAAACCCTCATCATCGTCTCCGTTCATCGACGAACAAACATCATAAAACCACGAGCGAAGCACCGACGAGGAGATCGCCTTCGCCGTTCATTACAAACGGCGGGCAATCAACTCTGAGCCTCAGTTCTGCACATCATTGGCCGGTTTCTCTTTAAATGTAAGCCACGGGACGTTTTTTATTACGAGTTTCATGTTTGTTTCAGGAATGAAGAAGACTGGAGAGGATCATAGCGCGAGAAAGAAGAAAGGCGAGAGAGAAGAGGAAGATGTAAACGGCGCCGCAAGGACATTAGGGTTCTGGGAACCCTAAATGTTTTCTAGTTAATCCAACCGGGTTGGGTCCGGGGTGATGACCGGCCCAACCCCTTTATTTATTATTTTTTTTTTGTTTTATTTTTTTAAAATTTGTTTTTTTATGTTTTTAAATTGTTTTTTTTACACTTTTATTTTTATAATTCAAAAAAACTGTTTTAAAAAAAAAAACCTTTATGTAAATATTAAGAATAAATAAAAACTTTTTTTAAATAAAATCAGAAAACTTTTCTTAAAAATATTCAAAAGTAAAACCTTTTTTAAAAGAGTAAAACATTTTAAATTAAATTTTTTTGTTGCAAGCTAATATTAATTTTTTTTTTAAAAATAAAACAATAATAAAAATCTCAAATTTGCATCTTCTTTCTTCATTGTCTCGTAACTCATTTGATTGCCGCCTCACTCTGCCCACTAACGTCGTTTGTTCATTTTGCAGTTCATTACTTATTTCATCTTATTTTTCACTCAGAGTTCATTACTATATTGTAACTGCTTCTCATATGTAACCCCGCGAATCTAATAATCGCGCTTTAAGTTTCTGCCTTTTAATTTCTGTTTGCATGGCTTTAACTTCTGTCTTATTTCCTGTTTGCATAACTCAATCACCTCACGCATTTATCAATATTCCAGTCACACTACACACATCCGAAAGTTAGGTTTAACTGTTTGGCCGCCGCGCCAATAGTCCATAAACCCTCACCCATTCAAACCCTCAAAATTACACCCTTACAAACCCTAACTTTCACAAATGCCTCGCCGCAGGCAAGATTACAAAACTACCCCTAGCATTAGGTCAAAGAGCCGTCGCGCTCAGTTTAGGGTTTCCCGCCGTGAAATCCCTAATTTAACCCTAATTCACTTAACAATTCAACGTAGAGATTTGGAGTTTCTACACTCCACGTAAGCGTGTCCTTAAGATGCGTTTACTCCCCGTGAGACCTTGACCACAGTCAAGAAGTCTCTAACCTCCCTATTGAGGGGAACTACGATTACTTTGATTCTACTCCCGTAAGGATACGTAGGCACAAGATGCGATGTCTTGCCGAGTAAACTTAGAATTAACCCCTTAGGTCTCTTTTCTCACTTTTAATCCTTTGTACATATACGTTAAGCAAATAATAAAGCAAAATAGTAAACATCTGAACAAAAGGTTCCTGTAGAGTACTACAGAAGTTTAGGGTGCTAATACCTTCCCTAAATTTAACCAACCCCCGAACCCTAGATCTTTCCCCGCATTGTGTTTACAATGCAAAATAGGTTTTCCCTCTTTTGACCTTTTCCTTCGGATAAATCAAAGAGCGGTTGTGAATTGAATTGCGATTCAAACTAATTAATAGTTTGTGATCCTATTTCCACCGCAACAGAAAATGGCGACTTCACTGGGGAAATTTCTAAACTTTTGAGGGTTATCCCTAATTTGATCATATTTATTACTATTTGTTTTACTATTCATTTACATGTACATATTGTATTTTGATTTTGGGACTGTTCCTTGTGTTGTGAGATAAGTCCTACGCCCGGACTAGTGACATTATTATAGGATGGGGATATATTCGATGAGGCTTATAGGGAGTGAGTCCCGACCAAGCTGATTCGAGAATCACCGCTCAGTTGAGACCCTTTCGAAAATGGTTCGGTTGAACGAGTAATCGCGAAAACTTTTTCCATGGTCGATTGGAGTCTGTGATATTGAGGACCGTAGTACCTTAACACCACCTTGGCCTTATTTAGGACGTAGTGCGGGAGCTATGTGGGAGTAGTCCTACAATGGTTGCTACGCGATACTACACTCAAAAGAGGTTCTCTTGAGAATATTATTAACCCCTGAGTCAGTCGGAAGGTTGATAATATCCGAAAGATGGGCTGATGACTTTGGGCACTTTTTAGAACCTTGTTCTGCAGGTACAACTAACCTATAGTACACTCCTTTTGGGGATGGGTAGACCTTAACTCCACTCACGTTCCTTTAACCTAGGACTTTGTGTGTTTTCATGCATTGCATTCATAAAACATCATATCGCATTAAGATTTCATGGAATTCAAACTCTATTTATGAACATTGCAGGATACCATGGATCACTCTAGGAGGCATACTTTGAAATTTACTTTTAAGGGTTTTAATTTGGAAGTCCTAGAGAAGCTAAGGGATTTGGTTCAAGATCAAGAAAAGTTCCAAAACAGATATGGAAGGCTATTGTCTTTGTTGAAGATTCAAGTAAACGAAGGACTTCTTGCAACTTTGCTACAGTTTTATGATCCAGATTATCACTGCTTCACCTTTCCAGATTATCAGCTTTTACCTACCTTAGAAGAGTACTCTCAGTTGGTCGGATTACCTATCTTGGATAAGTCTCCATTCCCTTTCTTGGAGGAAGACCCTAAAGAACGAGATATTGCTAAAGCCATTTGTCTAAAGATATCCGATCTTAAAAACAATATGATCACCAAAGGGGGGACCTCCGGCTTTCTCAGGGACTTCCTAATTAAGAAGGCCCAATTTTATGCCGATCATAAAGACATGTTTGCCTTTGAGACAATATTTGCCTTGCTTATTTAGGGGTTGCTGCTTTTTCCTAGTTTTGAGGGGTTTGTGGACCTTAATGCAATCAAGACCTTCATGATAAGAAATCCAGTTCCAACACTATTGGGTAATACTTATCATTCAGTACATCTCCGAAACTTTCATGGTGGAGGAATGATTACATGTTGTGTGCCATTACTATACAAGTGGTTTATTTCTCACTTACCCAAGTCCGGTCCGTTCTGGAGACCTAATCAAGAACGTTGGTCGCAAAAAGTTATGGCTTTAACTCACACTGATATTGATTGGTATAATCGCATGTACGATGGGATATCGATCATTGATAGTTGTGGAAACTTCAACAATGTGCCTTTGCTCAGTTTCAATGGAGGAATTAGCTACAACCCAGTCTTAGCTCGCCGACAGTTGGGATACCCTTTGAAGGAACCGCCTAAAGGTATTCATGTGGAGAAAATCTTTTTCAAAGACGACAAAAAGCTTCAAGATCAGATTCTATCTTCCTGGAATCTTCTGCATAGGAAAGACAAAGAAAGTTTGGGAAGACCTAATTGTGTATCCATGGAACCATACCTTCAATGGGTCCGAGGAAGAGCTATTGAGTTGAAGATGCCCTACTCTCGCCAGGATCCTTTAAGAGAAGAACCTGTCCAGTATTTCATGACTGAAGCTGAGACTTTGAAGATCACTTTGAAGAGATCACAACGCGAAACAGAATCATGGAAGAACAAATACCATGTGATGGTCAGCGAGTACGAAGAACTTCAAAAGCAGATTCAGTCGAAGAATGATGAGATACAATCCTACAAGAAGAGAAGGCTCTACGAATATTTATTTTCCTCTGACTCTCCGTCTGCTCACTGAAGTTGTGGCAGATGCTTCTCTAGGACTTTCTAGGCTTTTATTTAGCTATTTTGGTTGCAAGAATATTATTTGTAATTTGTCTTCAATGAATTAAAATTTTCCTTGGTATTCCGCAATATTCGTAAATATTTGAATTCCATGAAATCTTCATTTGCATTCACATTTTAGCATCATACTTTTGCATTGCATGGTCTCCCGGTTTCTCATACTCGATTCTCTCACCTTCCAGTTTTGTCATCCTAAGTTCTCTGCATCAATACGACCCTTCAAAAGGATGGAAGATCAAAACCAAGAGATCAACCGTGTCATCCATGAACTCGAAGATCTTCGAGGAAGTGTAGGGCAGATTTTGGAGATGCTACAAGCTCTTAGTGTGAAGGTGGATGCTCAGTCTACTGTTGTTTCTGAGACTACTAATACCGTTATGGAACCGCAACCAGTTGTTACTGTCGAGAATGTACCTCCTCACGGTCTTCAATCCGGTTTGGTGCCTCCTAGTGCTCAACCAGTTCAACGAGCTACCCCTCCAAAGTGCAAAACTCCTAACTCCGACCATGGTAAAGGACCTGCACGTTCGAGGAACCGCAAAACAGCTACTCCTCCACCTTGGCAACATCAGCAGAGTTATGTTCAAGGCTATCCGTCTCCATATGTTCAACGACCCTATGTAGTTACTGTTGCACCTCCTTTCGATCAGCAGTTTCCTACATACCAGCCTGTGCAGTCAGCTCCGGTATATCAAGCACCGATTCATCAACAACCTTCCGGTTGTCCGCCCTTGCAAGTTCCGGTCAACAGTCAACGAGTGCCCAACGCCCCTGTTCACCAGCAATCACAGGATCAGGTTCCTTATCTCCGTAAGAGTCAGTATAAGCCTTGTCCTCCAATTCCGATGACCTTCACTGAGTTATACCCCCATTTGGTACAACAGGGTCTGATTATCACCCGTGCTTTGGGTCCTCCGCCTGATCCGTTACCTGCAGGTTACAACGCTGCCGCTCATTGTTTATTTCATGAGGGTGCGCCCGACCATAATCTAGAGAATTGCTATGCTCTTAAGAAAGTTGTCAGAAATTTGCTAGAAGCGAAGAAGTTGTCTTTTAGCGATGCTCAGATGAAGATCGAGACTCCTCTCGGGGTCCCTCACTTGTCGGGTTCGAATTCTGCAAAGCATGCTACTCCTGTGACGAATCAGCCGAATCCAGTAATTATTCAAAGGCCTAGCTCGCTTCATTTCAGTAACCCTCAAGATGATATGACCGGGATCAACAAAGAATCCGGGAAAGTTATTTTGAAGCAACGACTGAAAACTGTTGAAGATGTGACCAGCGTAACTGGGGCAAGCCATGACGACTCACAGTGATCATGAACCAGACGTCCTTTCCATTGAGGCTCCGCCAAAGGAAACTGTTACGTTTGAATGCAAGATTTCATAAACATTTAGAAGGATTTTTCCGACAGTTCATTTATATGTATTTCTCTTTGATTAAGCATATTTAGCATGTACGAACTTGTTTATCTTCGATTAATTAATGCAACGCATATGTTTGTCTTGAATAAATCCATTCGTTTCACTCATTCAAAAAAAAAACGTTTTCATAAATCATAATGCCAACTTTACCCGATCTCTTGTTCTGATGGAGAATTAGGGGGAGGATGACGAACCCAAAACGTCAGATTTCTTGTCGTATGCTTTCGATTGAAACCCGCTGATGATGTAAGGCATTGTTTCAAATCCCAAACACTGGAGATATAAGGATGTTAATCCCTAGTCAACCCTTTGAGCCTTGAAGTAGGAGTTTTTCTTTCTTTTTAAGAACCCTCATCTTAACCTGGGGCAGGGTAGGTTTCAGTTAAACCGATCGAGCGCTTAGATCCTCAAAAAGGAAGAGCAAACCTTCGAGAATTTATCCTTAACATCTTAAGAAGTCCAATACAATGACTATCCCTCGGTTACCTAAGGAGTGGGGCAGTCACGAGCCTTTCAAAAGATTTACACGACTTGTGCATAAAAGAATATTCAAAAAAATAAGAGCCCGCTAAGTCAAAACCTACGAAGGAGACTTAGGCAAAACTGGGGCATCCCGCTGGACTCCAAAGGCAAATCAAAAGATGTTGTCCAGGCAAAAGTTAGGGAATAAAAGCAAAACAAGAGGGTACAATAAATAATCCCTAGTAAAGAACAAAATCGTGTGAACAATTGCCATTAGAAATAGGTGAGTGACTGCCATGTCCAAAGCCTTGATAAGTTCTCGACCATAGCAAATCCGCTTGAAATATGAGCGTTCGTATCCGATTAACTGAATTAGGATTGAAGAACATCACGAAGAATGGGGGGTACGAATATAACTTTGAGCCTTTATCCTTTGTTTCTTAAACCGTGAACCGAGCCACAATACAACCTTTAAAAGACCTAATTGAAGTAGGACTTCGGTTGAAAGCATACTCGACAAGATCACGTTTCCTGACTCCTACGAGCTATGCTCAGAAAAAATTCATGTTGGCATTATAATTAAAACTTATATCCCGACTAGTGATTTCGGTCACAAGTTTTTGCGATATCTTTTTCAAAACAAAATTCAAGACAAATATATGTGTGCATTGACAAGCTCAGGATAGGCATTTCAGGCATGACAACTTTGCTTGATATCTTAGAGATTTACATATGAACATAACCCGTGGAACTTGAAGATCCTGCTGAACAGGGGAAGGCAGTTTCCCAATTCGCTTACCAACGCGAGTCTGACGTTCTTAAGAGCTATTTCCCAAAGATTTCGTCGTAACACGATTAATTTGTGCCAGTTACGTCGAGACCTGACAAATCTCTCAAAGAGTTTGAGAACAATGGGGCAACCGGACTCGGTGTTCTCTATAAAATCCTCTTGAGATGACCCTACCTCGCAACGCAAGTATCCTGGGGCACCATGTTTTTAAAGGAAACAAATGGCGACTACTATAAGGTCCTTCAAGATCAAGGCCATGTGGTTTCACAACTTTTCTTCATGCACCCGAGGGATTTTACTCACAGCGGCCTTCATTCCCCAGTAAATCTCAGTGTTGCAACAGGCTCCTAAACTATTGCCTCATCGCAGTCCCCAGAGAGACTATAAGCTGACAACTTTTTCTTGGGAAACTCGAAAGTGTCCCTCAGGTTTTCTTCTCCCCATGAGAAGACAGGATACTGTGCACCCGAGCAAATTACCTTCTCCCCAGAGAATTCAGAGCTTTAAAACCAGATTTGGTTCCACCATTGATCTTTCTCACCCACGATTGACGTATTGGTTGCAGAGAACGCAGGGTATCTCCGTCGAGATGTTTATTTCATCTCTCGTCTCTAGTCTGTTTCGTCAGTATACGCGAGGGCATAAGCATCACATGCCTATTTCATTACATACTCATTACATACTCATTACATACTCATTACATACTCATTACATACTCATTTCATAACATCTTGCATATTTAACTACATAGACATTAACATACATTCATATTCACGTATTCATTAACATATGCGTTAGCATGCGCAGGTTCATTGTGTCTCGCCATCATTGGTTGTTACCACCGAGTAACTGGGTTCGTCCATTCTCTCCAAATAGATTGTCATCCCTAAGCATAAAATACATATGTGTTTCCAGTTTCCCCACAGAGCTCGATCCTCGTGGATGACGGTTACTTCAGCTATCTTTCCTCGCCAGGATAAGATATTTACCCTTCGAGATCATTCCCTCGATGGAGTCTTGATTACCAGTCTTCTTTCTAGCTCGATCCTAGATTGAATCTCGGTCTTGTCGGTCGTCGAGCCCAACCGGACGTGCATTTATTTTGCACCATCTAAAGATTTTCACCATACCATAACGGATACGCGACTGTTCTCGTCTGAGAAGGTTATCACTGTACCCGGACGTGCATTTATTTTGCACTATCTTTCAACTAATCCTTTACAGATGCACGCCAGTTCACGCCTGGAAAATCTATCAGTACAACACTTTACAATCCTACATCTTACAGCATCAATATACGACATTTCTCACCTAAGAAGCCGATCCTATCTTCGTTATGACTCGTAGCAAATGGCCCTCTCCATGGAGCAGTTGGGCTTCCATTTACCTGTCGTCTTGAAGTATAGGGAGGTTTAAACCAAATCGTATTCAGGAGAGCACGATCTTGAAATACGGGGAGGTTTGAGCGGAATCATATTCAGGAGAGCACGATCTTGAATTATGAAGAAGTTCATTTACCCTTTAGTAAAAGAAGAAACCAAATCGTATTCAGGAGAGCACGATCTTGAAGTACGGGGAGGTTTGAGCCGAATCATATTCAGGAGAGCACAATTCTGAAGTATGAGGAAGTTCAGTTCACCCTTTTCATATTCAGGAGAGCACGATTCTGAAGTATGAAGAATTTCATTTACACGAAAGAGCCGAATCATATTCAGGAGAGCACGATTCTGAAGTATGAGGAAGTTCAGTTCACCCTTTTCATATTCAGGAGAGCACGATTCTGAAGTATGAAGAATTTCATTTACACGAAAGAGCCGAATCATATTCAGGAGAGCACGATTCTGAAGTATGAGGAAGTTCAGTTTACCCTTTTCATATTCAGGAGAGCACGATTCTGAAGTACGAAGAATTTCATTTACACGAAAGAGCCGAATCATATTCAGGAGAGCACGATTCTGAAGTATGAGGAAGTTCAGTTCACCCTTTTCATATTCAGGAGAGCACGATTCTGAAGTATGAAGAATTTCATTTACACGAAAGAGCCAAATCATATTCAGGAGAGCACGATTCTGAAGTATGAGGAAGTTCAGTTTACCCTTTTCATGTTCAGGAGAGCACGATCTTGAAGCATGAAGAAGTTTATTTATCCTTCAGTAAGAGAAGAATCAGAATCGTATTCCAGGCGCCGACCTTAAATGCGAGAAGATTTATTTATCAGATAAGCAGCAACCTCTTTATTTGAGTGCTTATTCATTTTGGCAACATAAGTCCCTTCCAACGATAAGTGACAGTTCTCCCTCGAGAAGCTTATCAGGGCCTTTCCCGTTAAAGTCCATTTATTTTGGCATACAACCGGTTCTTTTCACCCTGTATATTTGCTACGGATTCCCGAAAAGTCCGTTTGATCCTGTCACGAGAGATAGTTTACAGAAGCTTGGATGTTATTCTTTGCTCAATGCTCCAGCATTCTGTAATCGATCTTGCAGTCGTACATGATCCAGTTTTACTTTTAGATTCCCCAGTGGAGGCCGTCTCATAGGTACCATCTCCATTTGAGAATCTCGTTCCTTTTCTCAAAAAGACAATTGGTCGTGTTCGCACCAGTTGACCATCATTTTTAGAAGTCCCCAGTGTTGTACTGTGTCTCAGCGCGTCGTTTTCCCCAGTGTGTTCTTCTCGTAGCGTCTGTCCCTGTGTCGTCGTATTCGTCATCATTTTCGCATTCATCAGTCCAGCATACGCATCATATCATATTCATGGCATCATCTGCATTAAGCTGTTCCCGCTTTGTCCATAGCATTGCATATCGTCGCATATAAGGGCAAAACTTTCGGTTATCTATATTTAAATCTCTCCACCACGATTCCTCGAGTCTCTGTCACTCAAATCGTCTGGTGTAGCCATTTAAATAGGGGCAACTGTAATACCCCAAATTTTACCCTTATATTTAGTTAGTCATTTCGCATATCATCTCATCTGTGCATTCGCTAACCATTAACAAGTTATGGAGGTTTTTGTTTTGCAGATTTGGTTCCAGGGGTATTTTGGTCATTTTACGCAGATTCTGCTAATTCCTTGAAGACAGGCTGTTACTAAATTTTGAGGCATTTGAGGCATTTACCTATCACCAGGTCTGATTATATCAAGGTGCCAATTCGACGTGGTCGGTATTAAAGTTGTCGAGCACAACTGGATTTAAGATCCGTTTCATCACTCATGGTTTACTTCCAGAGCACTTTAGGTTCTGTTAATAAGGCACAATTTTAATTGGGGATTATTGGATTGTGGCTCTTGGCATTTGGTCAGTGGAATTTAATTACGAGTAATGTTATTGTTGATGCTGAAACTGTTGTGATTACGGTGCACATCCGTGTTTGGTTATAAAGTTGTTGGTTAGCATTTAAATGGGAATGCAAGTAAATTTAATCATGTGATGAGGTTAGGACTATGAATGAGACAATTGCACGAACAAGAATATCATTCGGGAATGTTCATGGTTTATGACTATGTTAATGATTTTAAATGTTTGTGGATTTATTCACAAACGTTTATAATTTTTAACTGGAAATAAATATAAATTTGAAATTGAACAGTCATGAATATATAAAAGAAGTGTTGGCATTTTATTTCATAAGAACATCATGATACAAAAAGGAGGAAATTGTTTTCACATTCTGAATTGTTGTTACAAATGTTACATTCACTCTAAAAATGGTACATCTATCCTAAATCCTAAGTCCTAAAAATTCATAAGTGTCTTCATGATGTCTTTGAGCTTCTCCGCAGAATCTCCGATTCACCTGCACATCAAAATAGAACAAACAGAATAGAAGGGGTTAGAAATTATTTTCGACACTCTCAGAACATCGTCATCATCGAGTGTCGGGAGTGGCACAACCGAAGCTGCGTCCTACCCCCGTTACCGATCCGCGCCGGTGGCGTCAGATCAGGTAACACCTGTTCTTATCGTTACGGGACATCCGAGAGATAGAAGTGATAAAAGAAGCGGGACTGATTCGTTTTGCCGCGATTGGATTTCCAAACTGATACGAGAGTAAGGCAACATAGTCAATCTGAATTCAGACCCGGATGCCGGCAGGTCAGAGTCATTTTGTTTTCGAAGTTTCCAATACCTGAAAGTCCACGACAGCATCAGTACAAATTGATGACAGAAACTCAAAAACAAGACAGTTCATAAGATGCCACAAGTAAATGGAAATTCAAACTGAAATGCAAGCCAAAACTGCATCAAACTGCATCAATTCTGAACCACATAGGCAAGTTCATGAAAACCAAGTTCAAACAGAACAAGAAAAGTGAAATGAAGCCAAGGCTGCATCAAATTGCGGCAAAATAGTTCAGAACGAAAACCAAGCTGCCCCAAATGAACTCATAAATTCATAAAGGAACTCCAAGTATCAATGAATAACCACAAAAAATAGTGCTGTCGAAGGCATTATGGTAAGGCCAAGCTGCGAAAAATTCGAGCCAAGGGACAAAAGGCATCAAGTCTAGCATCTGCAAAAAGAGAATCAAAGCAACAGTTAGTATTTCCAATAACAAAAGGATCACTTCCAAGCCATAACAGTTTGTGGCATTTCCAAACCAAATAAGAAGGTCACATTGGAAAATTGGGAATGCAGGGCATAGGCTCAGTTATGAACATCATAGCCCAACAATATACACATCAGTCCAAATACCAGCCTACACCAAGTGAGAATCAACGGCAACTGCATCGATGAAAAGGGGACATACGCATCATAATCACAGTTCAGCACCAGAAAATAAGAACTAAGTTCAGCACTAGACAATAAGAATTAAGTTCAGGCCTGAAAAGAAGAATTAAAATCGTGTGCAAAAGAGCTAAATTCAATACAAGAACATCACAACAGTCCAACAGAAAGCCAAGGAAGCAAGATGCCTCTAAAGCAATCCGCTTTCAGTTCAACCGATGATAGTTCGAACCTAAAAACATCACAGAAAAAATTAAACATTCAGTCCATCGTGAAAAGCCATTATCGGAAACAAAACAAGGTCACAAACCATAGCAGTTCATATCAGTCGTCGCGGCTCAGGTAATCAGCATCATGACACAGCCAAGGGATAATGGAAACCATCATAAATTAAACAATCAGAACCAAGTTTGTAAATCAAAGCTGTCATGAACATCAAAGCCATAATAAAAGGCCTGCATCCAAAAAACCAATGTGAATCCAGATGAGAACAATGTCCAGTTATCAGACAAATCAGAAGCAACAACATAATCAAGAGCCAGGATTGTAGTATCCTGTTCCGACGGTTCAGACAAATGTCATCATTACCGCGTACCCTTCTCGGCGGTAAAGACCAAGGCAAAGCATCTATCCTGAAAGAAGAAGAAGAAAAGTAGGTGTTAGTAATCAGATGAAATCAAACAAATCGAAATCCAATCAGTATCAGATAAAATCAGAATCGTATCAAAAAAAATCCCAATCCAATCCTGAAAGAAGAAACAAGATTCAATCAGTACCAAGCAAATCCAATCAGCATGAATCCGAAATGGGAAAGAAGTTCAATCACAAGGACATACGTTCCAAAAATCCCAGATAGAATCAAATCGAATCATCAAAATCAATCTCAGAAAAGTAACGCCAACCCAACACAGATTGAAGGCCCAAAAGATAAATCAAAGTGATATAAAAGGACGTTTTCACCTGTGAGAAAGGGGGTAGCCGCGAGAGAGAGAGGAACGCACAAAATCGCAAACCCTAACGGACAAATCGCGAACAAACCCTAGGCGGCACAGATAAGGAATAACGGTTGAGACTTAGAGGAAACCCTCATCATCGTCTCCGTTCATCGACGAACAAACATCATAAAACCACGAGCGAAGCACCGACGAGGAGATCGCCTTCGCCGTTCATTACAAACGGCGGGCAATCAACTCTGAGCCTCAGTTCTGCACATTACCGGCCGGTTTCTCTTTAAATGTAAGCCACGGGACGTTTTTTATTACGAGTTTCATGTTTGTTTCAGGAATGAAGAAGACTGGAGAGGATCATAGCGCGAGAAAGAAGAAAGGCGAGAGAGAAGAGGAAGATGTAAGCGGCGCCGCAAGGACATTAGGGTTCTGGGAACCCTAAATGTTTTCTAGTTAATCCAATCGGGTTGGGTCCGGGGTGATGACCGGCCCAACCCCTTTATTTATTTATTTATTTTTGTTTTATTTTTTTAAAATTTGTTTTTTTATGTTTTTAAATTGTTTTTTTTTTTACACTTTTATTTTTATAATTCAAAAAAACTGTTTTAAAAAAAAAAAAAAACCTTTATATAAATATTAAGAATAAATAAAAACTTTTTTAAATAAAATCAGAAAACTTTTCTTAAAAATATTCAAAAGTAAAACCTTTTTTAAAAGAGTAAAACATTTTAAATTAAATTTTTTTGTTGCAAGCTAATATTAATTTTTTTTTTAAAATAAAACAATAATAAAAATCTCAAATTTGCATCTTCTTTCTTCATTGTCTCGTAACTCATTTGATTGCCGCCTCACTCTGCCCACTAACGTCGTTTGTTCATTTTGCAGTTCATTACTTATTTCATCTTATTTTTCACTCAGAGTTCATTACTATATTGTAACTGCTTCTCATATGTAACCCCGCGAATCTAATAATCGCGCTTTAAGTTTCTGCCTTTTAATTTCTGTTTGCATGGCTTTAACTTCTGTCTTATTTCCTGTTTGCATAACTCAATCACCTCACGCATTTATCAATATTCCAGTCACACTACACACATCCGAAAGTTAGGTTTAACTGTTTGGCCGCCGCGCCAATAGTCCATAAACCCTCACCCATTCAAACCCTCAAAATTACACCCTTACAAACCCTAATTTTCACAAATGCCTCGCCGCAGGCAAGATTACAAAACTACCCCTAGCATTAGGTCAAAGAGCCGCCGCGCTCAGTTTAGGGTTTCCCGCCGTGAAATCCCTAATTTAACCCTAATTCACTTAACAATTCAACATAGAGATTTGGAGTTTCTACACTCCACGTAAGCGTGTCCTTAAGATGCGTTTACTCCCCGTGAGACCTTGACCACAGTCAAGAAGTCTCTAACCTCCCTATTGAGGGGAACTACGATTACTCTGATTCCACTCCCGTAAGGATACGTAGGCACAAGATGCGATGTCTTGCCGAGTAAACTTAGAATTAACCCCTTAGGTCTCTTTTCTCACTTTTAATCCTTTGTACATATACCTTAAGCAAATAATAAAGCAAAATAGTAAACATCTGAACAAAAGGTTCCTGTAGAGTACTACAGAAGTTTAGAGTGCTAATACCTTCCCTAAATTTAACCAACCCCCGAACCCTAGATCTTTCCCCGCATTGTGTTTACAATGCAAAATAGGTTTTCCCTCTTTTGACCTTTTCCTTCGGATAAATCAAAGAGCGGTTGTGAATTGAATTGCGATTCAAACTAATTAATAGTTTGTGATCCTATTTCCACCGCAACAACTTGTAACTTGTCAAAGCCACAACTTGAGTTCTACAAATCTTATCAAGGACTTCTAGCACTCAAATTAAAGCTACGATCATGCCCTACAACAATCATGTTGGGGGTAAGATGAGATGACAATCACATCTTGAGCTAAATTGCCTTGAGGATAGGGGTCAAACTAGGGGATTTTACACTGTCAAGCCTTAGAAACCCTAGCCTGAAACTTCTGAAGCTCTTCAATCATGATGATTTAACCTTGGAATCATCATTATAACATATCAATGTATCAATTTATGATCACATGGCTCTTGAATTAGGTCTCAACCTCCTCCAAATCATCAGTTGACTTAGGGTTGACCCAGTCAAACCCTAATTGCACCACTCATGGATGAGCCTTCTTAATCTTGCACAATGACTTGGCTAGGCCTCAAAGTGATTTTCAAATCTTCTCATGAGCTCTCTCCAGACCTCAAGTCCATCTCCATGACCTCAGAATCATCTGATGGCTTCCCACAACTCTCAAGTTAGGAGACCTACGCACTTGGCTTCAACCACTCTCTCCGAGGATCTTTCAACTTCTCTGACAAGGATATCAACCCTTGAACACTTGAATAACCTTCTTAGCTAGCTTCATAGTCTTGTGTAGCCCTTGATTGGTAATCATACCTCTTGATCTCCTGCCTACATGTCAATGATATGCAAATGATAATGCTAATGTGAATGAAATGAAACATAAGCTAGGTAAAGAAAAGTTGGGCAAATTTTGGGGTGCAACAGCTGCCCCTATTCAAACGGCTTGGACCTGACTGGGTGAGAAGCGAACGACTCTCAACCAATCAAGGTAGAAGACGGTTGAATACCAACAAACCCGAAAATTTGCCAACTGCACAAGTACACGGTACTCTGATGGAGAAAAATCTTCGGAAACTGAAGTGATAGCTACACGACAACTAGCTGGAGAAATACTGATCTGAATCTCCGTCAGGATGATTCTCTGATTTATCTGATATCATTGCATCCTCAAATCATCAAGGGATCACTGGTTACACGGTAACGGGTGATTTTCCAACCACGCACAGGTAAACGATACTCTGATTGTTGGGAACATCTTCAAAACTGAGCATGCCAGTTGCACGGCCACTCTGCTGGGGAATTGGTCACATGGTAATTGGTGAAGGGTCTAATCCTAAATCCCCATCAGGATGATCATCTGATTTTGCCGTAGATCTTCGTCCTCAAGTCATCAAAGGATCACCAGTTACGCGGTAACTAGTAATGGATGGTTGATCATGCCGTCAGGCATTCTGCGTCAGCAGAAGAATTCCTTATCGTCGCCTATGGACTCATCATGTCGCTAGGAACTTCGACAATATCTTTGTCGGACTTCATCAGTAAGTCAATAAGGGGTCACCGGTTACTCGGTAACTGGTGAATAATGGTTGATTCTCAAATCTCCGTCGGGATGATTATCAGACTCCGCTGCAGCTTCTTCCTCAAATCATCAAGGGATCACTGGTCACTCGGTAACCGGCGATACATAGCTGGTATTGCCGTCAGGCATTCTGTGGCACTGCGGCAGAATGATTCCTCGCGACTCATCAGGTCATTAAGAACTTTTTAACAATCAAGTTAATCATGCCGTCGGGCATTCAAAGGAATTTTTGGGTGTCAGCCGGACTTCGTCAGTAAGTCGGGAATTTTGGCACCGCTGCCGGACTTCAATCATCAAATCTTCAAGGGAAATCTCAACCTCTGTTCAAACCGGCTGGGGGTGACACATCTCCGCTGGGGATTCTGGAGAACTATCCAGTAACTCTGCTTCGGGGTTTCAGAAATCATTCTGGATGAATCAACTCTGCTGAGGACTTCAAGAATCATCTTGGACAAATAGCTCCACCGGAGACTTCAAGAATCATCCTAAACCAATAACTCTGCTGGAGATTTTAGGAATCATCCTGAGCAAACACTCTGTCAGGGACTCTAAGCATCAACTTGAGCAGCCCTTTCTGGCGACTCCACTGGGGATTTTAAGAGTCATCTTAAGCAAACCACTTCGCTGGAGAATTCAAGAATCATCTTAGGCAAACGACTTTGCTGGGGGAATTCAAGAATCATCTTGAGCAAACCATTCTGCGTAGGAACACCTGCAAAACAAGAACAGTAACGACCTAGCTCATGCTTCATATGCATATGTTTGACAATGGCGCAATGCTCCACACGGTGGAAATGCTACGCGTTTAGGGTAAATGCTATGCAATCATGCAACATGTTACGACCCCATCAGCAAAATAAATGTTGAAGGGAAAAGCCTCCTGTCAAGGAGAAAGAACCGCTCTGGTGGAGGAAGGAATCATCCTGCCGAGGAGAAGAAGTCACATCAATCTCAATTGGACAAAACCTGGGGAAACGAACTCCAGACGACTGCTTTAGGGGAGTAAGGTTCTTCAAGAACCTGTACTCGCTCGACTAGGTAAACGAACCACAGGCTGAGGAAACGATATCAGTCGCAGAAATAAACTGCACGGCCTTCGCGACAAAACTTTCCGGGAGAAAATGACTCTGATGGGGAAATACAGCATCAGCTATTCAACATTCTACTGGGGAAAACTAATCGTGGCCTCAACAGCTTTCCAAGGACTCGACTCTCTTGGGGATCTACAAACTCGGCTGGGGAAGTAGGAATCATCCTGCTTGCTGGGGAGACGACGACTCTGCGGGGAATCTCAATCCCGCTGGAGACTTCAGTCTGTACTATCGAGTACTGCATATTCTAGTATATGACTCAGCTGGGGAGACGACGATCCTTCAGGATACATCTGATTGGGGAGAGAATCTTTTCCGTTTGGGGAGACATATCAATGCTTACGATCTCATGTTCAGACTCCATGGGGAGATGCTGCTACATTTGCTGGAGGAGAAGGACTCATCCTGCTTGGGAAACATACAGCGTACTGTCTGGAATATGCCATACCTGTAACAACACACACAAACAGACATGATACCCTTCTCAAAGGGACCTATCAAGGTTATCATCTTGCGACAATGCTCAAGTAATTCATTGTTTCAACAATCAGTGGCCTAGGCCAGTAAGTTTATGTATGCGCATTTTATCAAAAACATCGGCGTTCTTTTTCGCAAACAAAACAGATAAATGCTAAACAAGCAAGCAGAATTGTTGAATAGTACACATTTTATTGATAACGAACCCCTGAATGGGCAAAAATGTTTTACAACAGATGCAAGCTCCTGGAATGAGGAAGCTGCACAAATACATCAGTATATACACAAATGTCGGCAATGAGGCGTAGACGAACACCATGAGTTGACCCCTCTATGACCCACTCGACTTCGATACTTCTCCGACGCTTCCGCTTCAGAAGAGATTGATTCAGATAAACGGCCCTCAGGTCTTCCAAACCACTAAACAATGAAAGTCCACACGCGGAACGCGGTTATTTGCTTTTTCAAATCCCTAACTTTTGCCTGAATCCCCCTTTCGGGTTTTCGATTCACCGGGATACCCTTTTTTGCTAAAGTCACCCTTCCAGGTTTTCGACTTTGCGGGTGTACATTTTTCATTTATATCCCTAATTTTTGCCCGAACCCTTTTCCCTTTTTTATGGTTCGCCGGGATGCCCCATTTTTGCCTGGATATTCTTTTTCTTTCCAGCGGGTCATTCTTTAAGAAAAGTATTTTTTAACTGCGTCCGCGTTCACCGGGGATGCAAAATCTTCTCCATCCATCATGGATAACAACAAGGCTCCTCCCGAGAAGACCTTGCTGACGATGTACGGACCTTCGTAATTGGGAGTCCACTTGCCCCGGTGATCAGAGTGTGGAGGAAGAATCTTCTTCAAGACGAGATCACCCGTCTGAAAGCTTCTAGGACGCACCTTCTTATCATAGGCTTTCTTCATTCGGCTTTGGTACAGACGACCATATGCAATCGATGCTAACCGCTTCTCGTCCATCAGGCTAAGTTGGTTTAATCGGTTCTTAATCCATTCTGCCTCATCGAGTTTCACGTCAACCAAAACTCGTAAAGAAGGGATCTCAACTTCTAACGGTAGGACAACTTCCATACCGTACACCAGTGAGAAAGGAGTTGCCCCGGTTGATGTACGTACCATTGTACGATAACCGTGCAGTGTAAATGGCAACATCTCGTGCCAATCTTTATAGGTCACAATCATCTTCTGTACAATCTTCTTGATGTTCTTATTGGCCGCTTCAACGGCGCCATTCATCTTCGGCCGGTAAGGAGATGAGTTGTGGTGTTCAACCTTGAAACTCTGGCACAACTCCTTCATCATCTTATTATTCAGATTCGAACCATTATGAGTAATGATCCGTTCGGGAACTCCGTATCGACATATGATGTCCCTCTTTATGAATTTAGCCACCACCTGCTTGGTCACATTAGCATATGAGGCTGCCTCCACCCACTTGGTGAAGTAGTCGATAGCTACTAGAATGAAGCGATGAACGTTAGAAGCAGTGGGCTCGATCTTTCCTATCATGTCAATGCCCCACATGGAGAACGGCCACGGGGAGGACATGACGTTTAACGGGCACGGCGGCACGTGAATCTTATCAGCATAAATCTGGCATTTATGACATCTCTTCGCGAATTTGAAGCAATCCGACTCCATCGTCAGCCAGTAGTATCCTGCTCTTAGGATCTTTCTTGTCATAGCGTTCCCGCTGGCGTGCGTACCAAATGTGCCTTCATGGACTTCTTCCGTGAGCATACTCGCTTCTTTCTCATCTACACATCTGAGTAGCACGAGATCGTGGTTTCTTTTATACAAAACTCCATCAGGATTGAGATAAAAATTTCCAGACAGCCTCCTCAGAGTCTTCTTATCCTGGGTTGAAGCTCCCGCAGGATATTCTTTAGTCGTAAGGAAGGTCTGGATATCGTGGAACCATGGTTTGCCGTCGGAGGCTTCCTCGATCGCAAAGACGAATGCAGGTCTATCAAGACGAGAAAGGACAATTCTTGGAGCTTCATTCCAAAAATTGACTTTATACATCGAAGCCAACGTGGCTAAGGCATCAGCCATCTGGTTTTCGGTCCTGGGCACATGATGGAGCTCCACTCGATCAAAGAACGGAAGCAGCCTTCTGGCATAGTTCATGTACGGCACCAGATTCGATTGACGAGTCTCCCACTCCCCTTTAATCTGGTTAATCACAAGTGCCGAGTCACCATATACATCTAGGTTCTTGATTCTCAAATCAATTGCTTCTTCTAGACCCATGATGCATGCTTCGTACTCCGCTTCATTATTGGTGACCGAAAACGTCAGTCTCGCGGTAAACGGGATGTGGGATCCATGGGGAGTCGTGATGATCGCCCCAATACCACTTCCGTAAGAGTTAACCGCCCTGTCGAATATCAATTTCCACTGGGATTTTCTATCTGGACCCTCGTCAAGCAACGGTTCATCGCAATCTTTTGCTTTAAGAAACATGATGTCCACATCAGGGAATTCAAATTTCATCGGCTGATAATCCTCGATCGGCTGTTCGGCTAGGTACTCAGACAATACGCTTCCCTTGATGGCCTTTTGGGAAATATACTGAATGTCATATTCCGTCAACACCATTTGCCATCTGGCAATCCTGCCCAAAAGCGCTTGCTTCTCGAAGACGTACTTGATCGGATCCATCTTCGAAATTATCAGGGTTGTGTGATGGAGCATGTACTGTCATAAACGTTTGGCAGCCCAGGCTAGCGCACAACACGTCTTCTCCAGCATCGAGTAACGAGATTCACAGTCTGTGAACTTTTTACTCAAATAGTAAATGGCATGCTCCTTTCTGCCCGTCTCGTCGTGTTGACCGAGAACACACCCCATACTATTCTCAAGAACTGTCAAGTACATGATTAAGGGTTGTCCGGCCACTGGGGGTATCAAGATCGGAGGTTCCTGCAGATACTGTTTTATCTTATCAAATGCCTTCTGGCAATCCTCGTTCCAGATAATCGCCTGATCTTTCTTTAGCAGTTTGAACATCGGTTCACACGTGGCCGTGAGCTGAGAAATAAACCTTGCAATGTAGTTTATTCTGCCCAGGAAACCACGAACTTCTTTTTCAGTTTTTGGCGCAGGCATTTCTTGTATTGCTTTTATCTTCGTAGGATCAACCTCGATGCCTCTTTCACTCACGATAAACCCCAGTAGTTTTCCAGACCGTACTCCGAAAGTACACTTGTTAGGATTCAGCCTCAACCTGAACTTCCTAAGCCTCTCAAAAAGCTTCAATAAATTGACCAGATGTCCCTCCTCCGTTTGGGACTTCGCAATCATGTCATCAACATAGACTTCAATCTCATGATGAATCATATCATGAAACAAAGTAACCATTGCTCGTTGGTAAGTGGCCCCTGCGTTCTTCAGACCGAAAGGCATTACCTTGTAGCAAAACGTTCCCTAAGGTGTAATAAACGTAGTTTTCTCCATGTCGTCCGGCGCCATCTTGATCTGATTGTAACCGGAGAAGCCATCCATGAAAGAAAATACGGAGAACTGAGCTGTATTGTCGACCAACACATCGATATGAGGGAGCGGGAAATCATCTTTAGGGCTCGCCCTATTCAAATCCCGATAATCGACGCACATTCGTACCTTACCGTCCTTCTTCGGTACATGCACTATGTTGGCGACCCACGGAGGGTAAGTAGTGACCGCTAAGAAGCCAGCATCAAGCTGCTTTTGCACTTCTTCTTTGATCTTAACGGCCATATCTGGTTGCGTCCTCCTAAGCTTCTGCTAAACGGGAGGACAATCTTCTCGCAGCGGCAAGTGGTGGACCACGATGTCAGTATCAAGTCCGGGCATATCTTCGTATGACCAAGCAAAGATGTCACTATACTCTCTTAGCATCTCGACCAATCTCTGCTTGACATCACTCTGCAATGCAGCCCCTATCCTGACATTCCTGAAAAGTTCTTCAGAACCTAGATTCACAATCTCAATCTCTTCCTCGTGAGGCAGAATAACTTTCTCTTCTTGTTTCAACAAGCGGGCCAACTCTTCGGGAAGGTCTTCGTCTTCATCCATCTCTTCTTCGGCTTGATAGATCGAGCAATCGAAGTCGAAGTGAGTCGTAGAAGGTCCAGAGTCGATATCATCTGCTATGTGGATCCTGCAATAACAAGGATTAAGCTTAAAACGAGGATATGCAGGTTAGCACAAACCCCATTGCCATTTTATTGTTTTTCAAAACAAATATAAAATAGGAATACCAAAGATCACAACATTTGAATACGAAGCAAAACGCATTTTGATTTATTGATAAAATGCATGTACATAACCAAACAAGGCCCTGACAATAAAACCACTATGCCCCGGGTAGGACATAGGGTTGTACAATGATTGGAGAAAGTAAATCATTACTCTTTGCGTGTCACTTGGATGGTATCCCTGATGGACCAGTTGTTGAGGCTCTCGCCTGGTTTGCTTGGCTGGATCCAAGAATCTAGGTTGCAATCACTGTCTTCGTCGTCTTCAGACACTGCGTTGACGCTTTCGAATATCACCCCGCCGCTGGTAAACTGGATCAGCCCTTTACCTCGCGACGCACTGCGAGAAAAGGAGGCTTCAGCCGCAGGAGAGTATCCTAACCCAAACTTGTCCTGTTTGTTAGGTATTTCTAGAATCTGCCCCCAGCCTGGGGTAGATCCGGCTTGAACAACGGCCCGGGCTTCCTTGAAGGAAGAGAGAGTCATCTCTAGTTTTTCAGTGATTACAGGAGCCACGTTCTTGACTTTAACAGCTTCGAACGCCTGACATAGGGTTTCGTGGATTTCCCCATCCATCTCAACATACTTGAAGGACGACAAATGGCTCACCATTATATCTTCCTCGCCACAAATAGTCACGATGCTACCTCCGACAGCATACTTGAGCTTCTGGTGCAACGTGGAGGTCACGGCGCCAGCAGAATGGATCCATGGCCGGCCTAAGAGACAGCTGTAGGCAGGCATGATGTAGAAGACTGCGTCGAAAGTTTCCGGCCCAACTTGGATTGGCAGAGTCACCTCCCCAAAAACATGATGCTTGGTTCCATCGAAAGCCTTCACAACCAGATCACTAGGTGTGCAAATCAATCCTCGAGTATCTAACTTCATCAATGCTTTCTTCGGAAGAACATTGAGTGACGACCCCGTGTCCACCAACACATGAGACATAGTCGTTCCCCTACACTCTATCGAGATGTGCAGGGCACTGTTGTGGTTTCTTCCCTTCAGCGTCAGCTCCAGGTCAGTGAACCCTAACCCGTTTCCGGCATTCACGTGGGCTACGACCCCTTCCAACTGGTTGACCGATATTTCCTGCGGTACATATGTGGCATTCAAAACCTTTAACAGCGCGTTGCGATGTGACTCCGAACACAACAAAAAATTCAGGATGGAAATTTTCGAGGGTGTTTGATGGAGGTGATCCACGATCTTGTAATCACTCTTCTTGATCAACCTCATGAACTCTTCAGCGTCCTTTACAAGTAAGTCCTTCTCTACCCCACGAGGGGTTTCTTCAACGACTTTACTCTTTCCCTTATCAGTTACTTCAACTTTATCCGCTTTATCCGCCGCAATCTCAGGTGGAGCAAATACTCTTCCGCTGCGAGTGATTCCACCAATGCCCACTAGGTTATCCACACACTGCCCTGAGGGTTCCAATTCTAACTTCTTCCCGTTGCAGTAGACGTCTGTCCCATAATGCCACAGGACAGCATTGGTGCTTTCAAAAGGGATCGGCCCAGCCTTGGTGATGGTAATGGTGGGCGGCCTGGGTGCAGAAATGGTGATCGTCCGGCGAGGGATGGTGATGGTGGCAACCTCGTCATCTTGCTTCAGCATTACCTCTCCAGATCCACATTCGGCCCTTCGGCTAAACTGCAAGATTCCCTCGGTCATCAGACTCTGAATCCCCTCTATCAACTGTTCACATCCATTAGGACGAGTCGCACAGCCCATACACAGTTCTCCACAGCCCGGAAAGAATCCTCTCTTCATCAGCTTGGCTTTAACAAAGCTAAGCGGTGTCTTCAGATCCTTGACATCAGTTAACACATCCAAATTCTCGTCTTCAATAATGGCATTCACCCCACCTCCGCTATGATTCGGCATAGGGTTCTTCGTGACATTTGGCACATTATCTGAGAAATTGATGATCTTAGCATCCACCATATCCTGCACCTTGTGCTTGAAGGCCTTGCAATTTTCTATCGTGTGGCCTGGTGCCCCTGAGTGAAACTCACAAGTTGCATTTGCATCATAACCTGGCGGAGGTGCCCCTGTCAAGGGGGCCAGGGTTCTCTTATGGATTAGTTGTAACTGAAGCAGAGTCTGTAACAGCTGAGCATAGGACATGGGCGATGCTTCAAGGTGACGACTTGATAGAGGTGCCCTGTTCTGATACTTTCTGTACCCTTGCTGATTCGGCTGCTGCTGTTGCGGCTGCTGCTGTGGCTAGGGTTGTTGGACTGCAGGGATGGTTATGCTAGCCACCTGCTGGCGAGGGCCTTTACCCTTCCTTCGAGCGTTGGACACGGCGCTCGTCTCTCCTTCCCGCCTTTTGCCACCATACGGTTTCTTTCCTCCTCCAGATGAGGATAGATCACCTTGAATTTTTCCCAACTTTATCCCATTTTCAACGTGCTCGCCGGTGATGATGAGATCTGAGAAACTTCCAGACATACCGCTGACCAATTTCTCGTAATAAACCCCTGGGAGGGTGGCTACAAACATTTCAACAAGCTCCCGTTCAACCATCGGCGGCTGAACCCTAGCTGCCAATTCACGCCACCGCTGGGCGTATTCTTTGAACCCTTTGTTGTTCCTCTGTGACAAATTTTGCAGTTGGACTCGGTTCGGAGCCAAGTCACTGTTATATTGGTAATGGTGCATGAACGCCTCAGCAAGTTCCTTCCATGTGCGCACACCGGTAGGCTCCAAACTCATGTACCATTCCAAGGACAGCCCGGACAAGCTATCCTGAAAGAAGTGCATCAGCAACTTCTCGTCTTCAGAGTGAGCGGACATTTTCCGGTAGTATGACCTTAAGTGGACGCGAGGGCAGGTGGTGCCCTTGTACTTCTCAAAGTCGGGTAACTTGAATTTAGGAGGCACCTTGAAATCAGCAATCAATCCTAATTTAGACATGTCGACACCCATAGTGTTCAGGTTCTCGAAATTCCTCATCTTGTCCTCAAGTGCTTTAAACCTCAAACGTGCTTCAGCAGTCAGCTCTCCTTCCGCACCCTTATGGGAGAACAAATCTACTTGATGGTCTTCTAACCATGGCTGAGGCCCGTACAGATTCCCGACACCTGCGTTGCCGTTGCCCAGCCCAACATTGACATTAGCTTCAAAATTCCAATTACCGACGCCAGTCGTATTACCATTGAACCCCATGTTAACGATCACGTTGCCGTTGCCACTGCCATTCCCCCCGGTCACGGGGATGCCATTCTGAGGAGTTTCAACAGGTGGAGGGGTTGGAACGCTCCCACTGTGGAGTACACCATTGCTATCTACCCTTGAGATCAGGGGCTGGACCAAGGTTCTGAGCTGGTCTTGGCCGTTGGCAACCACTTGCATGAGCTCCATGAAGCGGTCCATCCTTTCTCGGAGTTCTTGAACGTCAGTCTGCACTTGCTCCATTGCTCTGGATTGATTTTCTATGGTCGGATAACGGTGGATTGGTCTTTGATCAATCCTGGAATAACCTGAAACAACCTGTATACACAAAAGGGTTAGAAAAACGACAAAGTTCTCGTTATGCAAATGCTTCATGCAAATGCAAACGTGTGTCTGTGCGTTAGGGAGATTTCCCCCGATCCTAGTGCCTGAGTACCAGTGCTGATAATAAGAAGTCCGAGTCCAGTCATGGAAATAACATCTCATATATAAAGAAAGCCCACCAAGGCAGTACACAACGTCACTGAGTACAAGCAGAATCAATAGCATGACCTCAACCAACAAGCCTGGTGATGGTCAGCATACAACAATGATCAAAACAAAAGGATTACAAATATAGTCAAGTACGGCCACGGGCTCGAAACTCTTCTAACAGATCCCTCGTTTTTGGGTGATCAGGCCGAGTGAGCAACCCTTCGACGAGTAACTCCCTCCGCATATTAGTGTATTGAAGACCTTCAACTGAGTCTTCCCATGCTCCTTCGCCGAAACAATCTTCTAACTTCCGCTTCTTAGATTCAAACGTCAGTTTGCGCTCCTTCAAGTTAGCAAAAGCCTTGTTTAGCAGGCCTTCAGTGCCATATATGCAAGCGGTTTCTTCATCAAACCTCTTCTCACTAGCCTTCACCTGGGCTTTCAACTTGGAGATCTGCTGTTTCAGTTTATCCTCCCGTTCCTTGCCGTTAGCTAGAGTGGCCTTCCAATGCTGATTAAACTTGGATATTCTCCGGTACGCTTCATCCAAGTGTTGCTTCTTAGTGGCCAGTACATCATTGATAGCTTTGAAGTCCCAACCCAAACGCTCGCGCTCAGCCATCTGCTTAGTCAAATCCGTCCCTAACTAGTTCACCAGCTCCGTTTGCCTCTTGAAGGAATGGACGGCTTCGCTTCTCTCACTTCTGAGCTGAGCCAATTCTTTCTCAAGTTCTTCATTTGCCTTTTTCAGCTCATCTCTCTCAGCTAACACCTGATTATGCTGCTGAATAGGCACGGTGGTAGGCTCTTCAATCACTGGAGGGCCTTCTAGCTGGGCAGGTGGAAACGACATCCCTATAATATCTGCTCTGGCTCTGATCCAGGTCACATACGGAGCGTAGGCTTGGCTATTGCTTTTCCCCAGCAACAGCTTGCCCCGCTTACAGATACCATTCCAAGCGTGCTGAAGCTTAGATAACATACCCCCCTCTAGAAGACCAGTGAGGTACAGAGATTCCTGCACCTCTTCATCCTTCGGCGGTGCTCTCAAAGCATAAGCAAACTGTCGGACCAGCAGAGATGGATTATAGTTGATACAACCCTTCCTGCCTATCAAAGGCACATTCGGAAACCCGCTGCAGCTGAAGATAATCTCAGTACCCAACCTATCTCTATCAAATCAGGAAACATCCTTCGCTGATAGACTCATCAAACGCTCAGACCACTCAGATGTGGCTGCAGATGAAGCAAAGGGACCCTTTTTGGGTAGGTGACTATCAAGCCATCTATAGAATAGGGGCACACATCATGAGACATTCTTACCCCTTCTGTTCTCGTTCTTGTAGTGGACGGAATGATAGACATCTTCTATCAAGGTAGGGACTGGATTCCCTGATGCAAAGATGTGAAAGGCGTCGAAGTCTACAAAGTCAGGCATATTGGGGAACAAAATGATGCCATATATGCACAGAGCAAGAATAGCGTTGAACACGATCCAACAACCGTCTTTGCCACACTGCTGGGCCTTTCCCACTAAGAACTGCAAGGAGAAACCGGGAACCCTGTTCCAACTAGACAAGACCAACTCGGAGGCATCCAGATGAAGTGAAGGGGCTAGACTAGCCAGATTAGGCGCAGCATCCATATGAACAAAGGGCATCTGACTCTTGATAGGCACACCTAACAAATCAACATACTCCTCTAGTGTGGGTGCGAGAATGAAGTCCTGGAAAGTAAAGCATCTCAAAGGAGGATCATAGAACTGCAGCAGGGCGTGCAACCCATTCAACTCAAACACAGAGGGTTTACGAACCAGGCTGAGCAGTTTACCGTAATACTTTCTGAATTCACCTCTCACAGAATCATCTGTCAAAGCAATCAAACCAGTCAGCTGAACAACATCAGGAGTGGGGAGCTTGTAGGCCACAGTCTTCCTCAGAGAACCTATAGTAGCACAATAGAAGGCAAGAAAACCTGAACCGGGGGAAACGGTACCTGCAACACAGACACACGTTAATGAAATGCAAATGAGTATGCAAAACAATGAAATCATGCAGCAGAAGATCAAGACAACTGTGTTGTTGAAGAGATGAAGGTTATGTGTCAACAAAACCACAATACTGCTCTGTCAAGAACAACCACTATCTCTGATAAGGAGAAAGCCCTGGTATCGAACCATAAATCTGCTCTGTCAAGAACCACTATCTCTGATAAGGAGAAAGCCCTGGTATCGAATGAGTAACTCTTCGGTGCACCCCCCGAGTTGTTATTAGTTCATTCTTTCGATTTCAAAACATCCAACTCTTATCTTCAACTTATTCAACTCAATTTCCGAAAGAACTGAGTTCTTGGGATCTCGCATTCTTTGAATTCTTGAGTGACAAGCTTTTGAGGCACACCCTTAGGTTGTTTGTCAGTCACTCTTTCGTCTCTCAACTCAACGTCAAACCAATTCAAACCTCGTCTTTTCGTGGTCGTTACCACGAACTACGGACGCTCTGATTCTTTATTCATTCTTGAATGTAAGATACGTAGGCACAAGATTGCGATGATCTTGGCGAGCACACTTCTATCCATCTTCCGTTTCCCCCCATCCTTTCCCGTAGTTGAACTACGATGCTCTGATTTCTCATTCTCGTCCGAATGAGTATACGTAGGCACAAGGGCCCCAATCCTTGGCGAGCACCCTATTCTCTAACCCCCCCCATTTTCCCTTCAGCTTCTTTAACCTTTATCCTACCAATTCTACCTTTAACAACGAGAAGAAAAACAAGTAAACCTAAAACAACACTCCCCACATTTACCTTAAGAGGTTCCCGTCGAGTACGACGGACGTGAGGGGTGCTAATACCTTCCCCTCACGTAACCGACTCCCGAACCCGGAACTTGGTTGCGACAGCCCTGTTCCTATCCTTTTCGCTTTAAGGGGTTTTCTCGATATTTTCCTCTCCCGTTTATTCGGGATAAATAAATTTCGGTGGCGACTCTGTCGAACCGCATTTCCGCGCCTTTCGCGCGAGGGTCGTTTCTCTGAAATGTCTCCGTGATTTTTCGAGGTGCGACAGCTGGCGACTCTGCTGGGGAATTGCTCCATGCAAAGAGAGATTCGAGCCTATCTTTTGGTTTGTGAGGAGTGTTTGTTTTTTGTTTTCTTCTTGTTTATGTATTTGTTCTCTTGTGGATTTTATTTGTGCTTGTTATCTTGGTTGCTCGTTGGTCCTTGGGATGACATCATGAGTAAAGCTCTACAGCCGAGCTTTGGTAAAAGTAGAGAGAACACATAGTTTAGAATTGGTAGTCGAGTAGTGTTAGTCTCGAAGGACTCGCTCCTTATGGGCCTAGCATGAAAGCTCCTCCAGAGGAGACCTATTCGTGGATCTTGTTGTAACACAGCTAGCCTGTTACACGACTTGATTAATGAAGGGTCCATGATTCTGGGAACCCTTTTTAGCACCAGTTCCAATATTGGTGGTCGCGTAGTGTTAGTCTCCAAGGAATCGCTCCTTGTGTGCCTAGCATCAGGACCTCGCTCAGGAGAGACCTTATCGTCATTATCGTTGTAATACAACCAGCCTGTTGCGTGACGCTAATACGACTAGTGTCCGTGATCCTGGGAACCAAATGTAGAAACCATCCCGTAAGTGGGTTTATGGGTAGAATGTTTAGACCTTCCCGTATAGGTTGTACCTGTCAGTTTTTGATCGGAAATTGTGGTTGTGTATCTGTTACAGTTATCAGCTCCAAAATTGTTTGATTGGGATCCTGTGATCCTGGATCTTGTATCTTGCATTGCATCTTGCATATCATTTGCATTGCATTTCTAGTCCTTCAACAGAATCTCATGTCTCCGTTCCTTCTTCTCCAGTAAATCAAGCTGATTCCTCGACACCAGTACGCAACTAGAGCCAATACAAGACGAACAATGGAGCAGATTCAGCAAGAACAAGTTGCTACCAGGAAGGAGCTGGAATCCCTCAACAGAAAGATGGATCAGATCTTCGAAGCCCTCTCCATAACTGGAAAGGAATCAGAACAGCGAACCATTCAACGACCGCGTCAGCAAAATCAACACAGAACATGGAAGCCAGATAGAGTATTTGATAGTCTTCCAATGACATATGCAGATATCTTTGCTCAACTAATGGAGAAAAAGGCTATCGTTCCGAGAGATCTAGCTCCCCCAACTGTCCTTCCTGCTGATTACGACGCGAATGCTCATTGTGAGTTTCATAAGGGCGCTCCAGGTCACAACATTGAGAACTGCAGGTTTCTCAAGCACAAAATTCAAAACCTGATTGACAAGGAAGCTCTCACCTTTGATGGGAAGTATCTCAGCGCCATCAACAACCCGATGCCGCCAACCAACTAGTGCTAACATCAGATCAAGTCCAGTCAAGTCCATTCTCTGAAGAAGGCCGTCATGCTGCCATTTAATCTTTCGCATTTCTTATATTTTGTCTATGTGTGTTTAAGTACTGTATGCTTTGAACAATTGCCATTCGTATCTGGTTTCATTAATGTATCCTTTATGCATGTTTTGAATTAGTTATGTTGTATTCACTCATTTTTCACTTATCACCGACACGTTTATTCACTCCACTCTATTCAGTGTTGTTTAGCATGATTTGAGGGAGGATGATGAAAACAAGATACCCATAATTGCAAATCGTATGCTTTCAGATAGAATCTCGTCAATGATGTACATGCATTGCTTCAATTCCCCAAACACCGGAGATATAAGGAGTTAATCCCTAGTAAACCACTTCGAGTCTAGAAGTAGCAGTTTCCTTCGAATATTCAAACCTTTTACACTCAACCTGGGGCAGGGTAGTGTTAAGTTAATCCAACCCCGCACTCGAATCAACAAAAGCAAAATCTAGAAGACAGTTGTTCATCAAAGACCCATGTTATGGCAGTCACAATCCTCCAACAAAATCAAAAAAAAATCAAAAGTCTGCTAAGTCAAGCACCTCAGAGGGGACTTAGACAAAATCAAGGCAATCCCGATGGATCTGACAGGAAAATCCATGCAAAAGTTAGGGATCAAAACAAAAGCAAAAGAGGACCCCGAAACCCTCAACAAAAACAAAAAAGGATTCAGTGGCCACCCAGATCAAAGGGGCACTAACATCCATCAAAATAAAGTGACTGCCACGTCGAGCAAACCTTGAACCTTCAAGCTTACACCGTCAAGACAAGTGTAGAGATAACTGAACGTAGGACTGGAGATTATCAAGAAGGGGTGGGTACAAATCATACTTTGAGCCTAATATCCTTTGTTTCATAACCATTAACCAGACCACGTTACAACCCTCGAAAGACCTAATTGAGGCGAGGTTTATCCTGAAAGCATACTATCGCAAGGTTGCGTAACCTGACTCCTCACATGATTTCTAATCAACAGCGTTGGTGTCATTTTGCTTGCTATATCTTTCGCACCAATCAGATTAGCACAACGTCTGGGCTAGCAGTCCGTTCGTCTCACACTTTCATGACACTCAAATAAACGATACTTTTTCAAACTTGCATCGAACTTTGCATTAATATTACCATTTATGAATGTTTAATTTTAATTGCAAATCAGTGCTAGATATTCAAGGACATCTCAACAAGGGGCAATCGAGGAGGAATCTGACTTTCAGTGGCGTATACGAAGTAAGAGTACTTCAAACCCCATAGGCTGGGGCAAACCATTCAACAGCTCGAGCAGGGGCATATCATTACCATATTTAGACTGGGGCAAGACCAAGTTACCCTAATCATCAGGCAGAGCTGCAACCTTCTCTGAAGCAAATTCACAGTAAACCACAAAGTACCCAGACTTGGGGCATCCAGAGCATCATCTTCTGCTTCAATCGTGACATCTTCAAACGAACTGCGTGTCGAGGAAGTCACTCCCTCCCACCACCCGAAGTCCAATCCTCATTGGCAACTACCAAGAGTCCACCATGCTGGCGTCTCCACCCATATTTCCAATTACCCGTCTGCATCATATGCATCATACGCATTGCATTCATCATCATAAGCATTTTTGCGTCATATGCATACCAATCATATCATACTTCCCTAGCTCTTGCATCTCCGCGCGTCAGCATTTGCATTTTCATTTCCATTCGTTATGGAACATCATTATCATCCAACATTCATATATGCAAGTCAAGGTCCAGGATCAATCTCGAAGACTTCCAAGACCACCATCAGCCCGGTCAGGGGGCATCCTCCGCAAGATTGTGGGTTTGTCCCACGATTCTCAAGAGCTTCAAAGCATTCATCAGCCCAGTCAGGGGCAATCTTCTGCGATTGTGGGTTTTCTCCCACAAAATTTCAAAATATTCAAAGCAAGATCCAGCCTAGTCCAGGGCATTCTTTTCAAGACTACGGGTGTTTCCCATGACGTATTTCAACCTCGTGGTTGATCAGATCTTCAAGTTAACATACATCCCAGCCAAGGGCATACCATTCAAGACCGTGGGCGTTCCCCACGAAGTTGTTCAACCTTTTGTCGGGCAAATCCAAAGACCTTAAGTGCAAGATTCATCCCAGTCAGGGGCATCTTCAGCAAAACCGTGAGCGTTCCTTACGAAGTGGTTCAACCTTTTGTTGACCAAAACAAGACATCAAGACAAACTCAGCCCAGTCAGGGGCATCCTCTTCAGAATTCATGGGCGTAACCATGAAATCATTTCAGCAAAGCTATGATCTTCAGTAAAGACGGTGGGCGTACCCCGTTGACTCATTTCAATTCAATCTTCCTCTTGGGGGTTCCCCAATGAGTTGTACCCAGCAAGCGTGACCGTTGTCAATTGCCTTACTATCATCCTTTTGGTGATAGCCGAACTTCGTCGGTTCAACCTAGCCTGCATCCTTTTGGTGTTGGTAGCCTTTAATTTGTATTTGTTCTATCATCCTTTTGGTGATAACAACTTGTGTGTGTGTTTCGCTCCGTCATCCTTTTGGTGAGGGGTCTGTCACTTGGATTGGTGACAGATTGTGCGATAGTGTTTTCCCTATCATCCTTTTGGTGGTAGTGGCCAGTGTATGTTTCGCTCCGTCATCCTTTTGGTGGGGGGTCTATCATAATCATTTATGATAGATTGTGCGATGTTTGTTTGTGTGAGTTTCGCTCCGTCATCCTTTTGGTGGGGGGTCTGTCACTTGGATTGGTGTCAGATTGTGCGATAATTTGTTCGTGTTTCGCTTCGTCATCCTTTTGGTGGGGGGTCTGTCACTTGAATTGGTGTCAGATTGTGCGATGTTTGTTTGTGTTTCGCTCCGTCATCCTTTTGGTGGGGGGGGGGGGAGGGGGTCTATCATAATCATTTATGATAGATTGTGCGATGTTTGTTTATGTTTCGCTCCGTCATCCTTTTGGTGGGGGGTCTATCATAATCATTTATGATAGATTGTGCGATGTTTGTTTGAGTTTCGCTCCGTCATCCTTTTGGTGGGGGTCTATCATAATCATTTATGATAGATTGTGCGATAGTTTGTGTGAGTTTCGCTCCGTCATCCTTTTGGTGGGGGGTCTATCATAATCATTAATGATAGATTGTGTGATATCTGTGTGAGTTTCGCTCCGTCATCCTTTTGGTGGGGGGTCTATCATAATCATTTATGATAGATTGTGCGATAGTTTGTTTGTGTTTCGCTCCTTCATCCTTTTGGTGAGGGGTCTATCATAATCATTTATGATAGATTATGCGATAGTTTGTTTGTGTTTCGCTCCGTCATCCTTTTGGTGGGGGGTCTGTCACTTGCATTGGTGATAGATTGTGCGATGTTTGTTTGTGTTTCGCTCCGTCATCCTTTTCGTGGGGGGTCTATCATAATCATTTATGATAGATTGTGTGATAGTTTGTTTGTGTCTCGCTCCGTCATCCTTTTGGTGAGGGGTCTATCATAATCATTTATGATAGATTGTGTGATAGTTTGTTTGTGTCTCGCTCCGTCATCCTTTTGGTGGGGGGTCTGTCACTTGGATTGGTGATAGATTGTGCGATGTTTGTTTGTGTTTCGCTCCGTCATCCTTTTGGTGGGGGTTCTATCATAATCATTTATGATAGATTGTGCGATAGTTTGTTTGTGTCTCGCTCCGTCATCCTTTTGGTGGGGGGTCTATCATAATCATTTATGACAGATTGTGCGATGTTTGTTTGTGTCTCGCTCCGTCATCCTTTTGGTGGGGGGTCTATCATAATCATTTATGATAGATTGTGCGATAGTTTGTGTGAGTTTCGCTCCGTCATCCTTTTGGTGGGGGGTCTATCATAATCATTTATGATAGATTGTGCGATAGTTTGTGTGAGTTTCGCTCCGTCATCCTTTTGGTGGGGGGTCTATCATAATCATTTATGATAGATTGTGCGATAGTTTGTGTGAGTTTCGCTCCGTCATCCTTTTGGTGGGGGGTCTATCATAATCATTTATAATAGATTGTGCAATATTTGTTTGTGTTTCGCTCCGTCATCCTTTTGGTGGGGGGTCTGTCATAGTCATTAATGTCAGATTGTGCGAGTGTTTTGCTCTATCATCCTTTTGGTGGTGTTAGTCGTGTGTGTTTCATCCCATCATCCTTTTGGTGATGACGACCTTTTTTCCAGTCGTTTACAGTTTACTCAGAGGTTTACCTCATCCAGTATTTTCAATTCTCAAGCATCTCTTTTTCTTTCAGACAAATTCAGGGTCTTCTTTATATCTAACTGACTTCTACCTCGGGAAAACGAACGTTGTAGCAGTTTATTTCCCTAGGTTTAAGCCTATTAGATAGGGGCATCTGTCATACCCTAAATTTGTCCTACCCATTTTCAAATATTTTTGCATTTTTTTCGATTGTCTTTTAATTTTGTATATTTTTTATAGTATCATGTCAGTTAGACACGTGCCCACCCGTAATTGAGCATTTTTCAAATTTATTCTTTTTTGCCCAATTAAGGCGTGACACGTAGCCTAACAACCTTTTTGTGAATATCATTTTCTTAAACTTTTTAAAATGCTACTAATAATATTTTTTTAAAACAATTATCTTTTCTTTTTATAAAATTTAGTTTATTTTACATTTTTTTAATATTTATTTAATAGTACTATAGTGTTAATAATAGGGATTAATAATATTCTTATATTTTTGTTTTTTTTATATACATTGTTAATATTTATTTGTTATTGTTAATATGTACTTAATATTTAATCATGTTAATTAGTAGTGCATTTATTAACTTATATTAACAGCATTTGTATTTGACATTAACTAAAAAAAAGTTGAAAAAAGCAGGAGTGGACTGAAGTAACCGGCCCATCCATTGGAGGCCCAGAAAGGTAGGGTCACAATATGCATAAAAGCTGAAGGAAAACCTAATTAAAAGGATATTGTTCATAACCCCAATTCAAACCCTAAGCCGCCGCAAAACATCTCCATCATCTTCTTCTCATAATTTCTCAACCTTGCCATCTCCACCTCATAAACCTTCACCCTCTCTTTCAATCGCTGGTTTCCCCCTCAAAACCCTCCGTTCCTTCCTTCACCATCACACGAAACCCATTATCTTCCTCATCCAACCCTTCTTCTCTCCCATCTCATCGTGAACCGCCGCGAAAAACTACCTTTTCATCTTCTTCGCCGGACACCCACTTGACGGAAGTCACGATAAAAATAGTCCGAAGGTTCAACAGCAACACACCTCGTCATCGACATCTCCAGCTAGCTAACAACTCAACACGTATCGATGCCGCCGCGAGCTCCCTCCAATTTCACTCTTGGAGCACTTCAATAGGTTCATTCCATAAGCAACACCAACCCGGATTTTCTTTCCATTTTCGCAATTACGCTGTGAAACTCCCTCAGCGACAGTAATGAGAGGGTATTTCCACAGGTTGTAGTTTCATCTCAACATTGATAAATCATGGCGTATCGGTGGTTCGTTGTTAGGGTTTATATAACGTTTAAGTTCGATTCGAACACGGTTTCATTTTCACCTTTAGTTCTGTTATTTCTGCTGATGTGTTGCTACGGTTGAGGTTGCCACGACTCCGCTGTCGTAACGAACATCCGGACCAAACCAGATCCAGCTGCAAAGAACACCATCTCATCTCTTTCAAACATCACTTAGTCTCAATACAACACATTCAACAAACGAGTTTCGGCAACGTCGGTAACATGTTGGTTTCAGGTCTATTCAATTTGAAGTTGATTTATGAATTGTTGTTTGAATCATGTAGGTAGAATATGGTTTCTATTCAATCTGAAGTTGATAATAGTTTGGGTCTTGCACATATGGTTTCGAGTTTAGCCGGTGATATTGTCTGAACGATATTTTCTTTGCCTTGTAATGATATTGTTAAACGCTAGTATAAGCGAAATTGTCTCTGATTTTGATAAAGTTTGGAAAGAGGAATTGATATGTTACTGGGGTTTGCTTGTTATTTTGCTGGCTATTGATTTTGTGCAGGTTACGACATCGCCTAATCATTGGTTATTCGAAAAGAGCTTGAAGCGATGTGATGCTGATAACCTTTGGAACAACAATTCACCCTCACTCCGGTTCCGCCACAGGCTCAACGACAAAGCAATCAATCACGCCATTCACCGCGTGATGTCGGCTGTTTCTCCTAGTTGTTATTAGACGTTTGTTGCATTTTGTTCTCTTTTTGACAGGTTCCATACAGGTTGCAATCCTGTCGAATATCAACAAGAGAAACATGGATTCAAGGTATATAGAGCAGCGGTTGAATTCATCGACATTTAAAGCACATCATGATAAAGCTGAGTAGTGGCAGTTTGAGTTCGATCATAGGTGTACAGGATTGACTCTTTGGAGAACCGCAATTACCAACCTGCAACATGATAACTCACAGCCCGGGTCAGCGGCACGCAGATCGCGGTTTTGGGGTTCTTCTACAGAATGTGCAGCAGCCGCGACTTCAAAATCCCACCCGGCTTGACTACAACACAGCTTGATAGCAGCAGATTTCACGGACTCGACAACCTCGCACTGACAACATTCAATAACAACAACTGAGCTCGATTCCTGAAAGCTGCTTCTGATAAAATTCCATTTGTTTCACGTCTCAGTTCAATTCTCCTGCAGCAGCTCATCAACAACGCTTTACAACAGGCCGTGAATTTTGGATTTACTTCGGTTATATTGCGGGCTGTCGTTTCCGTTTTTCTTTTGGTTTATGAATTTCGGCGTCATTAGTGAGTTGCGGTTGGGTTCGACGGCATCACACATCGGAGCATAGAACAACAACAATCTGGCTAAAAACTTCAACAACATGTGCGGCTCATATCTGGCAGCAATGTTGTGATTCATCATTGTTGGTACGATCATAATGCCTGCATTTTATCCGCCGTTGCTGCCATATGTGATTCATGTCGGTTTTCTCGATGTTGGTAACATTTCGTTTCCTAGTTTTCCATTTGATATTATTAATGTCTACATAAATAAATTCTGTTGAAATTGAAGTCTTCGATTTGATCTTGTGTTGATATCGTTTGTTTCATCCTTCTGTCATGAGATTTTATGCTTGTATAATGAGTATTGCCAATAAGTTATACCTGCTGCAACTTTTGATTTGATATTGTAATTACTGCTGATATTGTTCTATTTCCATGGGAATTCAAGTATTTTAATGTTTCAAAAAATGCTCAAATATTGTTCATATTTATATAGTCTTGAATTGCATACTATTTGTGTTTCGATACAAATTGTTTGCTACTGTCTTGCCCCTGCACTTGCTGCTACTAGTTGTGTATCAATTTCCGAAGCTTTCTAAATTCATTATGCTGCTATGGATTTTCCGCCATTTGTTTGGTTATGGGAGAATATTATGATGCCTAATCTTTCTTGTGTACCAGGAGAATAAGTCATAGGTGTTTTGCAGACATGTTAAGGGCCAGTGGTAATTATTCATCTCCATTAGCTGGTATAAGTCGTAAGCCAATGTGGGTTGTTTAAGAAAAACTCAGTATTTTGTTAACTAGCTTAATGTTTTAATATAATTGTTTTTAAATCTTATTATTTTATTAGTTGGCAATCTATCTTAAGTTAATTGATAAGCCTTCCCAAAATTGGGAGATTCTATTCAACATACCAATTAGTTAAAGACAATTCAAAATATTTTCTAAAGCAAAGATCATAGACTATTTGAAAATGTATTTTCAAAATATGACTAATTATTTGTCTTAATTCTAATTCAATTTATTTTTAAACATTAAAATTATTTTTCTAACTAAATCACGAAAAAATAACTTTTAAGATCTAGCATCTTTTGAGTTCTTGAATAATCACTATTGGGGCGTACGCCTTAGGTAGTGCATTATTTGACATTTCGCTTCAAAATACGCCCTTTAATAATTTAAACAAGGAAATGTCATTGGAGTCTAGCATTCCACATGATACTTTTGTTGTTTATTCAAACAATATTTTTAAATTAAACCAAAATCACTCTTTTATTTATTAAGTAATTTATTTAATAAGACAATTTCAAAATAGATTTTATTTTAAAGAGAAAAACTTTGAAGCAATAATATTTCTTAAGCCTGTTTAATCAAACCATTTTTAGTTAAATTACGAAAAATTAAACTCTTGAAGTCTAGCACTTCTTGAGTTTTCGAATGGATATTATTGAGGTGTACACCTTAAATAATGTTTTGTTCAACTTTTCGCTCTTTAAACATACTCTCTTTTGAACAAAGAAATATCATAATAATTTAGCATTCCGTGTGATATTTCCATTGTTCATCCAAAATCGAATGAAAAAGGTATTTTGTCGAGATCGAGCATCTTAATAATACTCCGATTAATTGGTTGTGAGGCCGACGTCTCATTTACTAAATAATCGTCATTTCTCCTATACATTTTCAAATCCAATTTCGTATTCTCACCTCTCGTACCGCAAACTCTTTTCATACCCTCGATTCAATTCTTCAAAATATCTTTCTCGACCGAAAGAAGAAGGTTCTTGAATTTTCGGGTGAATAGCTCTCGAGACACGCTCTTGAGTTGTTATTCACTCAACCCTTCGACTTTTTCAAACTCAAACATTTTCAAACCTATCCTAAGTCGAGTGTTCATACGCATTCGCAACCATCGACATTTCGCACGCACTTCACAATTCCTCGTGGTTTCGATATTAGGGGCACCCTTAGGGACTAATATCGTTTCTCACAATCTTAACCCTTGACACGTCGTCAAGTCGGTTTCATCTTCGATCAAATCCTCGATACGTCGTCGAGGCGTTTCTAAACCAACTTCCTTTGGCCTCGCATGCCATTTTTTCGATTCGATCTTTTCATAAACGTTTTTAAACTTACGAAAGAGGGATATTCCTAGAATCTAGCATTCTTTGAATATTCGAATGAGTAACTCTTGGGCGCGCCCCCCGAGTTGTTATTAGTTCATTCTTTTGATTTCAAAACATCCAACTCTTATCTTCAACTTATTCAACTCAATTTCCGAAAGAACTGAGTTCTTGGGATCTCGCATTCTTTGAATTCTTGAGTGATAAGCTTTTGAGGCACACCCTTAGGTTGTTTGTCAGTCACTCTTTCGTCTCTCAACTCAACGTCAAACCAATTCAAACCTCGTCTTTTCGTGGTCGTTACCACGAACTACGGACGCTCTGATTCTTTATTCATTCTTGAATGTAAGATACGTAGGCACAAGATTGCGATGATCTTGGCAAGCACACTTCTATCCATCTTCCGTTTCCCCCCATCCTTTCCCGTAGTCGAACTACGATGCTCTGATTTCTCATTCTCGTCCGAATGAGTATACGTAGTGTCGCTACTGCGAAAATCGGCGCCGGCTGAACAGAAGAGTCGCCACCGTGCGTTATTTATCCCACGGGAGGGAAAGGAAACGCTCAGAGTAAACCTCGCACAACACGGGAAAGGTATGGTCGTCGCAACCAAAACCTGGGTTCGGGAGTCGGTTACGCAAGGGGAAGGTATTAGCACCCCTCACGTCCGTCGTACTCGACGGGATCCACGCTTGTTTTCGGGTATGGATTGTTATTCTATCTACGCTAAAGGTCTGGGGTTAAAAGAAAAGAAAATGAAAATAAAAAAAATGACTCGGCAAAGTATCGCACTTTATGCCTACGTATTCCCGTCTGGAACGAGAAATCAGAGTCAACGTAGTTCGCCTACCTACGGGAAAGGAGGGGAAGGTTGCTCGCTAGGATATCGCATCCTATGCCTACGTACTTTCACACGGCATGAAAGATCAGAGCAAACGTAGTTCGGGCCACGTACGACACAAGCCTGTCTTAATTGTTTTTATTCCTTCTGAAAAAGGGTTTTCTGATTAACAGTCCCGGCGGACAAAAATGACGCTTGGATGAGTTCACGTTCTTTTAAGGAAGAAGTGTCTTTTATTGTGTTTGAAATCTTTATGTGCTTTTCTGTTTGTTTTGAGAAAGAAAGAGACAGAACTCTAACCTACGGTTGCGAAGGGAATCAAACTAACCTAATGTTATCATGCATGGGTTAAGACCTAGTGTCTATCATGTTCCTCTCTTGCACAGAGAGAAACAGAGATCCTAAGGGATAGGCAGAAACAGAAACAATATCAGATATATACAGTAAAACAGTAAAATGCATGAATGCAGCAGTACAAGCGAGGCAAGGGAGTCCCACTCAACCTCGAACCTAGAAAACAATAGGCAAAAGTGAACAGGCTTCACTTTCAACCCAGCAGGGTAAACAGCAAACAATACAGCCCAGAAAACCAATCAATACATCAGTAAATGAAATACAGCAATAAAAGAAACAGCATCAGCAGCTCTGAATCAACATCTGGCTTCAAATAATCTCCAATCAGCTACAGGCTTCAACAAGCATCAATCTCCATCTTCATGACCTTCAGGCAAGGGCTTTGATCATCAGTCTTCTATCTGCAATGGCTTTTCTTCAAGTTCAAACCTCCAGGATGAGGGATTAGTCACAAGAGTGAATTGGGTGTTAAGCAATCAGTTGACTACCAAGGGTGGTGAACAGACTGCTTCTAACACAAGAGACATTTTCTCTCAAGAGTTCTATCTCATAGACACTATCACCAAGCCTTCCAAAGGAAGGGGGTGAGTGTCTTAGAGAGACTCTGAATCACAGAGAAGAATGGATGCAGACAAGGCAATCCATGTTTGAGAAACAAACTGTCTAATCTTGAGCTCTGCCTAGCTCCTAAACCCTAGTCTCCTCAGCATCTGCTAGCAAGAATCTTCTCTTCAACTCTGGAAGTTGATCTTCAATCTCTGGGTCTCCAATGGTCTTCATCTCCTCAAGTCTTCAGCTTCCCCAGGTCCCCAGACAAACCCAATACCCAAGCAAGCCAGCAATAATCCCCAGAGGGCACACCACACCAGACAAACAGATATACAGACAGTATTAATAGCAGCAGAGGAATCCTGACTTTTCTCTAAGGGGATCTAATAACTACCCATAGCCCCTATAGTCCCATAACTAATCTAGTCAAACCCTAAGTCCTAAGGGAAATGAATTGATTCTCCTAAGTCATCACCTAAAAAAAACCCTAATTTGTTCAAGTTATTCAAGCCTACACTAATCACCTAAAATTAATTCCTAAAAAAGGGAACTAAATTGTTTCTACAAGTTCATCATCTAATCTAAACAATATAAAAAGAATGAACAAAAAATATGAAAGCATGTAATAGAACAAAAATTAGTAAAATCATGCATGAAATGAATCTATCTAAAATGCCATTTATTTAGAAAATATGGAAAAAATATGAAATGAAAATAAAAATGCAATTTTATTTTATGAAAATTTTCTACACATTCTAAAGAAAATGATGTAAAAAGAATGGATTAAAATGAATTTTTTATGCATTTATTATGAATTTTCAAAGTTGGTGAAAAATTAAAATGGAATTAAAAAAATGAATTGAATTAAAATGAGGGAGGGGGGGTATGAATAGAAACCACGCCTAGTTGATTTCAGGATGGGCCAAGCAGACAGGGGGTGCGTATATCAAATTGGTTAAGGCCCAGAACCAAGTCAGCAATTGAAGAAAATAAAGAAACGAGCTGGGGGGTGAAAATAGCATCAGATATCACGTTCAAAATGAGTTGGGCTTAAAATAGGGGGGGGGGGGAATTAGCAATACCACTCAGGCCCGCCCGTTTCAATTAATGAAACGGTGCGTTTGGCACCTGACTCATCTCCCTCCAAAATCAGATTAAACGCCCGCCCTAGGATTGTTCTCTAAGTCAAAAGTCCAACATGAATTGGACGGGTACGATTTCATCTTCCTCGTTGGATCTGTTAGAATTAGGGTTTCACCATGAAACTTCCATGCACGAGCAAGCTTCAACTCATCTGCTCTCACTCTACAGGCCATGAATCAACGCGCTATAAACATGAAAATTACTCTACAACTCTCCCTCTACACGTCTATGGCACTAGTTTACTTTGAAACTCAACACATCAACAAACCCGATAGCAACAACTTCTGACTCCATGAAAGCACTCTGCAACTCACCATCACAATTCTCCATCAAACCTATCCTAATCTGCTCTATGCATAATGGTGATTAACCTGCGCTATCAAGCTAAGATCCTAGTGCATTCTACTACAAGTTTCAAACCCTAACAGTTTCTACCACCTGCTAACAATGGTCTCTATTCAGCCTCAAATTCATCCTAATTACTCTACTAACCACCTAGATCATATCTAAACTAACAACAACATGCTAAACCAACTAGATCAAGCTGTGTGAATGAAAACACACCTGGTGCAAAAGCTTGAAAACAGCAATGGAGACTCGTGGATCTGAGGCTTCCAAGGCTTGGATCTTGATCAATTAACTCAATACTCAATTTTGTATGCAACACTTGAGTGAGACTTGGCTTGAATTGTGCTATCCACTTGCAATTGTGATTTTGATGTTGATGATGGAAGTGCTCGAAAATGGATCCTAACCACCAAACCTTTGCTTCAATTCTGATCTAGGATGATGATTGAATAAGATTGAATTGATTTTGATGATGATTTGGTGAAGAATTTGAGGAATTGGAATGAAAATTCAATGAAAAAGAATGAGAGAATTTGGGAGATTCTTGGTGAAAATGAAGCCAACCCTTGATCAATCCTCATTTCATGAATATATAGAGCTCATATGAACATTCTAGATCCATCTTGCACATTCCCTTGCCTTCCAACTTTGATCCATTTTTGAAATGTTTCTTAAAAGGCAAGTAACCAAAGATAACTTTGAAATCTTCCACTAAACTCAAAAAAGTGTTTGAACCATTGTTCTTAGAATTGCTTTTCCATTCAAAATCATATATTGGAAGTCTCCATTTGGACTCATAAATCTCCCAAACCATTTTTCACTTTGGATTTCTTTGAATTATAAGCCATTTTAGTTCAACTTTTGACCAATTATGCAACTTCATGTTATGAGCTTTTCCAACAATTTGTGACCTTATTTCTAGACTTAAAATCTCATTTGGAGCAAGTTTGATGTTGTAAGTTTTTCCATTTGAGGCCTCCTTGTATGAGTTTTGGACATAGGTTAAAATGACCTGTAATTCACAAATGCCCAAAATACCCTTTGCTTGCCAAGACCATAAGTTGAGTTCCACACATCATATGAGGGCATGCTATACCATTCTATAAAGCTAAGACAATGAGGAACAACTCTTATGTTGACCAAGAATTCATTTGAAATCTCCTTGAGGGGTAAAAATAGCTTGGAAGTCAAGTCACTTTTACAGACAAAAATTCAGATACCTCAGATGACCTGTAACTTGCAAGGATCATAACTTGAGTTCTATAAATCTCCTTGATGTCTTCCACCACTCAAATTAAAGGTCTTGAGATCCTCTACAAGTTTCATGTTGGCCAAGAAGCCATTTGAAGCTAGAATTTTGACTTATCTTGCTGGGAAATTTGACCTAAACTAGGGGATTTTACACAGAAACCCTAATTTATAAACTCCTCTTCTCCTTGATTTCTCTTGAATTCTCCTTGGCATATCTCCATATCCTTCTTCATATGTCCAATGATGGACCCCACATCTCTCCAATAGACTTGAATGCCCTTTAAATCAGTCAATTGACCTAGGGTTGACCTAGGGTTGACCCAGATGAAACCCTAGTTGACTGTCTTCAACTATAGCTCTTGTGCTCTCATCAATGACTTGTCTCCTTCTCCAAATGACTTTCTAAGTCTCTCATAATGTCTAGATACTCTCCATGCTTTCACTTCACAGCTCACAACCCTCTTGTTGATCCTCAGATACCCTCAGCTAGGAGATGGACTCAAGGCTTGATCTGCTGAACTCTTTGCTTTCAAATTCTTTCCTGATGACTTGAATGAGATTGAATTGGGATAATAACCTCTTGATAGGCCTCTAGAGATGAGAATAATGATTGGTCCCCCTGTTGAATGACTTGCTATGCTTATGCTATGCAGATGGTTAGTCTATGTACATGACTCTATATGCAAATGCTAATGATAGTGAAACATAAACCAAGGAGAATAAGGTTGGGCAAATTTTAGGGTGCAACAGCTGCCCCTATTCAAACGACTTGGACCCGATTGGGTGAAGAGCCCGGAGCCTTCAGACATTCGCGGTACGAGACGGTTGAATACTAGTGAAACCAAAAATTTGCCAACCGCAAAACCAAATTGCGCTCCTGCTTGGGGAACGACATTCATCAGCTGAATCTGACTGTTACGACAACCCACTGATCTCGCGCGACCGTGCTGGGGATTGTCTTCATCGCTCTGAAGAGGATTCTGTCATAACAGATTGCTTGCTTGTCCACGTTAGGACTCTGTCGGTCATCAATACGAAGAAATCTCAACTAGAACCTGTCCACGTTAGGACTCCACTTGCTGTTAACCTAGAAAAATCTCGGCAACTCCGCTGGGGATAATTCGTCTGCATTTCTATAAACTGCATCGTCCACGTTAGGAATAACACTCTTCCACGTTAGGAGCAACACCTGTCCACGTTAGGAATCATTTCTTCTGTATCTGTCCACGTCAGGACTAACCCTTTCATCTTTCCACGTCGGGAAAACTATATTCATCTGTCCACGTAAGGACTCCAATACCACGTGACATGTCCGCGTCAGGACTCCATTCTTTCCACGTAAGGAATTCAACTTTGGTTCTGAACCTGTCCATGTCAGGACTCAACTTTCCACGTAAGGCGTACAACATTCTTCCACGTCAGGAATCAACTTTTCTTGAACCTGCCCACGTAAGGACTAAACTCTTCCTCGTTAGGAATAATCTCTTTCTTTCCACGTCAGGAATCAATCTTGATATGTCCGTGTGAGGACTTAATCTTTCCACGTAAGGAATAAACTCGTCTTTCCACGTAAGGAAACCATCTTCTTTCCACGTAAGGGAACATAAGGCAACCAACTCCTTCCAATTTGTCCGCGTCAGGACTACATTTTTCCACGTGGGGAATGCCATCTTAATCTGTCCGCGTAAGGACTCCACTCTTTCCACGTTAGGAATCACCTCTTTCCACGTAAGGAATCCGCTTCTGATATGTCCGCGTATGGACTCACTCTTTTCCGCGTTAGGAATCTCCGTCTCTTTTCCACGTAAGGAATCATTTTCTCTTTCCACGTAAGGAATCTCAATCTTTCCACGTAAGGAACTGAAACTTTTCTTTCTCTTCCACGTAAGGAACACGCTTTCTTTCCACGTTAGGAATACTTCTTCTTCTTCCCCGTTAGGAATAACTTCTTTTCCACGTAAGGAATGCTCTTATCCACGTAAGGAATAACTTTTGATATGTCCGCGTATGGACTCAATCTTTCCACGTAAGGAGTCATCACTTTCTCTGTCCCCGTAAGGACTCCAATCTTTCCACGTAAGGAATACCAACTTCTTTCCACGTAAGGAATCACCATTTTTCCACGTAAGGAATAAGACTTCGTCTGGATCTGTCCGCGTCAGGACTAAACTCTTCCACGTTAGGAATGCACTTGTTTCCCCGTAAGGAATCCATTTCGATATGTCCGCGTAAGGACTCAATCTTTCCGCGTAAGGAATACCAACTTCTTTCCACGTAAGGAATAAATTTGTCTTTCCACGTAAGGAAACCATCTTCTTTCCACGTAAGGAAACATTGCCTTTCCACGTAAGGAGAACATCGTCCACGTTAGGACCCACCTTTCCACGTCAGGAACACCATCTGAATCTGTCCACGTAAGGACTCCAATCTTTCCACGTCAGGAATGCTGTCATTTCCACGTAAGGAAAGTATCTTTTTCCACGTAAGGAATCATCTCTTTCCACGTAAGGAATCCAACTTGATATGTCCGCGTAAGGACTACATCGTCCACGTTAGGACCCACTTCTCCACGTTAGGAATAATAATCTCTTTGATTTGTCCACGTCAGGACACTGATCTCGTCTTGATTTGTCCACGTAAGGACGACATCTCTTCTACTGAGAAAATGAGTCTTGTCCATGTCAGGACTTAGTTCTCCATGGATCCCAACCCACAAACTTCTTAGCACTGACGTGACAGCGACTTTGAGATGGACTCTACTGGGGATATTTGGAAACCAAACTACCGGACGCCTGTTATGATAACCGGCGGTGGCCTCTGAAATTCTGATTCATGGAACCCCTAATGACAAAAGAGAAACTTATCCTGATAACTCTGTGGGGAATACTGCCGAAACTGACATTATCATTGGATGTCTCATGCCGAGATCTTGAATGTTTGACTGTTCATTTGAGCAAGAATTCTCTCCACCTGAACTGCTAGAGTATAGAAACTGCTTCAGCAAAATAAATGCTGAAGATAATGCCGACTCCGCCGGGGATAGCCAGATGCTACAGAATTATTCCAGCAAAATAAATGCTGGAAGGGTGAAGTCGACTCAGCTGGGAAATCGGGAACTCAAACCAAACGCCCTGTTGATGTGACCCCCTGCTGGGGAATATAACTTTGCTGGGGAATAGCAGATGCGCATAGTATGATCGGACTTTTTGCTGGAACGTGAACTGATATCACCAGTATCTCTGACAAAATAAATGCCAGGACCCACCACCAACTCTGCTGGGGAGAGTCTTGATCTTCGAGTTCCACTGGAAGGAAAGAACACTTGCTGAAAAGAGAGAACTCCGCTTCGGGGATACTAACATGCCCCCAGTCTGTATTTTGTATAGCTTGCCCCTGAATTTGCAACCATTTTGGAAGGGACCCTACAGTCCTTGTATCTGGACAGCCAGACATGGACGGCTTCTACATTTCGGACCTCGAAGGGGTGTTTCAAGACATAACTTTCGTGCTACTAGGGTGACCTGCCCCGGTCTTGCAGCAACCTTTTGTCTCTGATCGACTGTGTCGTATAGTACTGCCCATAGCTATGAGAGATTTGCCAAATCTTGACCTGACTGCCCCGGATTTACTGATTCTAGGATGACTGACTTTACCTGAATTAATCAGTATAGCTTGCCCCAGTTCACGAAATATTTGGGCATTCTGCATTTTATCCCGATCATACCTTCCACTGTAGGAATCTTTCCTGTCGGCATGCGCTTACTCGCAAGTAACACAAGTTGTTCTGCATAAAAGATATATTAAACGCAATGCATATGACAGTTTCAAAATCCAAGTCTGTTCACTAAAAAATTTTGTGACATGTAATGAATCAATTATCAAAATGTCAATATGAAAGCTGGTAAGAGGAACCCTTTTAGGAGTCAGAATCGACGAGATCTTTACTGACGTATGCCCTCGGACAAAACCTGTTTCAATTAGGACTTTTGCGGGTTGTAACGTGGTCAGGTTCACGGTTAACAAGGAAAGATATAGGCTCAAAATTTATTTCGACCCACCCATTCTTCGTGATGTTCTCCAATCCTATGTTCAGCTAATCTGACTTCAGCGTTCACCTATTAGAGGTGGAATGATAGGAGTGATGGTTCAGGATACCACACATTTTTTGTTTTTGAGTGACAGTCATTTGCTTTTCGTCTTTGGGTACCTAGAATCACACGACTTTCGTCCTTTTCGAGGATTTGTTCTTTTCTTTGACAATCCTTTTCGGCTTTCGTTTTTTTTCGTTCCCTAACTTTTGCCTGGACTGAGTATCTTTTGAGATTCTTTTGATTTTCCAGTCCAGCGGGATGCCCCTGTTTTTGCCTAAGTCATTTGTTTTCAAGTTTTGACTTAGCGGGCACTTGATCCTTTTCACTTTTCGTTCTCTTTTTTTTTTTTTTTTTTTGAACAAGTCGTGTGACACTGGTTTGTCTGACTTCTTGTGGAGTAATGTGACTGCTTCACTCTTTGTCGGCAAGGTTTAACCATTGCGGTTCTTTAGGCACGACTTATACAAGTGCGATTTATCCTCAACCGGACACTCTTTCCACGATTCGAACGCTTGGTCAAACTAACTGACGCCTACCCTGCCCCGGGTTGAGATTTAGGTTTTTTTTTTTTCATTTTCAAAAGAAACTCCTACTACTGGCTCAAAGGGGGTTATCAAGGGATTATCTTCCTTATATCTCCGGTGTTTATGGATTGAAACAATGCCTGTATCTCATCAACAGGTTCTTTATCCAAAGGCATACGATCGGAATATTATTCGTCATCTGTTTTCGTCATCCTCCCCAGATTCCTGCTAAAACAAGCATTAAGCATTAAAGAAAAACAAAGAGTGAACATGACTGGATTAATTCAAAACATGCATGTTCATTTCGTTTATCAATATCAATTGAAAAAACAACAAGTTTTAAGAGCGAAATTTGCAATTACACAGAAAAGAAACTACAAATGCGAGGACATGAACAAGATAACATGAAAAATGTCGGCGTCTCAGAACTGGACTTCCTGCACTCTGACTTATTGGCGAGTCAACCATCCTCAGAAGCTATCATCAGGGGTAGTCTACTGCTGTCTCGATCTTCTTTCAACGGCCGGATCAAACCTGGGAAACCTTTTCATCACCCCGGCTTTTGCTTGTTTATGGCTTTGCACCACCTTGGGGACCCTATCGGAGAAGTTAATGACCCTGCTGTCGATTAAATCTTGGACGCTATGCTTGAACGCGTGACAACCTTCAATATCATGTCCGGGAGCCCCGGAGTGGAATTCACAGTGCCTGCTTGCATCATAGCCATCCGGCAGAGTGCCGGTTATTGGCGCCAGAGTTCTTTTCTCCACCAAGTTCAGTCTTAGTAGTGTCTGTAACAAATCTGCGTATGTTGAGGGAGGCTTTTCAAACACCCTCCTTGGCTTCTTTCCCCGAACTCTTTGTTGAGCCGGATGCTGACATCTTGTATGCTGCTGGCTTTGCTCGGACGATTCCTTAGGCTCACGCGTTATCATCCTTAAATTCAACCCTGGCATCGGCAACTGTTGTGGACATGGGGACTTAGCTTCCAGTGGCTCTGGGACATACCTCGATTCGTCTGCAACCTCTGGCGGAGAAATGGGAATATCAATCCCTGCAACCTTTATACCCCCCGGTACAAACTCAATTATTTTCTCATCCAGCAAATCTTGAATCTTATGCTTAAAAGCTTTGCAGTTTGCAATGTTATGCCCCGGTGCTCCGGAGTGGAAGGCACAATGGGCGTTCAGGTCATAGTCTGGTGGTGGCTGCCCTGTCAGTGGAACCAAAATGCGGGGCTCAGCCAGTTGAAGCTGGAACAAGAGTTGCACCAGCTGATCATAATCCACAGGGATCTCATCAAATACTCTGTTAGAAGACCTCATCCTCTTACCACACCTTCTTGAGTTATCCTGCGAAATCAATTGCGACTGCTGACGAGGAGAATTCTGAGCTTCGAATCGTGGGGAGGGTCTCTTACGCCTATCATGCGTGGGTGCCGATTCTTCAGACCCCTGAGGAACAAATAAGCCAGCCGCGTCTTCCGACATTTGCCCTCCTTCTCTCCGGAGTACGTTCCTTAATACTTCAGCCATCAACCCTATCTGTGCCTTCAGTCGGCAGTTCTCTTCTTCTAGCGTCTCTTGATTCGAGCGCAACTCTTGCATATCTTTCGTGAACTGCCCCAGCTGGCCTCGAACATCCGTTAATTCTGCTCGAACCTGTTTGATGGCTACCCCCACAAATTGGCGTATGCGGCCTGGGAGAAGACCTTGATTCTCTAGCTGAGCAAAGTCGGCAGCTCTATCATTAGCCCGTGCCATCAGAGGCTGTACCGTATCCTGCAACTGCTTCTGAATCTCGGCCATGGCTTCCATTACCTGTATGATCCGCATTATGTGGTCGCGCACCTCTTGCATCTCAGTCGGATCCTGACTCATGACTTCCTTGCTGCTGCTTCTGGTTGAACGCCAGTGAATTCTTCGGTCGCTAATCTTGGAGGACCTGATGGATACAGGAGATGAGATACAATTTAATAATTACCTGTAATGCAATATGAATATGAATGCAATGCAATGTGTCTGTGCCTTAGGGAAGTTCATTCCCCCAGTTCTAGTGCGAAGGTGCCGGTGCAGTGACAGTGCTAACAATAGGAACATCGGAGCTGAATCATAGAAAGCCTCATATATTGCAGAGAGAATCAATAAGCCCAGGGTACAATATCGCCGAGAGTACAAAGAAGGCATGACCTCAACCAACAATCCTGGTGATGGTCAGCACTATGCGAATAAAGCATACAAGTTACTACATGAAATGATCAAATCCTCCCAAAAGTCTGGTACTCCTCTATCAACTTCTTGGTCTCCGGATGGCTTGGTCGATCAAGCAGCCCTTCAACAAGCTGGTTTCTCCTCTTGAGAACACGGCGTACGTCTTCAGCAGTTTCTTCCCATGTTGCTTCTCCGAAGCAATCTTCTAGCTTTCGCTTCTGAGACACTGCTTCATCTCTGGATTTGATTGCCTTGTTCAGTGCATGCTGGACACTGTACCGGGTCATCACTTCTTCCTCACACTTCTTGATGCTAGACTTCAGCTTCTCTTCGAGGTCGGACATTTGCTGCTTCAGCTTATCTTCCCTCTTCTTGTTATTAGTAAGTGTAGCATTCCAAGTCTTATTGCAAGAAGAGATCTCTCGGTGAGCGATATCAAGAGCTTTCTTCTTGGATTCAAGCATTTCATGGGAGCTTCTGAACTCTTGCCCCAGACGTTCACGCTTTTTCTTTTCTTCAGTCAACTCAGCTCCTAACCTGTTTACTAGCTCGATCTGTTGTTGGAAAGCATATACGGCCTTGTTTTTCTCGCTGCGTACTTGAGCTAGCTCTTGCTCTAACCCTTCGTTAATCTTCATCAAGGCTTCTTTTTCCTTCACAACCTGTTCATAGACTTCCCTAGAAACAGTAGTTGGCTCTTCTACCGGAATAGGAACAAGAATTGGTACATCTGGAAACGGCATCCTCAACTGACTAGCCCTCTCCTGAATCCAAACTCTATAAGGTGCATAGGCCTGGCAATCGTTCTTACCTAACAGTGGCTTCCCTTTGCGGTTAATACGCGTCCAGGCATGTTGCAACTTGGCTAATAACTCCCCCTTCACGTCACCTGTGAAGTACAGAGATTCCTGTACTTCTTCCTCCTGGGGTGGGTTCTTCAGTGCATATCCGAACTGGCGAATGAATAGAGAAGGGTTGTAATTGATACACCCTTTTCTTCCTATCAGCGGCACATTAGGGTACCCAGAACAACTGAAGATGAGCTCGGATCCCAACAGGTCTCTATCAAACCACTCCATATCTTCCGACGATAGCCTCATTAGGCGCTCCGGCCAACCAACTGGGACTGTAGTTTCTGCAACAGATCCTCTCTTAGGAAGGTGACTCTCAAACCACATACTCAACAAGGGTACACACAGATGAACATTCTTCCCTCTTCCCTTCTCATTCTTGTAATGCAGTGAGTGGTAGAGATCTCCGAGTAAGGTAGGTACAGGATTACCAGCAGCAAACAAGTAGAAAGCGTCAAAGTCCACAAAATCCGGTATATTGGGGAACAGTACTATGCCATAAATGCACAAGGCCAACACAGCATTGAAAGCAACCCAACACCCGCTCTTGGCATACTCTTGGGCTTTACCAACTAAGAATTGGAGTGAGAAGCCTGGAACTCCACGGGAAACAGTAGTCACAAGTTCAGAAGCATCAACATGCAAGGCTTTTGCCAAGTCCTCCAGCTTGGGCTTGGCGTCATAATGAATGAATGGAACCTGGTTCTGCACGGGCAGCTCAATATACCCAGCGTATTCCTCCAGGGTTGGTCCCATAATAAAATCAGAGAATGTAAAGCATCTCAAAGCAGGGTCGTAGAATTGCATCAGAGCATACAGCCCATCCAACTCTACCTCTGTAGGTTTGCACACCAATCTAAATAATCTACCATAGCTCATCCGGAAGCTCCTACGAACACCCTCATCAGCAAGAGAGATCAACCCCAGCAAAGGAACAATATCAGGCGTAGGCAATTTGTAAGCAACCGTTCTCCTTAAGCTAGTCATGATCAAACACTCAGAAGTCTGGGCACTAGAACTAGGGAAATGCAAATGCACCTGCAGCACAGACACACATTAGTGAAATGCAAATGGTAATGGATATGCAGTGATGCAATGCAAGTAACATGCAACAGGGACCAAAGCTGCAGCTGAATAGCCTAAACCCCATCAAGAAAGGTCTCAGATAGACCATCCAGAAGTCATCAAACCCTGGTCTCAGATAGACCTAGAATAAAACTCCAACACTGGTCTCTGACAGGCCTCAAACCATAACTCCAACTGGTCTCTGATAGACCTCGAATCACATCTCTAATTGGTCTCTGACAGACCTCAGAACACATCTCCACATGGTCTCTGACAGACCTCATAACTCTCCATAAATAACCAGGATCTCTGATCAAGAAATAACCGGTATCTGAAGGTCTGGTTACCTGCATAACCCTAAATCCCCTCACAGGTGGGTGGCCCTATAACTGGCACAAGGTACGGCATCCTATGCGGTCGTTGGCGTCACAGACTTTCAGGGTTGATGATACGATTCCCAGAAGGAGTGGCATCATCAATTCCTGAAGAGGCCTCACTTAGCCAACTTCCAAATGATCGGTCCCCAGAGTCGACAATCCAACTAACCAGCAACCCACGCCAACCAAAGGAAGGGGCAGGAGGCCAACCAGAGGAACCTCGTCTGAGTGTAGATTTCATGGGACACCAAAGCAAGCAAAGCAAGCGGGCGCCCACTAATTTCTACTCTAATTCTAGGTGCACTCAAGCCCAGGTCCGGCTTATCTCTCAATATCAGAACACCCGTCACACCCCAGAATACAGCAATAATAATCAATATATAAAGCTGAAAATACAAGGTTAGAAATATAAATCCATACAAAATCCTCGACGGGAAAACAAGCGCTAGGATTGACTCTCTTAAAGGGACGTTGGATCCCAAATGCATAAGAACCATTGCAGTCCTTAGCAGCCAGGGAACGTTGGATCCCCAGCAGAGTCGCCAGCTGTCGCTACTGCGAAAATCGGCGCCGGCTGAACAGAAGAGTCGCCACCGTGCGTTATTTATCCCACGGGAGGGAAAGGAAACGCTCAGAGTAAACCTCGCACAACACGGGAAAGGTATGGTCGTCGCAACCAAAACCTGGGTTCGGGAGTCGGTTACGCAAGGGGAAGGTATTAGCACCCCTCACGTCCGTCGTACTCGACGGGATCCACGCTTGTTTTCGGGTATGGATTGTTATTCTATCTACGCTAAAGGTCTGGGGTTAAAAGAAAAGAAAATGAAAATAAAAAAAATGACTCGGCAAAGTATCGCACTTTATGCCTACGTATTCCCGTCTGGAACGAGAAATCAGAGTCAACGTAGTTCGCCTACCTACGGGAAAGGAGGGGAAGGTTGCTCGCTAGGATATCGCATCCTATGCCTACGTACTTTCACACGGCATGAAAGATCAGAGCAAACGTAGTTCGGGCCACGTACGACACAAGCCTGTCTTAATTGTTTTTATTCCTTCTGAAAAAGGGTTTTCTGATTAACAGTCCCGGCGGACAAAAATGACGCTTGGATGAGTTCACGTTCTTTTAAGGAAGAAGTGTCTTTTATTGTGTTTGAAATCTTTATGTGCTTTTCTGTTTGTTTTGAGAAAGAAAGAGACAGAACTCTAACCTACGGTTGCGAAGGGAATCAAACTAACCTAATGTTATCATGCATGGGTTAAGACCTAGTGTCTATCATGTTCCTCTCTTGCACAGAGAGAAACAGAGATCCTAAGGGATAGGCAGAAACAGAAACAATATCAGATATATACAGTAAAACAGTAAAATGCATGAATGCAGCAGTACAAGCGAGGCAAGGGAGTCCCACTCAACCTCGAACCTAGAAAACAATAGGCAAAAGTGAACAGGCTTCACTTTCAACCCAGCAGGGTAAACAGCAAACAATACAGCCCAGAAAACCAATCAATACATCAGTAAATGAAATACAGCAATAAAAGAAACAGCATCAGCAGCTCTGAATCAACATCTGGCTTCAAATAATCTCCAATCAGCTACAGGCTTCAACAAGCATCAATCTCCATCTTCATGACCTTCAGGCAAGGGCTTTGATCATCAGTCTTCTATCTGCAATGGCTTTTCTTCAAGTTCAAACCTCCAGGATGAGGGATTAGTCACAAGAGTGAATTGGGTGTTAAGCAATCAGTTGACTACCAAGGGTGGTGAACAGACTGCTTCTAACACAAGAGACATTTTCTCTCAAGAGTTCTATCTCATAGACACTATCACCAAGCCTTCCAAAGGAAGGGGGTGAGTGTCTTAGAGAGACTCTGAATCACAGAGAAGAATGGATGCAGACAAGGCAATCCATGTTTGAGAAACAAACTGTCTAATCTTGAGCTCTGCCTAGCTCCTAAACCCTAGTCTCCTCAGCATCTGCTAGCAAGAATCTTCTCTTCAACTCTGGAAGTTGATCTTCAATCTCTGGGTCTCCAATGGTCTTCATCTCCTCAAGTCTTCAGCTTCCCCAGGTCCCCAGACAAACCCAATACCCAAGCAAGCCAGCAATAATCCCCAGAGGGCACACCACACCAGACAAACAGATATACAGACAGTATTAATAGCAGCAGAGGAATCCTGACTTTTCTCTAAGGGGATCTAATAACTACCCATAGCCCCTATAGTCCCATAACTAATCTAGTCAAACCCTAAGTCCTAAGGGAAATGAATTGATTCTCCTAAGTCATCACCTAAAAAAAACCCTAATTTGTTCAAGTTATTCAAGCCTACACTAATCACCTAAAATTAATTCCTAAAAAAGGGAACTAAATTGTTTCTACAAGTTCATCATCTAATCTAAACAATATAAAAAGAATGAACAAAAAATATGAAAGCATGTAATAGAACAAAAATTAGTAAAATCATGCATGAAATGAATCTATCTAAAATGCCATTTATTTAGAAAATATGGAAAAAATATGAAATGAAGATAAAAATGCAATTTTATTTTATGAAAATTTTCTACACATTCTAAAGAAAATGATGTAAAAAGAATGGATTAAAATGAATTTTTTATGCATTTATTATGAATTTTCAAAGTTGGTGAAAAATTAAAATGGAATTAAAAAAATGAATTGAATTAAAATGAGGGAGGGGGGGTATGAATAGAAACCACGCCTAGTTGATTTCAGGATGGACCAAGCAGACAGGGGGTGCGTATATCAAATTGGTTAAGGCCCAGAACCAAGTCAGCAATTGAAGAAAATAAAGAAACGAGCTGGGGGGTGAAAATAGCATCAGATATCACGTTCAAAATGAGTTGGGCTTAAAATAGGGGGGGGGGGGGGGAATTAGCAATACCACTCAGGCCCGCCCGTTTCAATTAATGAAACGGTGCGTTTGGCACCTGACTCATCTCCCTCCAAAATCAGATTAAACGCCCGCCCTAGGATCGTTCTCTAAGTCAAAAGTCCAACATGAATTGGACGGGTACGATTTCATCTTCCTCGTTGGATCTGTTAGAATTAGGGTTTCACCATGAAACTTCCATGCACGAGCAAGCTTCAACTCATCTGCTCTCACTCTACAGGCCATGAATCAACGCGCTATAAACATGAAAATTACTCTACAACTCTCCCTCTACACGTCTATGGCACTAGTTTACTTTGAAACTCAACACATCAACAAACCCGATAGCAACAACTTCTGACTCCATGAAAGCACTCTGCAACTCACCATCACAATTCTCCATCAAACCTATCCTAATCTGCTCTATGCATAATGGTGATTAACCTGCGCTATCAAGCTAAGATCCTAGTGCATTCTACTACAAGTTTCAAACCCTAACAGTTTCTACCACCTGCTAACAATGGTCTCTATTCAGCCTCAAATTCATCCTAATTACTCTACTAACCACCTAGATCATATCTAAACTAACAACAACATGCTAAACCAACTAGATCAAGCTGTGTGAATAAAAACACACCTGGTGCAAAAGCTTGAAAACAGCAATGGAGACTCGTGGATCTGAGGCTTCCAAGGCTTGGATCTTGATCAATTAACTCAATACTCAATTCTGTATGCAACACTTGAGTGAGACTTGGCTTGAATTGTGCTATCCACTTGCAATTGTGATTTTGATGTTGATGATGGAAGTGCTCGAAAATGGATCCTAACCACCAAACCTTTGCTTCAATTCTGATCTAGGATGATGATTGAATAAGATTGAATTGATTTTGATGATGATTTGGTGAAGAATTTGAGGAATTGGAATGAAAATTCAATGAAAAAGAATGAGAGAATTTGGGAGATTCTTGGTGAAAATGAAGCCAACCCTTGATCAATCCTCATTTCATGAATATATAGAGCTCATATGAACATTCTAGATCCATCTTGCACATTCCCTTGCCTTCCAACTTTGATCCATTTTTGAAATGTTTCTTAAAAGGCAAGTAACCAAAGATAACTTTGAAATCTTCCACTAAACTCAAAAAAGTGTTTGAACCATTGTTCTTAGAATTGCTTTTCCATTCAAAATCATATATTGGAAGTCTCCATTTGGACTCATAAATCTCCCAAACCATTTTTCACTTTGGATTTCTTTGAATTATAAGCCATTTTAGTTCAACTTTTGACCAATTATGCAACTTCATGTTATGAGCTTTTCCAACAATTTGTGACCTTCTTTCTAGACTTAAAATCTCATTTGGAGCAAGTTTGATGTTGTAAGTTTTTCCATTTGAGGCCTCCTTGTATGAGTTTTGGACATAGGTTAAAATGACCTGTAATTCACAAATGCCCAAAATACCCTTTGCTTGCCAAGACCATAAGTTGAGTTCCACACATCATATGAGGGCATGCTATACCATTCTAGAAAGCTAAGACAATGAGGAACAACTCTTATGTTGACCAAGAATTCATTTGAAATCTCCTTGAGGGGTAAAAATAGCTTGGAAGTCAAGTCACTTTTACAGACAAAAATTCAGATACCTCAGATGACCTGTAACTTGCAAGGATCATAACTTGAGTTCTATAAATCTACTTGATGTCTTCCACCACTCAAATTAAAGGTCTTGAGATCCTCTACAAGTTTCATGTTGGCCAAGAAGCCATTTGAAGCTAGCATTTTGACTTATCTTGCTGGGAAATTTGACCTAAACTAGGGGATTTTACACAGAAACCCTAATTTATAAACTCCTCTTCTCCTTGATTTCTCTTGAATTCTCCTTGGCATATCTCCATATCCTTCTTCATATGTCCAATGATGGACCCCACATCTCTCCAATAGACTTGAATGCCCTTTAAATCAGTCAATTGACCTAGGGTTGACCTAGGGTTGACCCAGATGAAACCCTAGTTGACCGTCTTCAACTATAGCTCTTGTGCTCTCATCAATGACTTGTCTCCTTCTCCAAATGACTTTCTAAGTCTCTCATAATGTCTAGATACTCTCCATGCTTTCACTTCACAGCTCACAACCCTCTTGTTGATCCTCAGATACCCTCAGCTAGGAGATGGACTCAAGGCTTGATCTGCTGAACTCTTTGCTTTCAAATTCTTTCCTGATGACTTGAATGAGATTGAATTGGGATAATAACCTCTTGATAGGCCTCTAGAGATGAGAATAATGATTGGTCCCCCTGTTGAATGACTTGCTATGCTTATGCTATGCAGATGGTTAGTCTATGTACATGACTCTATATGCAAATGCTAATGATAGTGAAACATAAACCAAGGAGAATAAGGTTGGGCAAATTTTAGGGTGCAACACGTAGGCACAAGGGCCCCAATCCTTGGCGAGCACCCTATTCTCTAACCCCCCATTTTCCCTTCAGCTTCTTTAACCTTTATCCTACCAATTCTACCTTTAACAACGAGAAGAAAAACAAGTAAACCTAAAAAAACACTCCCCACATTTACCTTAAGAGGTTCCCGTCGAGTACGACGGACGTGAGGGGTGCTAATACCTTCCCCTCACGTAACCGACTCCCGAACCCGGAACTTGGTTGCGACAACCCTGTTCCTATCCTTTTCGCTTTAAGGGGTTTTCTCGATATTTTCCTCTCCTGTTTATTCGGGATAAATAAAGTTCGGTGGCGACTCTGTCGAACCGCATTTCCGCGCCTTTCGCACGAGGATCGTTTCTCTGAAATGTCTCCGTGATTTTTCGAGGTGCGACAAAATGGAAAATAACAAATCGACCCAATTTGTACCCACATGCTCGATATGCAATAGAACCATGTATGATATGGCGAATGTAGGGTATAAAGGCTAAAGGCAAAAATGAGGGTGTGATAGTTGCCCCTATTTAATCCTCTTGGACCTGAATATCTGGAGGGTAAAGGTGCTTGAACATTCATGGTAGAAGAGAATTAAATACTAGAATACCCGGGATTTTCAACTGGAGAGGTATGGGGTGACAGTAGACAGTCCATGAGACGACTTGAAAAAGGTGTCTGTTATTGAAGAAGGGGTATGAGGGATATGATGATATGCTTGAGATGCAATGCGGAATGAACACGAGTGATTTGCCAGCCGAAAGAGGAGGCACCTCGTAATATGGAAACATAATTGGCCAAGAGATATTCCTTCTATAAAAGATAGAGAGGACTCAAGAAATAGAAATGTGAGATATTCCTTCCACGAAAGGGAGAAAGAACTCTAGAAATAACAATGAGATATTCCTTCTACGAAAGGTAGAGAGGACTCTAAAAAATGGTTTTCCTCTTACAAAAGGCCAAGAGGACTCCCGAACAAAAGGTTTGGAGAAAATGTTTCCTTCTACAAAAGGTAGAGAGAACTCCAAAACAAAAGGTTTGAAGACAATATTCCTTCTACAAAAGGTAGAGAGGACTCCAAAACAAAAGGTTTGAAGACAATATTCCTTTTACAAAAGGTAGAGAGGACTCCAAAACAAAAGGTTTGAAGACAATATGGTAACTCCTTCTACATCAAGTAGAGGAGACTCCCTTGGGAGAATACAATCGTATTTCCTTCTGTCACGGCAGAAAGGACTCCATAACAAAAGGTTAGGAGGAAAGGTTCCTTCTATAAAAGGTAGAGAGGACTCCAGAACGAAAGGTTTGAAGACAATTTCTTCTTCAAAAGGTAGATAAGAGACTCCCTTAGGAGAGGACGATCGTTCTTTCTTCTGCGAAAAACAGAAAAGATTCTTGAACAAAAGGTTAGGAGAAAATTTCCTCCTACAAAAGATAGGGAAGATACTTACGAAAGGTAAGCTGACAAGAACCTGTACAAAAGGTACGAGAGGTCTTATTAAAGGTAAGTTGAATCTGTTGCGAAAGGCAAGGCAGAGATATTTCGAAAAGACTCACAAAAGGTAAGTTGAATGGATAAACACTCCAAGAGGATCCTGCAAGGATTTCCACAGGAAATTCGCATCTTTGAGAATGACTGGCTAAACACACGTAATGATGCAGCATGTATGCAAAAATGTCAAGGACGTAAGGACATGAAGGTTAGGGGTGATAATTTATGCCAAGTGATTGGGCTTTGGTTTGGGGCGTCAAGTTTGACTTCCCAACATCTTCGTGACGAAATTTGGATCATCTCCAGATGGTCTTATCAGACAAGTTGTGCTGGCCAGTTAGGTAGCCCCTGATTTGGTCAAGTCCTTGGCGAACTTTATGATCAGACGATGCTTAGTGTACACATGCGCCTACTAGAGATCGCTTTTATCCTTCACACACCTATGTCGAAGAGAAACTTTATGCTTTCTTTTGTTATTATTATCGTTATCCCATCATTTTCAATGCAATATTTATTAAGGATGAAAATTCTACTTTTTGCAAACATAAAAGAAAATAAATGTGACACACGAATTGATGAAAGAGATTTTTATTGATGATAAAGTGACCCATAAATGGGTAATTTTACATAAGGATACAATTCCTAAAAGAGATAATTGCAAAAAAATATGACAAAAAGCACAGTGGCAATGTGAAAAAGGATCGGATTTCCATTGAGTTCCAATTCTGCTATGATCCCTATGGCCTTGAAGCTTCTCGTACATTGCCTCTGAGGAAGGTGGATGGATTGATCTTCCCCATGTGTAGGTCTCTTTATTCTGATGATGAGCTCACAGACTTTTCGCAGACCTCAGTCTTTTCTTTTTTAGGTCCCTAACTTTTTCCTAGTGTTGCACCCTAAAATTTGCTCAACTTATTCCACCTGATCTTATGTTTCAATTGCATTGTCATTTGCATAAAAAGTCATGTACATAGTCTAATCATTTGCATAGCATAGCATGGGCAAGTCATTCAATAAGGGACCAAATGCAATTCTTATGAGCATATCAAGAGGGTATTATTCAAATTCAAGCACATCCAAGTCATCAGAAAGAAATTGAAATCTGAGAAGTTAGTGGACCAAGCAGTGGATCTATCACCTATATGGAGGGTATTTGAAGATCATCAAAGAAGTTGTGAGTCATGAATTGAGGCCATGGAGGGTATATAGACATCATGGAAGACCTAGAGGGTCATTTTGAAAGTGAGGCAAGTCATTGATGTGATTACAAGAGCTGCAGTGGAAGACAGTCAACTAGGGTTTCATCTGGGTCAACCCTAGGTCAAATGCTTGATTGGAAGGCATCAAGGCCTGTTTGAAAGATGTGGGATGCCTCATTTGACATGTAGATATGTATGTGGTGTTGTGTCAAGGAGAAAACAAAGGGAATCAAGAAGAAGAGAAGTTTCTGAGTTAGGGTTTCTGTGTAAAATCCCCTGATTTAGGGCAAACTTCCAAGCAAGATAATTAAAAATTCAAACTTCAAATGGATCCTTGGCCAACATGAAACTTGTATAGGATCTCAAGACCTTTAATTTGAGTGGTGGAAGACATCAAGGAGAATTATAGAACTCAAGTTATGGTCCTTGCAAGTTACAGGTCATCTGAGGCATCTGAAATTTTGTCTGTGATAGTTACTTGTATTCCAAGCAACTTTTACCCCTCAAGGAGTTTTCAAATGAATCTCTGGCCAACATGAGAGTTGTTCCTAATGATCTTAGCTTTCTATAAAGGTATGGTATGACTTCATCTGATTTGTGGAACTCTACTTATGTCTTTGGCAAGCAAAGGGTATTTTGGTCATTTGAGAATTACAGGTCATTTCAAGCCTATGCCCCAAACTCATACAAGCAAGCTTCAAATGAAAAACTTCACAACATCAAAGTTGCTCAAAATGACATGTTGAGTCTAGAAAAGTGGTCATGGGAGTTGGAAAATGCTCATAGCTCAAGATTGCAAATTTGGTTAATTAAAAGGTGAATTTAATGAATAAAAGTGACCTAAAAATGAGATTTTTCATAACATGTCCAAATGGGATGAAATTATAGGTCATTTTGATTGGAAAAAATGTTTTGAGAACATTGGCAATATTGGATTTTTGAGTTTAGTTCAAAGTTTTAGAGATATCATTGGTTGCTTATGTATGAAGTTACACATGCCAAAACACAAGGGATTTGTGCACAAGAAGTTTCTAACAAGTTCTAGATGGTTCCATGAGCATCTATATATTGAGTAGAGTAGATCCAATCATGGGTTGGTGATTCATTTGGTTGAAAACTCATAGTTACATCTCATTCCTCAATTTTGCAAATTACACAAAAACTCTATCAAATCTTCATCATTCTTCAAAGTTCTTGATCCTATCATCATCTACATTCATCATAGAGCAAGTTTCCATCAAGATCTGGTTGAATTGAAGCAGAATTCGTGTGCTACCAACTTCATCATCCAAAGTGCAAGAAGAATTCAATTGCAAGATCAAGAGCATTTGAGCAGGTGTTGCTGCATACAGAACCAAGATCCAAGTCCATTGATCAAGTCCTAAGCATTGCTAGCTGTGAATCCAAGGATTTCTCCATCTGTTTTCAAGATTACACCAGGTTGGTTTTTCTATCGAATTGGCTAGAATTAGTTAGCATGATGTAGAATCCTTAGGTTAGAACTGTTAGGAATAGGTAGATGAACAATTCTGGTGAGTTTAAGAGCATTTCATGGAGTTTGGTACATGAGCACCAAAACTGTTTTGACCTAGAACTAAGAGGATAGAGAGTGTTAGTTCATGTGGATTAGTTTAGAATGATCAGGGATGTGTGGTGGTTACACTAGTACCAAGAAACTGGAGTTTCATGAGAGTGGAAATTGGAGTGTTCATGGAGAGTATGCTATCGGGTTTGGCTTTCTAGGGCGTGTTAGTGAGAATTAATGATGTATTATTGTTCAGCTTGAGAATTAGAGCAATTTTGCTTTTTATGGATCTGAATTTCATGGAGAAACGAAGCTGTATGAGAGGGTAGAAGTCTGGTTCATGCAAGCTCGTTCATGGCTCAATCATGGTGAAACCCTAGGTTATTTGGAGAAGACGAGTTCAGAGGCGTTGGATCATTCTCAGATTATTGACCAAGTCCCAGATCTAACGGCTCATGTTTAAACTGAAAATGAGAGGGAAGAGCCTAGAAGCAAAACGCGTCGTTTCATTAAACGACTCAGACTGGGCTTAGAAACAATTGTTATCCACACCACCAATATCCAGGCCCATTCATTTTGGACTAACATAATTGCTTCCTGCACCGTTTTTTGTTTTTTTATTTTCTTTTGTGTTTTTTGACTTAACTGGGCCCAGACGCGCCTTGCTATGCGCACCCCCAGTCTGGGCCCATCATCCATTTTTCAACTGAAATCACTACTAACTGCACCCCTAACCAATTTTAAGTCATTTTAATTTCTTTTATTTTTGTTAATTGTTTGAAAAATCATAACAAATTGAAAATTCCATATTTTTGAGTGGTTGTTTTTGCATCTTTTTCTTATTTCTGTTAACAAAATTGTCATGTAATAAAATTAGCATTTCATTTTATTTTTGCATTTTTAGTATATTTTTATTTTAAATGGGTTTTAAGTGATGTTTAGTTTAATACTTGATCTTGTTGATTTTAGTTTAGCTAGATCCTTTTATATTTTGGACCCATTCTTTTTAGAGTACTTCATTTAGGACTTTAATTTTCATATGAGATTTAATTCATGATTTTAGGACTAAATTTTAGATGGTTTGTTTAGGTGTGGTTAGGGGAATCAAAATTAGGGTTTAGATATAACCTAGGTGTAATAAATCATTTCTTTTAGGAGTTGTAGTTTGAATTTTGGGGTATGGGACTATAGGGTTATTATGGGTAAGTAATAGATCCCTTAGAAAATGCTAGGAATTCCCCTATTCTACTATTCCTATTAGTATACTTCCTGTATTTGATTGATTGTGTGGTGTGCCCTTTCTAGGGTTATTGTTTGACTGTGTGGGGTATTGGGCCTGCTTGGGGTTTGGGGTTGAGCTGAAAATTGTGCTGATGAAGCCCATTGAAGATTAAGAGAATAAAGACCATTTCTAGAGTTGATGAAGAGTATCTTGCTGGCAGCTGTTGAAGGTTATAGGATCTAGAAGTTAGGCAGAGCTCTAGAATAGAAAACTTGATTCACAAACATGGAAGGTCTTATTTGCTTCCATCCCTCTCTATGATGCAGAGTCTCTCTAAGACACTCACCCCCTTCCTTTGGAAGGCTTGGTGACAGTGTCTAAGAGATAGAACTCTTGAGAGAAACTTTCCACATATTGTTAACAGTCTGTTTGCCACCTTTGGTGGTCAACTAACTGTTTAACATCCCAATTCATTCTTTTGATGGTTCCTCAGCTTGGGGGAGTGAGACTTGAAGAAAAGCCCTGAAGATTGAAGACAGAGAACTTGCTTGAAGGCTTGAAGATGAAGATTGATGCTTGCTTGAAGCTTGTGGATGGCTGAAGACAGATGTTGATGAAGACTGCTGTTTGCTGTTTATTTTTGTTGTTTATAATTTTTGATGTATTATTTGAATTTCCCTGACTGTATTGTTTGCCATTAATCTGTTAGGTTGAAAGCGAATTTTGTTCGCTTTTGCCTGTTGTTTTTTAGGTTCGAGGTTGAGTGGGACTCCTTTGCCTCGCTTGTATTGTTGCATCCATGTATTTTACTGCTTTATTGTATATATGCTATTGTTTCTGTTTCCGTTTATCCCTTAGGATCTCTGTTTCTCTCTGCGCAAGAGAGGAGCATGATAGATGATAACACGAAATCATATAGATATTTTCATGCATAATTCAACTAAAGTCTAACCGTTTTCGATCCGATTTCGGGTTATTTCCATGTATTTGTCTGATGTTTTTGCAGGTATTCAACGATCACGTCTAAACAAGGCAACATGAAGAAAAGAAGCAATCCCAGATGAAATATGGACGAAAAAGGAGTGAAAACACAATGAAAAGCGCAGCAGACAGTTTTTGCTAATGTGACGACCGTCACAGATGCATGACGACCGTCACACGGGTGACGACCGTCACACCTTGTGACGACCGTCATGCAGGCAAAAACGCCCCACTCAGATTACACGTCAAAAGAGCAGTTCTAATTCCCATTAAATGGTCCACTACTCCCTAAATTATCTGCCTCAAGGTCCATCATCCTCAGAGGTAACCGTTGGGATTCCACTTCTATAAAAAGGGAAGCAGGGGACTTCAAAAAGGGAGTTGCATTCATACCACGAAGTGCTGCCAAATTTAATTTCCAGAGCAAATTTACTTTCAATTATTATTTGTATCCATTTCTCCAGTTTTATTTGTATTCCTTTCCTTTATTTCCCTTTTCAATTCCTCATTCCCATTTCCGCTCTTCTGTAATACTTACTGCACTGTGTCACACCCTCATTTTCACCGTTAGCCTTTTATACCCTACATTCGGCATATCATACATCATTCTATTGTGTATCGAGCATGCGGGTTCACAAGGTACGAACTAGGCCGTTTGGTTGTAACTTGTCTATTTTCGGACTACATGAAAAAAGGTTCATCACCTAAGGTTTGATCTAAGGAAAAAGTCTACTCATGAAAATTTTGGCAAGGGGAAGTTACTTGACAAAATACAAGGATATTCAAGATAAATATTAATAGACATGAATGCTAGGCCAAATCCAAAGCTCCTTCATACATGTTTATTTTTATGGCATAAGTGGAGTGCAAATTATTAAGGCATGAATCAAGATCATCAATGCATAATTCAAGATTTCATTTTTAAGCACATGAGGGAATCCATCATCCAAAATTCAATATTCATGAATGGAGATAAAAATAATACTAAGAGGAATTTTGTGACATTACAATCATGTCATTTGTTACAAAAATTCCAACTCTAGATAATGTTTAGAAATTGATCTATTTCTAAATCTTCATTCAAGTCTTTAATCAAATCTATGATATGGTACTCTTCATACTACACCATTTTTTTTCATGTGCTACATTATGTTCACAAACATCCAAGAAATATGCAAGAATTAAATCAACATTGGAATGTTTATGGGCCAAGATTATGCATGTTCAATCATAGGCAAAACAGCCCCATGCAAGAGTTGAAGAATTACTACATGTCACAAAATCAAGAGGACAACATGTACTATGTTACAAGATCATTTTTCATGTCACAAAGTCAAGGAAATAGCATGCAAATGATATATTTACTTGCTAAATATCAGTTTGCAAATGCTGTCAAAGAGTGGTAACAATTGGCTACATGGCAAGATACAAAGCAATACCATCCAAGAGACTAATGGGCAAAAAGAGGGATAGTAGTATAGTATGCTACAGCAGAAAAATGCAGCAAGTCATACTAGAAATAGAAGGGAAAAGTGGGGCTGCACAAAAGGAAGAAAAAGGCATTGCCAAGAATGGAAAGTTGGTGATGAAAAGGTGTGCAAAGTGTGTGGCTTTAGGACAGCAGAAAAAGTTGACAGAAAAGGTGGAAAATGGGTTGCAAGCAAGCATAGAAAACATAGTATTCCTTACTATCAAAACAGAACAGAACACAAGAAGCAAACAGAGTAGAGACTACACATAGAGAGCAAAGAGTAAGAGCAAAAAACCAGAAAAATAGTTAGCAAGAAACCCCAAAAAAAAACAGAAAAAAAAGAGTGAGATAGAGACACAAGAGGATCATTGAGAAACCAAACCTTCACAACATAGAGTGAAGAGGGGAGAGCACATCCAACAAAGGTCATTGGAGTACTTGCAAGAAGAATAGAAAGCTCTTGGTATCCATTTCTTCAAATCTTTCTCCTTTTATTCTTTGTTTTTATATTCATTTCATTCACTCTTTTATGTGTTGTTGAACTGTATATCATGTAAGATCCCCTAAGGGACTAAGAAACCATCCTCAAGGAACCACAAAAATGAAACGAAAACATAAAAAAAATGTGAGATTTCGACCTGGACCAGCAACACGGGCCGTGTCACACGACACGGCCGACCGTGTCACGCTACTGTATGAAGTTTTTTTCCCCAGGCCTTGCAACACGGGCCATATCACACAACACGGCCGGGCGTGTTGCATCACTGTTTCAACTTTTTTCACCCGTGTCACACCACTTCGTGCCGTTTTTTTTGTGTGTCTCGATTTTTTTGAGCCGTGTGGCTTATGTTTGTATGATGTTTGTATGTGAATATTGTTATGGCCCTTGTTGACCTTTGTTTCCAAAAACTATTTTAAAAAGTAAACTCTCGATTTTATCGAGCCATTTTTGACCATGTAAGTCGGATGCCTTGTGCACCGCCATCGACCTAAATCGCATCACTTCAAATATCTTTACAAGCAATAAATCTTGATCCAACATCAAGTGTTTCTCTTTTCGCATAAAAATACAAAAAAAAAACACAATAAAATATATGATTGGAATTATGCACTCATTCCGAATGTTTCGAATACAAGGCGCTCGACTTGGTTATTCGATACATTCATCTCTATCCAAAGTCTTTTGTATAATCCTAGTCAAGAACACATTTTCTTCAAAAAACAACTAAAAACAACATCAACTCATCAAACTATTTTTGCCTTAGGGCGTCGATCCAAAAAAACCTTTTTCAAGGTATAAAATCAACCAACAAACAACAATTTCATAAAGCCTCCGAACTACGGAGCTCTGATTCTTCACTTCTTTTAAGTGAGGATACGTAGGCACAAGGGCCACAATCCTTGGCGAGCATTAAAATAAATAAACCAATCCCTCTTTTCCTTAAACAAGCAAACTTTTAGAATAAAACACCCATTCACGCGAAATAACCTAGGAGGTTCCCATCGAGTACGATGGAAGCGAGGGGGTGCTAATACCTTCCCCTCGCATAACCGACTCCCGAACCCTAAGACTTGGTTGCGATGACCACGCTCTTTTCCCAAAGGTTTTATCGCTATTTCCCTTTCCCCCCGTGGGATAAATAAAATCCGGTGGCGACTCTGTGTCATTTTTCGCGTAGCGACACACTGTACGATCAAATTGGAACTAAAGACAGAATCCTGCCAACATCTGTGGAGGGTCTGCCCAAAGGCCAATTGGCATTATTTACAGGTTTTCATTTTGATCGACTTCTGTTTTATCATAATGCAATTTATTATTTATTATTATTATTTATGTTCTATTCTTCCCAATTCCATGTCTAGCTAAACTTAGGTAATCGATATGTAGTAATAATTCGAATGGGATTTGATAACTCTTGTTTGAAAACTTTCTTTTCACAAAAGTAATTTATGGTCTAAGTGTTTAAAATTGATTTACGAAATAAACTTCGTCGCGAAAGCGAGAACTTATTTTAAAGTAGTTTTGCCACGAAAGTGGGAAATTAATTAAGATACGAACCAACAAGCGAAAGCTGCGGTAAGGTCAGATAGTAAACACTAGGCATTTGTTTTAATAACAGCGAAAGCACTTTAAAACGAATTAGAATTTAGAGATTTCCAAAAAGTAATTTTAACCCCGAACGGAATACGAAAGTGTACGTTTGTCCCTTAGGATTATGATTAGCGTCAATAACCATTGTGAGACGAGAGTCTTCAAATCTCCATTTTCTGCTTAAATAAACTGCGAAAACTATTTCATACACCAGTAACTTATCAAATCCCTGAAGAACACAATTACTACGTATCGATTCAATTAATTAAAATCTAAATAGTAATCTTAGTTCCCTCTTTTAGTGACAATCTTATCCCCTTAAAACATATTCTACCTAGCTAAACATAGTAACTCCCGAGAACACTAGTTTGATTACGAGTCCCTGTGGGATCGATATCTTTTATTACTACGCGATAGACTGTGCACTTGCAGTTATTTGTATTAGACATAGAAAGTCGCGATCAAGTTTTTGGCGCCGTTGCCGGGGACCCGTTTAGTCAATAGTGTAACCTTCTGTTATGCCGTATAGACTAGGTAAACAATTTTCATTTTTCCTTTACTAGTGTTGTCGATTGTATGCCAAGTGATCGCCCACAAAGCGATATCTTGAAACCTTCAGTTGCAGAACTAGAGCGCTTCTTACATCTAAGAAGCCGAATCATTGAGTACCAACTCAAACATAACATTCCCGATCCTCTCACTCCCATTCCCAAATCCGAAGAAGAACCAACGATGGCTGAAGGACCTCCGAACAAACCGTTGAAGGCATACGCTACACCATCTCAGATGGAGCCTAGAAGTAGCATTGCTGCCCCAGCTATTACCCGAAATGATTTTGAGCTGAAACCATCACTGCTGTCGGCTGTACAACAAAACCAATTCTCAGGAAACGCAACTGAGGATCCGAACGAACATCTAACGAAGTTTGTACAAAACGCAGACACAGTGAAAGCAAATGGAGTAACTCCAGACGCGATAAGACTTCGTCTTTTCCCATTCTCTCTTAGAGACAGAGCGTGGACATGGTTGCAATCGTTACCATCCAACTCCGTTACGACGTGGGAGCAATTGAAGAACGTCTTCTTAGCGAGATATTTTCCGCCAAGCAAAACTGCCATGCTTAGAGCTCAAATCAACGGATTTCGATAGAAAGATACTGAATCTCTCTACGAAGCATGGGAACGATTCAAAGATATGATGAGAACATGTCCTCACCACGGTCTAGAAGACTGGGTGACAATCCATACTTTCTATAATGGGCTTCTATACAATACTAGATTGACAATAGACGCTGCCGCGGGCGGTGCACTTATGGATAAGCCATACGATGAAGCCTATCAACTAATAGAAAACATGTCACAAAACCATTGCCAATGGGGAGGTGAACGCACTCCAAATGAGAAAACCTCAGCGAAAGGTGGGATGTACGAAATCAGCAGCCTTGAAAAGTTCAATGCTAAAGTAGATGCTCTAGCACAAAAGATCGATAGTCTGACCGTTAACCCCACTGCAACTGTCGCTGCAGTAACTCCAAATTGCGAGTTATGCGGAAGTACCACTCATAATGCACCCGAATGCCCATTGCTAGCCGGAATCCTGCCAGACCAGGTAAATTATGCTCAAGGAAATCCCTACGCAAATACCTACAACCCAGGTTGGAGAAATCATCCAAACTTTTCTTACAAAAGCGAAAATGCATTGCAAATGCCTACTGCTCCGCAAGGATATCAAAAACCAGCTGCTCAGAATGCACCTAGGAAATCAAACCTCGAATTGATGATGGAAAAGTTCATAGCTACTCAAGCTCAGACGAACAAAGAGTTCCTGAATCAAAACATACACACTAGCGAGCAAATTAAACAGTTGACAGGAAAAGTAGACGCTTTAGCCACCCACAACAAAATGTTAGAAACTCAGATATCACAAGTGGCTCAACAGCAAGCATCTGCTGCCGCACCTGCTGGCACATTTCCTGGACAACCCGAACAGAATCCCAAAGGCCAAGCAAATGCTGTGATACTAAGAAGTGGAAAAGAATTGGACGAACCGATCGATCCGAGGACCGAAAACTCAGCCATGCAACAGAAACCAACTGAACAAGTAGAAAAGGAATCTGAGTTAGAGAAGAAGGAGGACAACGAGAAGGAGGATACCGCAAGTGAAAGAACTCAAGCACCTCCAGCGCCATATAAACCACCTATCCCTTATCCGCAAAGACTAATAAACTCTACAACCTCAGGACAGTTTAAGAAATTTGTAGAGCTCCTTAAACAGTTGAATATTACTATTCCTTTTACAGAAGCGATAACTCAAATGCCGTCATACGCCAAATTTCTCAAAGAGATCCTGTCAAATAAGAGAAAGATCGAGGATAACGAAACAGTTACACTTACGGCAGAGTGTAGCGCTATTATTCAAAACCGCATGCCTCCTAAATTAAAAGACCCAGGTAGTTTCTCCATACCATGCGTCATAGGAAAGTTCGTAATAGATAAAGCTCTATGCGATTTAGGAGCCAGTATCAGTGTTATGCCTTTATCTATATGCAAAAAGCTGAATATGGGAGACCTCAGGCCAACCAAAATGTCCGTACAATTAGCTGACAGATCAGTAAAATACCCAGTCGGAATACTGGAAAACGTTCCAGTACGCATAGGACAATTCTACATCCCAACCGACTTCATAATCATGGACATCAAGGAGGTCACTGTAACCCCAATTATCCTAGGAAGACCGTTCCTAGCTACAGCCGGAGCGATTATAGACGTGAAGAAAGGAAGGCTAACATTCGAAGTAGGAGAAGAAAAGATAGAGTTCATCCTCACCAAGTTCTTACAAGCACCAGCAATAGACGATACCTGCTATTTAGTAGACGAAATTGATGAATGCATAAGAGAACTTGAAAATGAAGAGACCACGTATTCAGAAATAATAAAGATTCAAATACCCGATATTTCTGAAGACGATAATTGGCGTAAACCATATAAAGACGACAGCCTAAGCGAAAGCTTAGCACTGACACCAAATCATATGCCAGGTCCGACGAACCCATCTTTAGAACTTAAAACTCTACCCAAAAACCTCAGATATGAATTTCTAGACGATGAACTAAAAAGACCAGTGATAGTCAACGCCGACTTAGGACAACCAGAAACCGAAAAATTATTAGAAGTCCTAAAGAAGTATCCCACCGTGTTAGGCTACAACATAAGCGATTTAAAAGGGATAAGCCCTTCGATCTGTATGCATCGAATTACAATAGAGGAAGACTCTAAAACCTCTCGAGAGCATCAGAGAAGACTAAACCCCATCCTGAGCACTGTAGTCAGAGATGAAGTGAAGAAATTATTAGATGCAGGAATCATCTATCCGATCTCCGATAGTGAATGGGTTAGCCCAGTTCATGTCGTACCGAAGAAAGGAGGAGTCACAGTAGTGAAAAACGAAAAAGGCGAATCGATAACAAAAAGAGTCGTGACTGGAAGCAGGATGTGTATTGATTATAGGAAGCTTAACCAGGCTACGCGCAAAGATCACTTCCCGTTACCCTTCATAGACCAAATGTTGGAAAGATTAGCCAAACATTCATATTTCTGCTATCTAGATGGTTACTCAGGATTCTTCCAAATTCCCATCCATCCTGATGACCAAGAAAAGACTACATTCACCTGTCCTTACGGTACTTTTGCTTACCGCCAAATGCCGTTCGGACTCTGTAACGCTCCAGCAACCTTCCAAAGATGCATGATGGCAATCTTCGCAGATTTCATAGACGACATTATGGAAGTGTTTATGGACGATTTCTCGTTATGTGGACAGAGTTTCGAAGGATGCTTACAAAACTTAGAAATGGTACTAGAACGTTGCGTAAAAGTAAACCTCGTCCTAAATTGGGAGAAATGCCATTTTATGGTCCGACAAGGAATAGTTCTAGGACATGTCATATCAGATAGAGGGATTGAGGTAGACAAAGCCAAAATAGAGATTATAAAAGATCTCCAACCTCCAAAATCCGTACGAGAAATACGGAGTTTTCTAGGACATGCCGGTTTCTACAGAAGATTTATAAAAGATTTCTCAAAAATCACAAAACCTTTGACCGGCCTGTTAATGAAAGATGCTGAGTTCGCCTTCGATGACGACTGTTTAAAAGCATTCGAAACATTGAAATCAGCCCTTATCACCGCACCAATCATGCAACCACCAGATTGGAGACTACCGTTTGAAATCATGTGCGACGCGAGTGATTACGCTGTAGGCGCAGTTCTAGGACAAAGGAAGGACAAGAAACTCCATGCTATCTACTATGCCAGTAGAACCTTAGATCCTGCCCAAATGAACTACGCTACCACAGAAAAGGAACTTCTAGCAGTTATATTTGCGCTTGACAAATTCCGTTCCTACTTAGTAGGAGCAAAAATTATAATATACACAGACCACACTGCCATAAGGTACCTAATAAGCAAAAAGGATGCCAAACCAAGACTATTGAGATGGATCTTGTTATTACAAGAGTTTGACTTAGAAATCAAAGATACGAAAGGAACCGAGAACGTTGTTGCGGATCACTTATCCCGAATAGAAGGCATCAGACACGAACCAGTACCGATAAATGACGATTTCCCGTACGAACGTCTAATAGCCAAATTAGAAAGTGACACACCCAATGCAATCTCAGAAGATCCAGAATTCGAAAAAGCCGTAGAAGCCGTCTATGCCCAAGTCACATTACCTTGGTATGCTGACATCGTTAATTACCTCGCTGCGGGCGTGCTTCCACCAGATCTTACTTATCAGCAAAAGAAGAAATTCTTCCACGATCTGAAACACTATTATTGGGACGAACCTCTACTCTTCAAGAGAGGGGCCGACAACATATATCGTCGCTGTGTCCCAGAGGAAGAAATAGAAAATATTATTTCCCAATGCCACTCAGCACCATACGGTGGTCATGCTAGTACGTCCAAGACGTGCACTAAGATTCTCCAAGCCGGCCTATTCTGGCCTAATCTCTGGAAAGACGTTCACATCGCTGTGCAAAAGTGCGATAGATGCCAATGAACTGGCAACATCTCACGACGCGATGAAATGCCTCAGAAAGGAATCTTAGAGGTAGAAATCTTCGACGTCTGGGGAATAGATTTCATGGGACCTTTCTCACCTTCTTTCGGAAATAACTACATACTCGTCGCTGTCGATTACGTGTCTAAATGGATAGAAGCCATAGCTGCTCCAACAAATGACGCACGAGTAGTAATCAAACTCTTCAAGAACACAATCTTTCCTAGATTCGGTGTACCCAGACTCGTCATTAGTGACGGAGGATCTCACTTCATATCACGAATATTCGATAAACTTCTTTCTAGATATGGAGTCAGGCACCGAGTAGCTACACCTTATCATCCGCAAACTAGCGGACAAGTAGAGGTCTCAAACAGAGAAATAAAACAAATCTTGGAAAAGACTATCGCTACCTCGAGAAAAGATTGGTCATCAAAGCTACAAGAAGCTTTATGGGCTTATAGGACCGCATTTAAGACACCAATAGGTACTACCCCCTATAAATTAGTTTACGATAAATCCTGCCATCTCCCTGTAGAGTTAGAGCATAAGGCCTTCTGGGCCATTAAGACACTCAACTTCAACTACACCGAGGCAGGAGAAAAGCGAATCTTGAACTTACACGAGTTGAAAGAACTTCGATTAGACGCTTACGAAAATGCCAGTATCTATAAAGAACGAACTAAAAAGTGGCATGATAAACGTTCAATCAGGAAACAATTCAGTGTGGGAGACATCGTATTGCTCTTCAATTCACGATTAAAACTCTTCCCAGGAAAACTAAAATCTAGGTGGTCTGGACCCTATGAAGTGACTAAAGTACTTCAGAGTGGAGCTGTCGAAATTACCGACAAGACGAATGCACCGTTTATCGTAAACGGGCAACGTCTAAAACATTACAATAAGAACGACAACAGTCCTCAAGTCAGCAATATAACATTGCTTGAGCTTCAGGCTCAAACACCCAAATAGCTTCTCACCAAGCTATCGTCAGGCTTTAGACGTTAAAAACAGCGCTTACTGGGAGGCAACCCAAATTTCCCTCGTCATTGCATTTCATTTTTCCTTAAAATTCTACTTTGAAAAATCCAACAAAAATCCTAAAATTACTACTACTTTCTACTTTCGTTCATTTGCGTACTTTTATTCTTATTTTATTTTTTCCCTTTTGTCTTTTGTTTCTACCACTTTTCGTTTCTAAAAATCCTGACTTCAATTTCTTGTTTTAAACTTTTCAGGATTTTTAAAGCCTTCAAAACATTTCTTCTGTTTTCTCCGAATTACCTGCGAATATGGCCGAGTATGATTTCACAAAGGTTCACTTCAGAGGACTCGCTCAGAAGGCAAGATTTGCAGCACTGACCGAAAGAGAATTCGCCTTAACGATGTATTATGATAAGGCTACTATGGATAAACTAGGGATCACGGATAGCATTCAATACCTGTTCAATCAACTGGGTTGGGAGAACACTGCTCTGAAAACACGCTTCGCTACCTACAAAGATCTTACCTATGAATTCCTTAGTTCCTTCCGATATACCCCCAACTATGGTTTTGGATCCAGCACAGAGTTGATTACCTTCCGATTGTTTGGAATGGACCAAACCCACAGCAGGATGTCACTAGCTAACCTCCTAGGATTCCCTAGCGCACCGCATGTGTTCATCAGTGCAGAAGATGACGATATTGATTTGCAACTCGATCACTTCTGGGGTAGAATCACAGGCGACTATCACCCTGAACCAGACAGAATGTACAATGATGACATTCATAACCCAGCCTTCAGATACTTCCATAAGATACTAGCTCACACCTTGTTTGGAAAAGAAGAAAATATTACCACAGTGTCTAAGGAAGAGTTATTCATCATGTTTTGTGCTTCTCAGGGACGGACAGTAAACGCAGTGCCTTTCATGATGAGATCCTTCAAACGCCTCACGCTGGAACCTCAGACACCTATTCTTATAGGAGGACTAGTAACAATGATTTCCCACGAGCTTGGCCTTAGATTCCATCTAAATGCCAGCACTCGTTTTGGTACCATCAGACCCATGAACATACAATTCTGCTTTAACAGGCGCATCTTAGGGACTATGGGACCTGGACCGTACGAGTACCTTATTAACGAAAAACCAGTACAGCTATTCACACTGCCTGATCATCTGATGACAAGCATCCACAACAAGGATAACTGGCTCTACGAATTGGATGAGCCTATGGGACCTCCTTCACCACAGTCAACACCCCAGGACTATATGTATGACAGTGACCACATCTCTGAGGCACACGACTACATGTACTATGAGGACGCCGCCTCTGAAACTGAAGTAGACCCTATGACTCCTCCACACTACAATACTTACCCTGAGCCTATCCCTGAGGAAACCACCGACAAAATGGATGTCGTGTTACTCAGATTGGACGACGTTGATAAAGCTCTGACATATGTAAAAGCTGATATCGCAGGCATGCACAGCGAACTGGTTGGCTTCATGGATCTAGTCTGCGACCAACTCGACTACTATTCACAGAAATTCGATGAGTTGAAGGCACGAAAAGATTAGTTATTAGCTCGTAGCAGTAGTTTCAGTTTAGTCTAGTCTAGTTTAGTTTCATTTCATTATTTAAATGTCTCGCATTGTTAGTTTTCATCATGTACTACATACAATTGTTTCCATTTTATGTTATTTCAATTCTAGTTTTATTCAATTATTCTGTTTTCGCATTATTTGTTGTTTGTTGGCTGTTATATTACGTCACCGTATCACTACTAAGCTTTAAAATCACCTCGAATACGCCCTCAGAGCAAAATTCAGCGTTCTGCAGATTTTGCTGCTGTGACGACCGTCACAGCCCCATGACGAGCGTCACGCGGGTGACGACCGTCACACCTTTGTGACGACCGTCACGCAGCCCAGAACTGCTATCTGATAACAGGGTTCGTGTTGCCCTCCACTCCCCCCATTATCAATTTCAAACTTCCAAAATTCATACCCCACTACGATTTTCGTCCTCCCCACATTGAACTATAAACCTCACCTCCAAATTCAACCTCCAAACCACCGTTCTGTCATTTTTCCCTCTCCGCCGAAAAAACCCCAAAACCTCCGAAACCTCTCCATCTTCAACAATGGCCGGAAACGCAGATGTCAGCAACATTTCCTTCCCTGAAGGCGAGTTAGGCGACAAACAACGAGCACAGTACATTGCATGTCATCAGAGGTCACTCCAGCCAACTCACTACCCGCACCTTCCATCGCTCACGGAGCTCGGACTCCTTGAAGGTGTAACCTGGATGCTTCAATGAGCGAGCATCTGGAACCTCTGCTCCAACCCCCAGCCGACCTACGAACAACTCACTCTTGAGTTCTTGAGTTCGTTCTCATACATCACCAGCAGCGGCAAACTCAACCAGCACACAGGTGCCGCTTGTTTCCGAATGTTTGGAGTCAACTACCAGGTGAATCAGAATCAGATCGCCAGCATCCTACAGTTACCCCGCGGCGACAACGCTCATCGCCGCATCACTGACCAGTTCCAGCACGAAGCCTTCGCGTTATGGTATCATTTGACCGACCTAAATGCCGATGGTTGGGACTCCCTACACGCCACTCACATCCATAACCCCGCCATCAGGTACTTTCACAGGGCGTTGAGTAACACCATCTTCGCCAGAGACAGCAACCACAAAGTGAACTCCAAGGAGCTCTTCTTTCTGCATTGCGTCTTCAACAATGAACCCGTCAACACCGCCCCGTTTCTGCTGGCCCACATTCAGGCCAACTGCAACCGTGGCTCGAAGCCATTCTACTTTGGCGGGATTGTCACGACTATTGCACTTGGGCTGAACCTTGGCGACCGCCTTCAGCACCTCCAGTCCATCCCCTGGGTGTTCCTTGACACCGACCACTGCAGGGCCTCCCATCTCATCCGCTCCCGAGCTGACGGGAAATACCATCCGGTTGTGCGTGGCAAGACCGTCAGAAGCATCATCCTTCCGTCCCGCATCCATCCAGAGGACCGTACCAACTGGTTGTTCGACCTCACTGCCCCTCCTGCTGCCGCTGTTCCTACTCAGGATCCCACTCATGATTCCGACGATGAAATCCAAGCTGAGTTGGACAGGTCCGAGCAGCCAGAGGCATCGCAGCCTCCTCCTCCAGTAGGTACATCTTCTCGCCGCCGCCGTCACCACCCCGTGCCCGACTACACTGAAGAGGACCTCCGTCGCTCCCTAGACCAGTAGGCACAAATACTCACGATGCTGCAGCAGCAGAACCAGCGGGCTGACCAGTTCGAAGCTTGGCACCAGACTCAAATGCAACAACTTCACACCGGCCAAGCTACGATCACTGAGAGTCTAGCGAATCTGACCCTGCAGGTCGAAGGACTCCGAGACACAGTCTACCACACCGGAGCCATGAGCTATGAGGATAGAGTAGCCCTTGCTAGAGCCAGAGGACGCCAGCGTGGACGTGACAGACCCCGGGACTAGATTTTCATTTTCATTTTTTCCTTCATTGTTTACTATATTTCAGTATTTTGTATTTTCATTTTCAGTTGTATCTCCCTCTCGCATGCTTCAGGAATCAGTGAGGACACTGATTGAGATAGTGTGGGAGCGGAGCCTTATTTCCACTGTATTCTGAACTTCCCTTATTTCCTTTATTTCCATTTCACTGCACTTTGAATTTTAGTAAGTTCTATTTTACGCTTTCTATTTCTAGCAAATAAAGCTCGTCTATATATTTTTCACGTTAAGCAAACAATCCCCACATTATTCAACGTAAACAAAAACTTTCAATTGTTCCTCAAAAGCAAAAGCATCACGAGAATGCACCTGAGTTCAAACCGAGTTTTGAAACTCCGAGGAAACGACAGTTCTAACAAAAACAGTATCGTCCAGACACCTTAGATCTCTAGTTTATACGAGTTGGTTTCACCACCTACGTGTACCAAAGTCTCAAGTGTCTATGCAAACTCAACCCCAAGTAGTTTATACTAGCAGTCAGCACCATCCTAAAAACGCGTCTAAGCGAGCGACCGATGCAAATAAGTGTATGATCTCCAAAAAGATGAAAAATCATGAAAAGAGAGCTAAAAAGCCCAAGAATATAAGATACGTTTCCTTCTAAGTTAGGTGCTCCTCACCCGAGCATTTAGCCCAACGACACAAAAAACTCATTGAAAAATCAATGACACCAAATTATGATCAATAAAGAAGATCAAAAACAAAAACGAGATCATATTCACTAACAGGTTGACTTGCCATGAAAGTGTGCGGACAACGGGCTTAATGTGATTGCGCTAGAACAAACAGGGTGAACTTGCCACGAGAACCTTGACACCAAGATACGGTAGCATGACTGAGACCGATTTGCATAAAAAGGAGACCTCCGGAGACTCGTAGTCCTGTGTCGTCATGATACTCGTCTTGTTCCTACCAAGAATCCCGGTTTTTCCAAACTCTGCGAACGAGGAAGCAGCCTCGTGCTTGCCGACTTTTCCACGTTTTACTTGAGGACAAGCAAAGATTCAAGCTTAGGGGAGTTTGATAACACGAAATCATATAGATATTTTCATGCATAATTCAACTAAATTCTAACCGTTTTTTATCCGATTTCGGGTTATTTCCATGTATTTGTCTGATGTTTTTGTAGGTATTCAACGATCACGTCTAAACAAGGCAACATGAAGAAAAGAAGCAATCCCAGATGAAATATGGACGAAAAAGGAGTGAAAACACAATGAAAAGCGCAGCAGACAGTTTTTGCTGATGTGACGACCGTCACACCTTGTGACGACCGTCATGCAAGCAAAAACGCCCCACTCAGATTACACGTCAAAAGAGCAGTTCCAATTCCCATTAAATGGTCCACTACTCCCTAAATTATTTGCCTCAAGGTCCATCATCCTCATAGGTAACCGTTGGGATTCCACTTCTATAAAAAGGGAAGCAGGGGACTTCAAAAAGGGAGCTGCATTCATACCACGAAGTGCTGCCAAATTTAATTTCCAGAGAAAATTTACTTTCAGTTATTATTTGTATCCATTTCTCCAGTTTTATTTGTATTCCTTTCCTTTATTTCCCTTTTCAATTCCTCATTCCCATTTCCGCTCTTCTGTAATACTTACTGCACTGTACGATCAAATTGGAACTAAAGACAGAATCCTGCCAACATCTGTGGAGGGTCTGCCCAAAGGCCAATTGGCATTATTTACAGGTTGTCATTTTGATCGACTTCTGTTTTATCATAATGCAATTTATTATTTATTATTATTATTTATGTTCTATTCTTCCCAATTCCATGTCTAGCTAAACTTAGGTAATCGATATGTAGTAATAATTCGAATGGGATTTGATAACTCTTGTTTGAAAACTTTCTTTTCACAAAAGTAATTTATGGTCTGAGTGTTTAAAATTGATTTACGAAATAAACTTCGTCGCGAAAGCGAGAACTTATTTTAAAGTAGTTTTGCCACGAAAGTGGGAAATTAATTAAGATACGAACCAACAAGCGAAAGCTGCGGTAAGGTCAGATAGTAAACACTAGGCATTTGTTTTAATAACAGCGAAAGCACTTTAAAACGAATTAGAATTTAGAGATTTCCAAAAAGTAATTTTAACCCCGAACGGAATACGAAAGTGTACGTTTGTCCCTTAGGATTATGATTAGCGTCAATAACCATTGTGAGACGAGAGTCTTCAAATCTCCATTTTCTGCTTAAATAAACTGCGAAAACTATTTCATACACCAGTAACTTATCAAATCCCTGAAGAACACAATTACTACGTATCGATTCAATTAATTAAAATCTAAATAGTAATCTTAGTTCCCTCTTTTAGTGACAATCTTATCCCCTTAAAACATATTCTACCTAGCTAAACATAGTAACTCCCGAGAACACTAGTTTGATTACGAGTCCCTGTGGGATCGATATCTTTTATTACTACGCGATAGACTGTGCACTTGCAGTTAGTTGTATTAGACATAGAAAGTCGCGATCAATAGACATTAGGTCTTAACTCATACATGATAACATTAGGTTAGTTTGATTCCCCTCGTTAACCATAGGTTAGAGTTCTGTCTCTTCTTTCTCAAAACAAACAGAAAAACACAATAAATATTTCGAACACAATAAAAGACACTTCTTTCGTAAAAGAATGTGAACTTATCAAAACGTCATTTTTGTCCGCTTGGACCAGTAATCAGAAAAACCCTTTTCTAGAAGGAGATAAAAGCCATCAAGACAGACTTGTGTCGTACGTGGCCCGAACTACGTTTGCTCTGATCTTTCATGCCGTATGAAAGTACGTAGGCATAGGATGCGATATCCTAGCGAGCAACCTTCCCCTCCTTTCCCGTAGGTAGGCGAACTACGTTGACTCTGATTTCTCGTTCCAGACGGGAATACGTAGGCATAAAGTGCGATACTTTGCCGAGTCATTTTATTTTCTTTTAACCCCTGACCTGTAGAGTATATAGAATAACAATCTTTTCGACCGAAAACAAGCGTGGATCCCGTCGAGTACGACGGACGTGAGGGGTGCTAATACCTTCCCCTTGCGTAACCGACTCCCAAATCCAGGATTTGGTTGCGATGACCATTCCTTTCCCGTTTTGCATTAGGTTTACTCTGAGCGTTTCCTTTCCCTCCTTTGGGATAAATAACGCACGGTGGCGACTCTTCTGTTCAGCCGGCGCCGATTTTCGCAGTAGCGACAGCTGGCGACTCTGCTGAGGATCCAACGTCCCCTGGCTGCTAAGGACTGCGATAGTTCCTTATGCATTTGGGATCCAACGTCCCTCAAGAGAGTCAATCCTAGCGCTTGTTTTCCCGTCGAGGATTTTGTATGGATTTATATTCTGTCATTTACTTTCCGCATTATATTATTGTTATTATTGTTGTACTGGGGTGTGACGGGTGTTCCATGATTGAGAGATAAGCCGGACCTGGGCTTGAGTGCATCTAGAATTAGAGTGGAAATTAGTGGGCGCGCACGTGCTTTGCATGTCCTAGTGTCCCGCGAAATTCACACTCAGACGAGGTTCTTCTGGTTGGCCTCCTGTCCTGCCCTTTGGGTGGCTCGGGTTGCTGGTTAGTTGGATTGTCGACTCTGGGAACCGATCATTTGGAAGTTGGCTAAGTGAGGCCTCTTCAGGATTTGATGATGCCACTCCTTCTGGGAATCGTATCATCAACCCTGAAAGTCTGTGACGCCGACGACCGCATAGGATGCCATACCTTTGTCAGTTACTAGGACACCCACCTGTGAGAGGATTGGGGTTATGCAGGTAACTGGACCTTCAGATACCGGTTGTTTCTTGATCTGAGATCCTGGGTATTTATGGATAGTTGAGGGGTCTGTCAGAGACCAGTCAGAGTTATGTTATGAGGTCTATCAGAGACCAGTGTTGGAGCTTTGTATTGGGTCTATCTGAGACTAGGGTTTGAAGAATTCTGGAGGGTCTATCTGAGACTTTCGATATGGTTCAGGCCTCTCAGCCATGGCATTTGGTCCCTGTTGCATTTTATTTGCATTGCATTGTTTGCATAACCATTATCACTGCATCCCATTAACGTGTGTCTGTGCTACAGGTGCATTTGCATATTCCCTGGTTCTAGTGTCCGAACTTCTGAGTACTGATCATGGCTGGTTTGAGGATGACAGTTGCCTACAAGTTACCTATCCCTGATGTTACTCCCCTCCTGGTTCTGATTTCTCTTGCTGATGAGGATGTCCGTAGAAGCTTCAGGCAGAGTTACGGAAAGCTGTTGAGATTGGTTTGCAAACCAACTGATGATGAACTAAATGGGCTGTATACACTGATGCAATTCTATGACCCTGCTTTGAGATGTTTCACATTCGCTGACTTTATTTTGGGGCCTACCATGGAAGAGTATGCAGAGTTTATTGAGCTGCCAGTACAGAATAAGGTTCCTTTTATTCACTCTGCCGCTGAGCCCAAGCTGGGGGACTTAGCTAAGGCCTTGCACATGAATGCTTCTGAGCTGTTGATGACTTCTTGGCGCGGGGTTCCAGGTTTCTCCCTCCAGTTTCTGATTGGTAAGGCTCAGGAATATGCCAAGAATGGATGTTGGGTAGTCTTTAACACTGTTTTGGCTCTATGCATCTATGGGATAGTGCTGTTTCCCAATTTCCCGAATTTTGTGGACATGGATGCATTTCATTTGTTTGCTGCTGGCAACCCTGTACCCACATTGATCGGGGATTTCTACCATTCGATGCACTACAGAAATGAGAATAGGAGAGGCAAGAACGTCTCTTGTTGTGTGCCTTTGCTGTACATGTGGTTTAAGAGTCACCTCCCCCTAAAGGGACCTTTTGTAGATAGTGCAACTACAGCTGACTGGCCAGAGCGCCTGATGAGACTATCTTCTGAAGACATTGAGTGGTTTGACCGAGACTTGCTGGGGTCTGAGCTTATCTTCAATTGTTCTGGGTATCCTAATGTTCCCTTGATAGGAAGAAAAGAGTGCATCAATTACAACCCATCTCTGTTCTTTCGCCAGTTTGGATACGCGTTGAAGAACCCACTGTTGCGGTGAAAATTTGATATCAAGCTATTAATTAACTTGAATCGTATTTCTTTTACAACCGGTCTTTAATTTATCCAAAGGATAGGTCTAAAGAAAGAAAGAACCTTTTGCGCGATGTGACAACAACGCTTTAAGAGATTCGGGGATTCGGGGGTTGGTTATATCTAGGGAAGGTATTAGCACCCTAAATATCTGTAGTACTCTACAGGAACCTTTTGTTTAATTACTTGCTAAGTTTGTGAATTGTGCACTATGGTTTAAGTTGGGAATAAAAGATAAAACAAATAAAAAGGCCTAAGTGGTTTTCTAAGTTTGCTCGCAAAGGTATCGCACCTTCTGCCTACGTATCCTGACTAGGATAGAATCAGAGCAATCGTAGTTCACCTTACGAGGGAAAGAACTCTTGATGATGATCAAAGTTCAAAGGGGAACAAACATGACGATGTTTGTGTGGAGTTTGACAAAACTCCCTAAACTAAATTGTAAAAGGGGGAAGTAAGAAATCATGACGATGATTCTTACACAGAGTTGACGAACTCTTTCCTAGGGTTCTAGTTGAAGAAAACTCCTAGTATGGGTGGGTTTCTTAGACTTCAAGCAAAGTCTAAAGGCTTCTATTCTAGGGTTTAGGTGACTTAACAAAGTCAAGGGATAGCAGAGATTTTGGTCCAAGACATTGACAGTCAAGTGGACAGACCTTCCTTTGGAGGAACAGTATTGTCGGCAACTGGACGAAAGCTAACGAGCTCCGTCGCTTAGGGATAAAATAACATACAAACATCATTCAAACATTCATGGTGACAACTAAATACAAAGATTAAAGATGGAAAGCAATGGTGACAATCAGAGCAATTGTCTTGGTACGAGAACCGTGACGACAGTTCGCACCTGGGATACCGTTAACAGACAGATGACATATGAGATAGATATAAAAATAATTCAAGGTAAAAATTCTAACATGTTGACAAACATATATAGATATGATAACAATCAATTTTCATGAGAAAACACAAGAGGAAACCTTCTAAATTTCATCTGCAACCAAATAGGGTTAGTACCGTTGACGCGCGGATTGCACACCATAAAACGTGGTGAAAAAATAATCAAACATGGAAAATAAAATTATGACATGAAAGTACACATTAAAATAAACACAATGAAAAAAGAACGGGTGAAAAACGATAAAAAATGAGAGAGTTACGAATTTTTGAAGTTTATGTACAAAATAGGAAAAATAATAAAAAGGTTCGACCTCCACCCGGATCGAACCCTGGTCATGATGGTGAAAGGTATAATTGCGCGCATGTTCTTACCGCTGGGGCGGCTGTTACATCCATTAAACAAATGGAAACAATATGTATACAAGGCTCGTTTTGAGTCATGGCTGGGCAAAGTACATAATCAACACCAAATACGTTTTATACCGTATCTCACTAACCGCTCATCGGATCGAGGCAAATTTTATATGGATCTTGGGTAGAAAAATGAGAGGAAGAGGATGGTGATGTTAGTTTTTCCAAATTGTTCACCTAGTGAAAAAAACGAGGACTGGTGTGTGTGTGTGTTTTGAATGCATGGAAACATAATCGAAACCAAATACGTTTTATACCGTATCTCACTAACCGCTCATCGGATCGAGACAAATTTTATATGTAAATTGGGTAGAAAAATGAGAGGAAGAGGATGGTGGTGTTAGTTTTCTGAGATTCATTTTCCTGTGAAAAAAACGATAGCTGGTGTGTTTATGTGCTTTTGATTTGCAAAATGACATGGACACCTTGATACAAACATGTTCAAAGCCAAGTAAATCCACATACACATCCAAAATATGATATATAAACAGACTGGAACAGGTTTATGGCCAGGAGTTTCAGATAGATGAAAGTCATGTTCAGTTTGCAAAAACACATAAGAACACACATGCATAACAAAGTGATTTTGGAGTTTGGGGTGTTCAGGAGCTGTACCAACCATCAAGACATCTTAAACATGTGATATCTAGTGTGTGTAGGTGAAAACATCAGATCTGGAACAAACATATGAAAGTGTAGCATTCAAATTGCAATTTGTGTGTATTATGTGTGCGTGAAGCATGATGTGAAACAAATCATTGTGCAGGTTGTTTTCAATGTTTTGGCTCATTCAAACACAACACATATGGTCATATGAAGCTGTAGAAACAATGAGATAGCAAGAATACACAAGCATTTCCAAATTGACATGTGAGAATGAGACATTTTGCAAAATGATGAACAATCATGCATGATGATGCACAGATGAAGTTCCAAAGCAAATTTAAACAATTTAATCATTTGTACAGCACATGTGGATGATAATGAGATGATCTAAACATTGAAATTCCAAGGAGACCACCTGTCATGAAAAATGGCATAGCATATGCAAGTCATCCAAACATTGATGCACATGAAGATGTGAACTTTGATTCATTGGTTTCTAGTGTAAGATGAGCATACCAACATGTCATATTTGAGTGTTATAAAGTGTATGTGGAGTGAATTTAAGAGAAAACCAGTTTGGTGCAAAGTTGGTCTTTTGGTGGTTTATGTGTGGAAGATCATGAACACACCTCTCATTCATGCTTTATACTTCATTTTATCAAAAATCATAAATATGCAAGATATGGAGAATAATGAAAGAGCAAGGTTTTACAAATTACATACCTGTTGGTGATCTTATTTAGCAAGCCAAGAATGTTGAGAAAACCATAGGTGATGAAATCCAAGCTTTGTATTTGTGCTTTTACTTGAAACTTAAGAAACAAGTCACTTGAGACGCCAAAATGAGATTTCTGAGTTCTTGATGAAGGATGGAGGTTTGGACAGTTGGTATATATGATATTTGAGGTGTCCAAAGGATCAAAACCTCAAGAAAGTGTTTGGAGCAAGATTTGGAGGTTTTTATGGACTTTGGTCAAAGTAAGTTTCATGAAAAGTTGACTTTTGCATTCTTTGAATTTTTTGGTGATTCAATGGTTGGTACACCTTCTATATGTGATTTAGAGGGTGTGTGGATGATAGTTTGAGTGCTGGAACATGAAGAACTTGATATGGTAGCAAAGTTGCAAATGCTAAATTTTGGCAATTTTTGGCTATTTTGGTGATTTTGCAAAATGTAAGTAAGTGAGAGATGTGATGAGGGAACTTGGTTTAGCAGGTTTTTAGAATGATGTTGATGTCCTAAATGAGGAGTTTGAAGTCCCTATTTATAGAAAAAATGAGTGAGGAGCTTGCTAGGTGACTTTGCTTCACCATGAAGAAATCTTAGATTTTTTCTTCCAAATGACAACTTGCTTTGCTTTTATGATCTCTAGCTGTTCCCTTAACTCAATTGGCAAGTTAGAATGATGATGTTACAGAGAAAACACAGCCTAGAGGCTTGGTAGAGTGGCTGGAGCAGAAATCCCTTTACACCTCATGCTTGGAAAAGTCAATCTTTTCAACTTAGGCAATGAACTTCCAATTCTTGATTCCATGCTATCTCCTTGCTATTTCTTTGATTCAACCTGCTTGAGATGATTAATATATCAGATAGAAGGAGTTTAGAACATTGAAATTGATCCACTTGAGTGATAGAGGTGCTTTTGCAAAATTCATCAATGTGGGACAAAAGTGACAAATTGCCAACTTTGAACACATGTATCTCTCAGCTCATAAATCCCCTTGAGATGTACTTGTACTTTTTAGAAAGCCCTCACATAGTACTACAACTTTCATGTTGGCCAGAAGTCTTGATTCCATTTGAAACTAGGTGAAAAATCCCCTTGAAGTTGGCTGATTTTAGGGTTCTTTAGTGTAAATGACTTAGAAATTTTCTAAGTTATTTTCCCTTCTAGGAATGTTTTTGCTTATATCTCAAAAAGTATGCATTTTCTGGTTGTGGACTAGTATGGGACTTTTGTAGGACTTGTCAAGAGCTTTCAAATGAGACTAGAACCAACTCAATTGGATGTGCGGTTAAGGAGATACGGTTTAGCCCTTTTCAAAACCCTAATTTCCCGATTTCTCGATTACTCTCTCATCTTTGATCCAATGATCATGAAAATTGATATGCAAGTCCATTATGACATAAGGAACAACTTTGATTCACAACTTGGATTCCAATTCTCAAAATTCGAGGAGTTGACTTTTCGGTCAACCGTACGATCGATCGGTGCCGATCGAGTCGCCTGTTGATATTCTGGACATCCTGGGACTTTGACACTTCTTGAATAGTCTTTAATAGCCTATATTAACTTCATGGACCTCACTCCCACCATTAAAACTTTTCCCAACATCAAAGTCAAACCACAGTTGACTTTCCACTGGTTAAAAACCCTAATCGGGGCCTCCTGACTGCACTGTTCTTGATTCTGAAACGATTTCTTCAAATTGACTTCCCATTTGACTTTGATATTGTCTTTGATTTCATTCCATGATTGAATTGGCCCAAATCATTGGTTGATCATTCCTTGATTGTTTTGAATTTGTCGGTGCGAGAACCCTGATTCATCTGTAACTTGACAATAATAAACTTGCACTGATTTAGGGTTAGATAATGCATGATCATGCTTCTAAAAATGATAATGAGGATCTAAGGGGTCAAAATTTGGGGTACAACAGTTGCCCCTATTTAAATATCTTCACTAGATGGGGGACGAGAGATGACAATCTTCGTTAAATCGCAGTGAAAGGTATTTAAATATAGATAACCGAAAATTTTGTCCCTTAGATCCGATGTCATGCTAAAGGACAAGTTATGATATGCCATGTACTCTAAATGATGCTTTATGATGCTTGAAAGCAAACATCATAGACGCAACGATAATAATAAAAGAAACAGTAAAACAAACAGTGACAAATACAAGGACTCGACATTGGGGACTCGTACTGAAAAACTAAATTAACAGTTCAGACATGACTGATAGCGTAAGAAGGAAAACTTCACATGGGGAAGAGACAAATCCAATAAATATGACAATCTTATTGGAACAGAGGTACTCCACCGGGGAGAAGAATTGACTTCCACTGGGGAAAAGGATATACTTCTACTGGGGAAATGAATAATTAATACCATCGGGAAAAGAGAATCAGGATTCACCGGGGAAGCGAAAGACTGGATACAACCTCACTGGGGATGATCTGATGAGGAACTTCCTATGGTGAAGAGTTCAAACGGGATCTTCAGGAATGGACTAGAAACAAGACTAATCACACATGGAGGATACTAGTGACGACTAGATCTCCGAGACTTGACTGGGAACATGGATCAACTGGGGATACATCCTTAGCTTCTACAAATAGTTCACACCGTGCTGGTAATCAATAGACTTCCTGGGGAATTGGTAACGACCAGAATTCCAAGCGATGCCAGTGACGACTGGTCTTTTAATGGTGATTGGTGACGACCAAATCAGGGTACCAATAACGATTGGTTTTAAACAATGCCAGTTACGACTGGATTTTTTTTTAATGAAGATGGTGACGACCATACTGGGGAATACCAATGACAATTGGTTATATAAAAATGCTAGGGATCACCAGATCTTCTAGCTGGAGATTGGTGATAACCAAACTGAAATAGACTTCCAAGTAACGATCGGACTCTAGATGATGATACCAGTTACGACTGGGTTTCAAAGGGAAAAATTGGTTAAAACCTCAGGATACCAATGACGATTGGATTTAGGCAGTGCCAGTGACGACTGGACTTCATGGGGAAAGTTAGTGACAACTAACAAGATACCAATAATAATTGGAACAATACCAGTGACGACTGGATTTACCGGGGAAAAGGTTGGTAACGACCAGACCAAAAGGCGCCCATGACAATTGGACTTTTATTTAGTGCCAGTGACGACTGGACTTATACGTGGATACGAAGTGAGTAATAACTTAGACTTCGCGTGGATTGATAGATGTCACCGACTCGGGGAACAAACGAATCACACTGATCCCATGATGAGGGGTGTACGTAGACTTGGGAAATAAACCCGAAGACCTACTGGGGAATAAAGCCTGTAGGTAGATTTTGCTGAGGTGAATTCAAACAGATGTCCAGAAATACTTTGCTGGGGAAGGAACCTTCATATCATCACAAGAAATCCTGAGGGATAATCTTCAATTTTGATAACCATACATGGCCAAAGTAGCTCAAATTTACCTATACTTCACCGGGAAGGATGGTGTATCAAAGTTTCTGCTATTCCGAGGTTTCAGGGAAGTATGATTTTCCTCGAATCTTTTCCGTGAGTTAAACATTTTTTGTTAGTCTTTTCAAGTTTATTTGAATCTAATACTTTCAAAATTTTGAAGAATGATAAGCTTCTCTGAAGAGACTGCCACTTATCGCTGAAGAAAGATAAGCTTCTCTGAAGAGACTGCCACTTATCGCTGAAGAAAGATAAGCTTCTCTGAAGAGACTGCCACTTATCGCTGAAGAAAGATAAGCTTCTCTGAAGAGACTGCCACTTATCGCTGAAGAAAGATAAGCTTCTCTGAAGAGACTGCCACTTATCGCTGAAGAAAGATAAGCTTCTCTGAAGAGACTGCCACTTATCGCTGAAGAAAGATAAGCTTCTCTGAAGAGACTGCCACTTATCGCTGAAGAAAGATAAGCTTCTCTGAAGAGACTGCCACTTATCGTTGAAGAAAGATAAGCTTCTCTGAAGAGACTGCCACTTATCGCTGAAGAAAGATAAGCTTCTCTGAAGAGACTGCCACTTATCGCTGAAGAAAGATAAGCTTCTCTGAAGAGACTGCCACTTATCGCTGAAGAAAGATAAGCTTCTCTGAAGAGACTGCCACTTATCGCTGAAGAAAGATAAGCTTCTATGAAGAGACTGCCACTTATCTAAAAAATGCTCTTCTTGATAGATAGTGCAAAATAAATGCACGTCCAGGTAGGTTTGGCGACCGACATGGACCAAAGTTCAATCTAGAATAGAACTAGAAAGAAACTGTCAAACAAGACTCCAACCACTGAGAAATGAACTCGAATGGGGACACCTCTTATCCAATCCTGGAAAAAGATAACTGAAGCAACCATCATCCACGAGGATTAACTCTGTAGGGAATTGACAAAGGGTGGACGTTTTATGCCTAAAGGCCGACAACTCTATGGGAAAGAGACAAAACGCCCAGTCACTAAGGAGGGACACCCAACAAAACAGGTAACAACCAGAGATAGCACAAATGCACAGATGTTATGCATATGCTTATGCCATGATCATGTTTATGCTATGCTTTTGTTTATGCTGACAAAACAGACAAAACTGGAGATGAAATGAACATCTCGACACGGAGACTCAAACAACTTCACCAAAGTTGGGCATCAAAGGGATGGTCAGGAAGAATATCCATTCTACTTTCAAGGTTACCACCTTCTCTGAGAGAGTAATCTTCTTAGGCCAAAACATCATGACTTCACTTGGACTGCCATCATGAGTTTGAATTCTTTGCTAAAGGAATATCACACCGAGAGATTCCCATATCAACGGAAGTAACAACTTAACCGGAGAATCTTGACAAAAGGTACCTATGAGAACAAAACATTTATGCCTCATGATGGTGATAATCCTCTTCAAGCGAGCAAAGGCTCTTATGACGAACAGTCTTCAAATCCTTTCTGCCCCAAATTATGCATTTTGTGAGAAGATGTTAGAAGGATGCTTTTACAAAAGAATCGTCATAAAGATGCTTCAATGTCTTCAAACCTTTAGAGGGATTTACCAATCTCGACGTGATTGCCCCAGTTTGACTGTATTTGCACAACAAAGTCCTCAGATTGTGGAAGTAATGATTGGGGAACAAACTTCCCCCTGCTAGCTGGTAACTGTACCAAATTTGCCCCAGACTAAACTGTTGATTAAGAGATTCATCTGGCCTTGACCTGGTTGGTTTTGCTGGCGAACCTGGAGTAGCTGGCGTTGACAATAATTCATTTTAAGATCTCAAACAATGTGCCCCAGAACACATGGTCTGCAAGAAGAAATCACTAAGAGGATTTTACAGAAGAATTGTCATCCAAGATGCATTCAATATTTTCAAACTCTTAGAGAGATTCACAAATCTCGACGTAACTGCCCCAGTTTAACTGTCTTGGAGAGATTAATCTAATCCCGACTTGATGGCTTCTGATTGACTGTTTTCGAGAGTTCTAATCTTGACTTGACTGCCCCTGATTAACTGAAGAGTTCTTCCCCATTTCAAATGTCTTTGATTGGCTTGGATTAACGGTGTTACAAATGATTGACCAATCCTTCAAATTAGTTGCCCCAGGCTGAGCTTCCTTTATCGAATCCCATTCCCTAGCTGACAGCGTTTGTTGGGCTTCCTTTGACGTTTGGATTGTCTTGCACGCAATGTTGTTCATTTAAAAATTGGCAATTCTCAATGTAAAGTTCATGCAATCTTTTGGAAACATCTTTTGATGGAACACACACGGTGGAGTGGTCAAGTGATCAAAGTGAAAATGATTCAGTCATTTACAAATGATGGATAAAGTGATGAACACACACAGTTAACAAAGATCATTAGGAGTCAGGTTATCCAACCTTGCTGTAATATGCTTTCAAAACATCCTTACCTCAATTAGGTCTTTTAAGGGTTGTAACGTGGCTCGGTTCACGGTTCATGAAACAAAGGATAAAGGCTCAAAGTTATTTGTCCCACCCATTCTCCGTGATGAACTCCACTCCTATGTTCAGTTAACTCAAACTATTCATTCAGGTTTTTACCCGTTTTTTAAGAATTGAATTGATGGTAGTTAGTGATGGTTTACAAACCTAATGTAGTCACAACTCCCTTACATTATTGGGTGGTCTTTTTCTATTTTGAGGATTTTAAAAGTGAAAGCTTTAAGGTTTTCCTCTTTTTATTATCCCTGACTTTTGCCTGAACTGTTTTCTTTTGAATACACAGTCAGCGGGATGCCCCATTTTGCCTAAGTCCCCTTCATAGGTTTTGACTTAGCGGGCCTTTCAATTTTTTCTTTTTTTTTTCGTTGAGAAAGAAGGTGACTACCTTGATTAATGGCTTACAGTGAACCATCATCGTGTTTTATGCTGAAAAGCATCTTTGACACTTGTTTGTTGTGTACGAAGGAAAACCTGAGTGCATCAACTCTATATGAAAAGTGTCATGTATGCACATATCTCCAAGTTAAATGAGAACTACCCGCCCCAGGTTTGAGATTTAAGGTTTTATTTTTGTGAAGAAAGAAAACTCCTACTTCTAGGCTCGAAGGGTTTTAACGAGGGATTATCTTCCTTATTTCTCCAGTGTTTAGGGATTGAAACAATGCCTTACATCATTGGTAAAGTCAAATTGAAAGCATATCAACAGCAGTTATGAATATAGTTTTCATCATCCTCCTCAATCTTTGCTTCAAACAGAAATTTGGTAAAGAAAAGAAATTCTTGCATTTTCGTTTTTTCATTTTTTGTTTGTTTTTGTTTTCTTATCACAATGAAAGACAAAGAGTGAAACGAATGGATTTAATCAAAAGATGCATAAACATTTCATTAATATGCCAATTTAAAATGAACAACCAACTTGCAAGCAAACACAAATGCAAAGAAACCACAACACAATGCTGAAACAGTTTACGAGCTACCAGCCTTAGGGAATTACACTGTTTAACAAAACAAATTTCAAGCTTGATGCAGAGAAACACCTTCCACAACCACTTGCTCTTTGTGGTATAGTATTATGAGGGGCTTTGTAGGTCCTTTGCCACTTGCTTCAAGAGCTGAGCCACTGGTACTTGGTTTATCTTCTTGAAGTTCTAATAGCTCTAACAAGCTTTGCACTTTTAACCCGGAAGCTTTGCACTCTTCCACCAGATGCCCCACTGTCCCAGTATGGTACTTGCATTCAACCTCTGGGTGATCTTCTTCAAGGATCAGATCTTTATCAATAATCAGCTCTTGTACAACATGTCCTAATGCCAAACAATTTTCTAGTTCATGTCCTTCAGCCCCTTTATGGAACTCACAAGTCAAGTTTGCATTATGCCATGGCCCTGGCACAGGGTTAAAAGCTCGTGGGGTCACCAATGAATTCTGAATTAGTAGCGGGTACAACTTACTTAGCGGCACAGGAACTGACCTGTAGCATGCCTTGTTCTTTTTGACAGGATCTTTCTTATTCATGCTCTGGCTTTGGAAACCTTGAGGGGAAGCAGCCAATGGGTGCTAAGATATTCTTTTGGTGACCACCTGATGAGGTTTTGGCGTAGGCCCAAATGCTGGTTGACTACGGCCTGACCGTTGAAACTTAAGAGGTCCTTGAGCTGGAAGAGTCACTGGAAGTGACGGACTGACAACCTCTCTGGGTGTAATAGGATGAGAAACTCCCTCACTTTTCATCAAACTCTGCAAAGTTTCCAAAACCCAATTCATCTGCCCTTTGAGGATCTTGATTTCCTCCTTCAAGGTTTCTTGTTCTTTCAACAGTTCATTCATTGTTGCCATTGGTCCAGAATATTCTCTCTCTCTGACACAAAGAAGAGGATAAGACTCCAGGCTGAGAAATGAAAATGTGAATGCGAGAACATGCTCATGCAATGCAAAAAGTTTCATGGAACTTGAAATATTTACAAACATCAAGATATACCAAAAACTTTTCATTAATGTCAGTACTTCTTACAAGAGTTCTCTTCCTTTTAATGTCCATAATAACCTTTTGATGTTTACAAACAAAAAAAGTCTGAGTCCCATGAAACTTTCATGATATGATGCTTATGGATGCATGAATGCACAAACACAGGTAATCACATATTCACAGATTCACATAAGTAAACAGACAAGGTTTTGGGTTTGGATAATGAAAGAGGAGTCGAGGTCTACCCATCCCAAAGGTGTGTATTAGGGCTTTTCTTCGCTGTAGAACAAGGTTCTAAAAGAGTTCCCAGAGTCCTCAATCCATCTTTCAGATATTATCAATTTCCCGAATACTCAGTAGTCGATAATATTCTCAAGAGAATCTCGCCCGAGTGTAGTATCGCGTATCAACTATTTTGGAATTACTCCCTCATAGTCATCGCACTACATCCTAATAAGGCCAAGTGGGGTAATAAGTGATCTAAAGGTCCTCAATGTCATGGGTCCCTTATAGAAAGCAGCATTGTTTTCACGAATACTCGATCAACAACACTGACCCTCAAAAAGGGCCTCCACTGAGCGGTGGTTTTCTCAAGTCAGCTTGGTCGGGAATCAACTCCCTATAAGCCTTCTTGAATATACCACCTTCCTATCATAAGTACGCTCGAGCACGGGTATAGTGTTGTCTCACCACTTGAAATTCCCAAGAACCAAAGATAACAAATATGCACATATTTACAAATATTCACAAATAGCGAGTATTTAAACAAAATAGGCTAAACCCTCAAAACAAAAGCATAACATCCCCAGTGAAGTCGCCATTTCTGTTGCGGTGAAAATTTGATATCAAGCTATTAATTAACTTGAATCGTATTTCTTTTACAACCGGTCTTTAATTTATCCAAAGGATAGGTCTAAAGAAAGAAAGAACCTTTTGCGCGATGTGACAACAACGCTTTAAGAGATTCGGGGATTCGGGGGTTGGTTATATCTAGGGAAGGTATTAGCACCCTAAATATCTGTAGTACTCTACAGGAACCTTTTGTTTAATTACTTGCTAAGTTTGTGAATTGTGCACTATGGTTTAAGTTGGGAATAAAAGATAAAACAAATAAAAAGGCCTAAGTGGTTTTCTAAGTTTGCTCGCAAAGGTATCGCACCTTCTGCCTACGTATCCTGACTAGGATAGAATCAGAGCAATCGTAGTTCACCTTACGAGGGAAAGAACTCTTGATGATGATCAAAGTTCAAAGGGGAACAAACATGACGATGTTTGTGTGGAGTTTGACAAAACTCCCTAAACTAAATTGTAAAAGGGGGAAGTAAGAAATCATGACGATGATTCTTACACAGAGTTGACGAACTCTTTCCTAGGGTTCTAGTTGAAGAAAACTCCTAGTATGGGTGGGTTTCTTAGACTTCAAGCAAAGTCTAAAGGCTTCTATTCTAGGGTTTAGGTGACTTAACAAAGTCAAGGGATAGCAGAGATTTTGGTCCAAGACATTGACAGTCAAGTGGACAGACCTTCCTTTGGAGGAACAGTATTGTCGGCAACTGGACGAAAGCTAACGAGCTCCGTCGCTTAGGGATAAAATAACATACAAACATCATTCAAACATTCATGGTGACAACTAAATACAAAGATTAAAGATGGAAAGCAATGGTGACAATCAGAGCAATTGTCTTGGTACGAGAACCGTGACGACAGTTCGCACCTGGGATACCGTTAACAGACAGATGACAGATGAGATAGATATAAAAATAATTCAAGGTAAAAATTCTAACATGTTGAAAAACATATATAGATATGATAACAATCAATTTTCATGAGAAAACACAAGAGGAAACCTTCTAAATTTCATCTGCAACCAAATAGGGTTAGTACCGTTGACGCGCGGATTGCACACCATAAAACGTGGTGAAAAAATAATCAAACATGGAAAATAAAATTATGACATGAAATTACACATTAAAATAAACACAATGAAAAAAGAACGGGTGAAAAACGATAAAAAATGAGAGAGTTACGAATTTTTGAAGTTTATGTACAAAATAGGAAAAATAATAAAAGGGTTCGACCTCCACCCGGATCGAACCCTGGTCATGATGGTGAAAGGTATAATTGCGCGCATGTTCTTACCGCTGGGGCGGCTGTTACATCCATTAATCAAATGGAAACAATATGTATACAAGGCTCGTTTTGAGTCATGGCTGGGCAAAGTACATAATCAACACCAAATACGTTTTATACCGTATCTCACTAACCGCTCATCGGATCGAGGCAAATTTTATATGGATCTTGGGTAGAAAAATGAGAGGAAGAGGATGGTGATGTTAGTTTTTCCAAATTGTTCACCTAGTGAAAAAAACGAGGACTGGTGTGTGTGTGTGTGTTTTGAATGCATGGAAACATAATCGAAACCAAATACGTTTTATACCGTATCTCACTAACCGCTCATCGGATCGAGACAAATTTTATATGTAAATTGGGTAGAAAAATGAGAGGAAGAGGATGGTGGTGTTAGTTTTCTGAGATTCATTTTCCTGTGAAAAAAACGATAGCTGGTGTGTTTATGTGCTTTTGATTTGCAAAATGACATGGACACCTTGATACAAACATGTTCAAAGCCAAGTAAATCCACATACACATCCAAAATATGATATATAAACAGACTGGAACAGGTTTATGGCCAGGAGTTTCAGATAGATGAAAGTCATGTTCAGTTTGCAAAAACACATAAGAACACACATGCATAACAAAGTGATTTTGGAGTTTGGGGTGTTCAGGAGCTGTACCAACCATCAAGACATCTTAAACATGTGATATCTAGTGTGTGTAGGTGAAAACATCAGATCTGGAACAAACATATGAAAGTGTAGCATTCAAATTGCAATTTGTGTGTATTATGTGTGCGTGAAGCATGATGTGAAACAAATCATTGTGCAGGTTGTTTTCAATGTTTTGGCTCATTCAAACACAACACATATGGTCATATGAAGCTGTAGAAACAATGAGATAGCAAGAATACACAAGCATTTCCAAATTGACATGTGAGAATGAGACATTTTGCAAAATGATGAACAATCATGCATGATGATGCACAGATGAAGTTCCAAAGCAAATTTAAACAATTTAATCATTTGTACAGCACATGTGGATGATAATGAGATGATCTAAACATTGAAATTCCAAGGAGACCACCTGTCATGAAAAATGGCATAGCATATGCAAGTCATCCAAACATTGATGCACATGAAGATGTGAACTTTGATTCATTGGTTTCTAGTGTAAGATGAGCATACCAACATGTCATATTTGAGTGTTATAAAGTGTATGTGGAGTGAATTTAAGAGAAAATCAGTTTGGTGCAAAGTTGGTCTTTTGGTGGTTTATGTGTGGAAGATCATGAACACACCTCTCATTCATGCTTTATACTTCATTTTATCAAAAACCTAAATATGCAAGATATGGAGAATAATGAAAGAGCAAGGTTTTACAAATTACATACCTGTTGGTGATCTTATTTAGCAAGCCAAGAATGTTGAGAAAACCAGAGGTGATGAAATCCAAGCTTTGTATTTGTGCCTTTACTTGAAACTTAAGAAACAAGTCACTTGAGACGCCAAAATGAGATTTCTGAGTTCTTGATGAAGGATGGAGGTTTGGACAGTTGGTATATATGATATTTGAGGTGTCCAAAGGATCAAAACCTCAAGAAAGTGTTTGGAGCAAGATTTGGAGGTTTTTATGGACTTTGGTCAAAGTAAGTTTCATGAAAAGTTGACTTTTGCATTCTTTGAATTTTTTGGTGATTCAATGGTTGGTACACCTTCTATATGTGATTTAGAGGGTGTGTGGATGATAGTTTGAGTGCTGGAACATGAAGAACTTGATATGGTAGCAAAGTTGCAAATGCTAAATTTTGGCAATTTTTGGCTATTTTGGTGATTTTGCAAAATGTAAGTAAGTGAGAGATGTGATGAGGGAACTTGGTTTAGCAGGTTTTTAGAATGATGTTGATGTCCTAAATGAGGAGTTTGAAGTCCCTATTTATAGAAAAAATGAGTGAGGAGCTTGCTAGGTGACTTTGCTTCACCATGAAGAAATCTTAGATTTTTTCTTCCAAATGACAACTTGCTTTGCTTTTCTGATCTCTAGCTGTTCCCTTAACTCAATTGGCAAGTTAGAATGATGATGTTACAGAGAAAACACAGCCTAGAGGCTTGGTAGAGTGGCTGGAGCAGAAATCCCTTTACACCTCATGCTTGGAAAAGTCAATCTTTTCAACTTAGGCAATGAACTTCCAATTCTTGATTCCATGCTATCTCCTTGCTATTTCTTTGATTCAACCTGCTTGAGATGATTAATATATCAGATAGAAGGAGTTTAGAACATTGAAATTGATCCACTTGAGTGATAGAGGTGCTTTTGCAAAATTCATCAATGTGGGACAAAAGTGACAAATTGCCAACTTTGAACACATGTATCTCTCAGCTCATAAATCCCCTTGAGATGTACTTGTACTTTTTAGAAAGCCCTCACATAGTACTACAACTTTCATGTTGGCCAGAAGTCTTGATTCCATTTGAAACTAGGTGAAAAATCCCCTTGAAGTTGGCTGATTTTAGGGTTCTTTAGTGTAAATGACTTAGAAATTTTCTAAGTTATTTTCCCTTCTAGGAATGTTTTTGCTTATATCTCAAAAAGTATGCATTTTCTGGTTGTGGACTAGTATGGGACTTTTGTAGGACTTGTCAAGAGCTTTCAAATGAGACTAGAACCAACTCAATTGGATGTGCGGTTAAGGAGATACGGTTTAGCCCTTTTCAAAACCCTAATTTCCCGATTTCTCGATTACTCTCTCATCTTTGATCCAATGATCATGAAAATTGATATGCAAGTCCATTATGACATAAGGAACAACTTTGATTCACAACTTGGATTCCAATTCTCAAAATTCGAGGAGTTGACTTTTCGGTCAACCGTACGATCGATCGGTGCCGATCGAGTCGCCTGTTGATATTCTGGACATCCTGGGACTTTGACACTTCTTGAATAGTCTTTAATAGCCTATATTAACTTCATGGACCTCACTCCCACCATTAAAACTTTTCCCAACATCAAAGTCAAACCACAGTTGACTTTCCACTGGTTAAAAACCCTAATCGGGGCCTCCTGACTGCACTGTTCTTGATTCTGAAACGATTTCTTCAAATTGACTTCCCATTTGACTTTGATATTGTCTTTGATTTCATTCCATGATTGAATTGGCCCAAATCATTGGTTGATCATTCCTTGATTGTTTTGAATTTGTCGGTGCGAGAACCCTGATTCATCTGTAACTTGACAATAATAAACTTGCACTGATTTAGCATTAGATAATGCATGATCATGCTTCTAAAAATGATAATGAGGATCTAAGGGGTCAAAATTTGGGGTACAACACCCACCTAGGGAGGAAGAAGTACAGGAATCTCTGTACTTCACCGGTGATTTGAATGGAGAGTTACTAGCTAAGCTCCATCACGCATGGATGCATATCAACAGAAGAGGGAAACCACTGTTGGGGAAGAATGATTGTCAGGCTTATGTACCATACAAAGTTTGGATCCAAGAGAGAGCAAGACAGTTGCTGATGCCATTTCCAGCTGCACCAGTCCCTGTTCATATTTCGGTAGAGGAACCAACCACTGTTACTATGGAGGTCTACGAGCGAGTTGTAAAAGAAAAGGAAGCCTTGATGAAGATCAATGAAGAGTTAGAAAAGGAACTGGCTCAGATGCGTAGTGAGAAGAACAAGGTTGTGCATTCTTTCCTACAGCAGATTGAATTAGTAAACCGGCTAGGTGCTGAATTGACTGAAGAGAAAAAGAAGCGTGAACGCCTGGGGAAAGAATTCAGAAGCTCTCATGATATGTTGGAGTCCAAAAAGAAAGCACTCGATGCCGCCCACCGGGAAATCTCTTCTTGTAACAAGACGTGGAATGCTACGCTAACCAACAACAAAAAGAGGGAAGACAAATTGAAGCAGCAAATTTCTGAACTCAAAGAGCAGTTGAAGGCTAGCACCAAGAAGTACGAAGAGGAGGTAATGGCCAGATATAGTCTCCAGAATGCATTGAACAAGGCCATCGAAGGCAAGAAAGAAGCTGTGTCTCAGAAGCGGAAGCTAGAGGATCGTTTCGGAGAAGGGGCATGGGAGGAATCCGCTGGTGATTTGCGACGTGTTCTCAAGCGAAGAGATCTACTTGTTGAGGGTCTGCTTACCCGACCAAGTCATCCAGAGACTAAGAAGTTACTAGAGGAGTACCAGGCATATGGGAGCACTTGACCATTTCATGTATTGACGTGTATGCTTTATTTGCATAGCGCTGACCATCACCAGGATTGTTGGTTGAGGTCATGCCTTCTTATTGTACACTCAGTGATATTGTATTCTGTGGCTTAATGGATTTCTCCGCAATATACGAGGTGTTTTCTATGATTCGGCTCCGAACATCGTATTGCTGTCACTGTCACCACACTGACACATTCGCACTAGAATCGGGGAATGATATTCCCTAATGCACAGACACATATTGCATTGCATTCCCATTCATATTGCATTACAGGTGATTATTGAACGGTATCTCATTTCCTGCACTGTACCAGGTCTTTTCAGGATTGAAAGTCAGCGCCCGCACCGATACTCTACTCGTACCAACTGCCGAAGAATTATGGATCAGATGCAGAATGAAATGCAGGACATGCGTGAGAAGCTGGCGCTATTCATGCAGACAATGGAGACCATTGCGAAAGGCCAGGAGAATTTGCAAGCTTTGGTGCAGCCTTTGTTGGTAAGAAATGCTGGGCACGGAAATGAAGACCATCATTCTGTGCGAGTCGACACTATTCACGGGGATGGTACCCCCACACCAGTTGCTCCACCTGTGGTAAACATACCTGCTGTCAATGTGAACAACGGCGCTGCGGCCGGAAATGGGAACATTGGAATCGGCAACGAGACTGTCGTCAACAACGTTGGGCTCAGAGATGTCAACCTGGGTGATAATATGGGAGGTAATGGCTTCGGTAATAATGGATTCGGCTTCAATGACCAGGGGTTTGATCATGCTGGGAAGTACGGCTTCAACGCTCAGGGCTTTGGACAGGACGAGTTTGGTATGACTAATCAGGGTTATGGAGGATTCGGAAATGGAAATGGCGCTGGGTTAATGGCTTTTGGACATGCAGGAGTCGCTCCGGGATATGGTAACAGGGGGCGAGGCCCTACAATGAATCAGACTAGATTTGGCCGTAACAACGGGTACGATGGATACGGAACTGGGAACGGTAATTGGCAAGAAGACCAGCAAGAGGATGCTTTCTCCGGTGGAGGTTTCGAAGGTCCTATGGATGACTCTCAGAGAATCAGGATGCTCGAGGAGCAGATGAGAGGCGTCGTGAATCAAAGTGTTGTTGGCTTAGATATGACAACAATGAGTCTGGTGCCTGGCCTGAGGGTGCCAATAAAATTCAAAGCTCCCACATTCGATAAATATAAGGGGGATACCTGTCCAAAGGTGCACGTGCGGTCATACTACAGAAGGATGTCGGCGTATTCAAACGATGAGAAGATGTTGATGCACTTCTTTCAAGATAGCTTGTCGAGCCCTTCCCTCGAGTGGTATATGGGATTGGAACCAACTCAGATAAAGACATGGAAGCAGCTGGCTGAAGCATTTGTGGCTCACTATAAGTACAACAGTGACTTGGCACCCAACCGGGTCCAATTGCAGGGGTTGTCCCAGAAGAAGGGCGAGAGCTTCAAAGAGTATGCGCAGAGATGGCGCGACATGGCTGCTCGAGTTCATCCCCCTTTGGAGGACAAGGAAATGAATGATATGTTCATAGGAACATTCACTGGCATGTTTTATGACAAGTTGTTTCATACTTCTCTGGGCAGTTTCTCAGACTTAATCCTGATGGGAGAGAAGATTGAAAGCAACATTAAACAGGGAAGATTCCAAGCTGAGGTATCCACTTCAGCTGGCAGTAACAGAAGGGCTTTTGGTGGGCGCCGTCAAGGTGATGCAAGCGCAATGTTTGGGGGTCGAGGCCGAGGCCGGGGCAGAGGTCGAAACCAATACAATCAGCCGCAGCAGGTGGCAAGTGTCACTATTCCATTTCAGCAACAACCAATACAACAACAACAGCAACAGCAGTCACAACAGGGGGCACATCCTGCCCAGCGCAGATTCCAGTGGGGCAAACCAAGGAGGGTGTTTGAAACGCCTCCTTCAACGTATGCGGAATTGCTACAGACGTTACTGGGTTTGAACTTGGTGGAAAAGAGAACTATGGCGCCAATAACAGGCACTCCTCCGTACGGCTACGATGCAAGCAAGCACTGTGAATTCCACTCCGGGGCTCCTGGCCACGATGTAGAGGGTTTCCACGTGTTCAAGCATGTGGTGCAGGATCTATTGGATAGCAAGGCTATCAATTTTGGACAGGCGGGTCCGAACATAGTGCAAAAGCCCATGCCCAATCATGGGGCAAATGCCATTTTAACTGAGGAGGGCTTGAACTTGATTATGCATGTTGATGACCTCAAGACACCGTTGTGTGAGATAAAGAGAAGGTTATTACAGGGATGTGTGTATCCGGGTTGCGACGAGTATTGTTTAGAGTGTTGGACCCAAGCTGGGGGGTGTGCTGACTTAAAGAAGGGTATTCAGACCTTAATAGATGGAGGCACATTACAATTCGACCGAACGGCAGTTGAAGAACCTGCAGAGGTATTAGCAGGCAAGCAAAGTGATATAGCTACTGTGACGATTCCCCGAAAAACGATAACTATAACGGCGCCGGCCAAGCGACCGCCGATCACTATCACCAAGGCAGGACGAATCCCTTATGAGAGCACTAAGGCAGTCCCCTGGACCTATGGGCTGGAAGTATACTGTGATGGGGTGAAAATTGATGTTAGTAAGCAGCCAGTTGAGGTTGTAGACAATATCGTCGGTACCGGAGGGATGACAAGAAGTGGGAGAATCTTCATATCGCCTGAGGTAGAGGCTGAACGACTGGCGAAAGGAAAAGGAAAGATGAATGAGACTGTCCCTGTGCAGAGGAACGATAAAGAAGCGTCATCGAAAGATGTGGAAGAGTTCATGCGCCTTATTCGTAAAAGTTATTATAATATTGTTGAGCACCTTCAACAGACGCCGTCAAAGATATCCATACTGTCGTTACTATTGTGTTCCGAAGCTCACAGAAATGCATTGTTGAAAGTTCTGGATACGTCCTTCGTACCCCAAGATGTTTCCGTGAATCAGTTGGAGGGGGTGTTGGTGCATGTGAACGCAGGCCATAGCTTGGGCTTTACAGACTTTGATTTGACCCCGAAGGGGAGAGAGCATAACATGGCGTTGCACGTCTCAGTTGAGTGTAGAGGCTCAGTCATGTCTCATGTACTGGTAGATACCGGATCTTCCTTAAACGTGCTGCCCAAGAAAGCAATGATGAAACTAGACGTTAGGGGAATCCTTTGTACGCCTAGTGACTTGGTGGTCAGGGCATTTGATGGCACACGAAGAACAGTCTTTGGATCCATAACGTTACCTCTACAGGTGGGACCGGAGGTTTTCGCAACTGAATTTTATATTATGGATATCCAGCCAACATATAGCTGCCTTCTCGGACGACCCTGGATCCATGGGGCTGGGGCAGTCACATCTACCTTGCATCAAAAGTTGAAATACATGGTAGGGGACAGTGTGGTCACTGTATGTGGAGAAGAAGATATATTGGTTAGCCATCTGTCATCATTCAAGTATGTAGAAGTCGACGGCGAGATTCATGAAACACCCTGTCAAGCCTTTGAAGGGTTGCGCATTAAAGACAAAGGTCGCGGGCCGAGTAAAGCGTCAGAGGTAGCCGTCTCGTCATACAAGGAGGCTCAGGCTCTAGTAGAGACTGGTGAGACAAAAGGCTGGGGCAAGGTGCTGGATATTCCTGTGAAGATGGACCGATTCGGGCTGGGATATCAACCGTCGTCATCAACACCTGCTGCTGGGGCACCCCGTTTCAGAGGACCGATAACAATCACAGCTAGCGGAGTGTGTCACGAGGCCATCAACGCTGTTTCAGATTCCGAAGAAGGAGACAGTGACTGCGACATGGACGCCTGGATTCAGCCAAGCGTGCCAGGACAAGGATTATGCAATTGGTCTATTCAGGAGATTGTTCCTGTGACTCACAAACAGTAATACTTTGTTTTCTTAATTGTTGAACAATCTGGTGTCTTACCCGAGGCATCATGATTTTGCTTAGGGTTGTGTTGTTATGTACATTGCGTTGTTTAATCATTAAATAAAAGGCGTTTTTCATGTACAAATATTGCGATCTCTGTTTTTCCTGTTTTGTGTTTTACAATAAAATGGCAACGTGGTTATTCGCTTTATACGTATTTTGAAGCATTTAACCATTCCTTTTACAGGATAACATTTTCAGATGACATCATTGAACCGCCTATGACTCGTCTCGACTTTGAGCACCCGGTATTTCAGGCCGAAGAAGAGATTGTCGAAGATGGCGACGTTCCCGAAGAACTGTCTTGGTTGGTAAAGCAAGAAGAACGAGTCATTCTGCCTCATGAGGAGGTCATCGAAATTATTAACCTGGGGTCGGAAGGGGTTGAAAAGAACATCCGTATAGGAGCTGCGCTGCAGAACGACGTCAAGCGAAGACTGGTTGAAATGCTCAGAGAGTATAGTGATGTGTTCGCTTGGTTGTATGAAGACATGCCTGGGCTTGATACAGATATGGTTGTGCACCGCCTGCCGTTAAAAGAAGAATGCCCGCCGGTCAAGCAAAAGCTTCGCAGAACTAGACCTGATATGGCAGTGAAAATTAAGGAGGAGGTTCAAAAGCAGTGGGATGCTGGTTTCCTAGCTGTTACAAAATATCCCTCATGGGTCGCTAATATCGTGCCAGTGCCAAAGAAAGACGGTAAAGTGAGAATGTGCGTAGATTACCGTGATTTGAATAAAGCGAGCCCGAAAGATGATTTTCCGCTTCCTCACATCGATGTGCTGGTTGACAACACTGCCCAATTCTCCGTATTCTCCTTCATGGATGGCTTCTCGGGTTATAATCAGATTAAGATGGCGCCAGAAGACATGGAGAAGACTTCTTTCATAATGCCTTGGGGAACATTTTGTTATAAAGTGATGCCCTTCGGACTAAAGAATGTTGGGGCAACGTATCAGTGTGCAATGACAACTCTTTTTCATGATATGATGCATAAGGAGATCGAGGTGTATGTCGATGATATGATTGCCAAATCCCAGACGGAGGAAGAGCATTTGGTGAATCTGCTGAAGTTATTCAAAAGGCTTAGGAAGTTCAGGCTGAGACTGAACCCTAACAAATGCACCTTCGGGGTGAGATCGGGTAAACTGCTGGGATTTATCGTGAGCGAAAGAGGAATAGAGGTTGATCCTGCAAAAATAAAAGCCATTCAAGAGATGCCGACGCCTAGAACGGAAAAAGAGGTGCGCGGGTTTTTAGGGAGGTTGAACTACATCGCTCGGTTCATATCTCACCTAACGGCTACGTGCGAACCGTTATTCAAGCTGTTGAAAAAAGACCAAGCTGTAACGTGGAATGAAAATTGCCAAAAGGCGTTCGATAAAATAAAGCAGTATTTGCAGGAGCCTCCTATTTTGATACCCCCAGTGGCAGGGAGACCCTTGATTATGTATTTGACAGTTCTTGAGGGAAGCATGGGTTGTGTTCTCGGTCAACACGACGAGACAGGAAGAAAAGAGCATGCGATCTACTACTTGAGTAAGAAGTTTACTGAATGTGAATCTCGATATTCAATGCTCGAAAAAACTTGTTGCGCGTTAGCCTGGGCCGCCAAGCGGTTGAGGCAATACATGTTGAATCATACAACCATGCTCATCTCGAAGATGGATCCTATCAAATATGTATTCGAAAAGCAGGCGTTATCGGGGAGAATTGCCCGTTGGCAGATGGTTTTGACTGAATATGACATCCAGTATGTCTCGCAGAAGGCTATAAAGGGGAGCGTATTGTCTGAGTACTTGGAAGAGCAGCCTATTGAGGATTACCAATCGATGAGGTTTGATTTTCCTGAAGAGGATATCATGTACCTAAAGATGAAAGATTGTTAAGAGCCGTTGCCAGACGAAGGACCAGAATTGGGCTCCAAATGGAAGTTGATCTTTGACGGAGCTGTAAATGTAACACCCCACTTTCCCGTATTAAATAAAATATAAATATTATAATAATAATCAGAGTTTTCACCAAAAAGTGGGATATCACATCTCCAAAATTTATAAAAATACTTTATTCATTCTTTTCAAAATAATACAGCGGAATTTGTTTAATAAAATAAAATACATCAAATTCATGATACGTCACAGGATTACAATAAGTTTGACATAAAACAGTTAAAACACCCATATCCCGTGTTACGTATCAGAGCATCCTACGACTCGACGGTCACACCACTATCCAAGTTAGCTAAGCACCTAGATTATCTGTACTTCCGAAGAAGCACAGACCACAACAACAACAAAGGGGTGAGAAATAATGATCAGAATATAATGGTAATGTAATACATGTAAACAAGGTAGTAAAACACACCAACACACCAATATTCACCCCAACAACTCCATATAACGAACCTACTGTTCAATTTACAATATAACATATTATAATGCAAATATGCAACTCAACACCATGCATGCGGTACCGACTCATTGGTTCATTCAATCGAACCTGGATAGATCACTTACGCTCCTCTTGAGACATGATCTATCCCCCACCATTCTCCACAAAGGAGTACGGATGAATCACTTACGCTCCTCCTGAGACATGATTCATCCCACCAAAACACCATGATATGCACACACCAATGCATAACTAATATATTTAGGCACTCAACGTGCACACGATCCTCCTGGTCATATCATCATACATCAATGCATATATGTACAGATATAACATACACAAACACCATATAAATCAATTCACACAGTGAGCAATCTCACATTCTAACACCAAGTATAAACACATCCCAACACTCGGGGAATACACGATCCTGCTGATCACTGCACCATAATCATATACATGATACACCCATCATTCATTTTAATTAAATTAGATATTAAACGAGTTCACACTCTAACACCATATATAAACACATCTCAACACTCGGGGAATACACGATCCCACTAATCACTACCCACATATATATCAACTAATTGCCCACCAGTCATTATTATGGGAAACATGTACTATCACCGAGTACACAAGTTAATTCCCACAGTCATCATTCATACATGGCATCAAGGCCAAAGGAATCACACAAGTCCAGAGCTCAAGGCCAAAATATCACAACACTCACATTCTGGTTCTGCTACGTTCGCTGACATTCGCCAGGCGAAGCCCCGTAGCGAACCTTCGCTAGCATTCGCCAGTTTCCTCACAATTCTGCAGTACTATTCTAGGCCAAATTATGCCCATCATCTCAACTCAGATTCCCAGCCTATTCTTTTACCAATCTTGCCTATTACCGTAAGCAATCGGTTTCTAATTCCTATTCCCAAAATCATCACCTACATACTTTATCGATACCTCAAAAGCCATACAGAACTTTCCCTAAAAACTGTAAAACACCCTATATGCCCTATATGCCAAATCAACCCAAAACACCAATTCATTAACATTGACTTATACTCCATCACTATCAATTACTAGTTATCATCAAACACAAACACACCAATAAACATTATACTTACCAATTATCCTATACTTCCTACTCTAGAACCAACATTACGGTACATTACCGACACTTCAGAGTCACTCTGAATCTCACCAAGGTCCTAACCATAGTCATTAACGACACTATAGGGAAACAACACATAATTTTCCCCAAATCTATAATCATGGTCATTACCCACACTACAGTAACAACACAGAATCTCACCAAAACTCTATTTATATTTACTATCAACACTGCAGTAACAACATATAGTCTCACTAACATCACCATAATATATATACACCAAATTCACCAATACCAATCAACAATTCATCAATATCAAGCATCAATTTAGCATTAGCAACAACAATAACAAGCATGCCAATATAAAACTTCATAGATCGGAATTTTCCTACGGGGTTAAGGACTCCCCTCTACCCTATACATGTATATACCATCCCAATCAAGTTTCTCCCCCCTTACCTTGTTAATCGGTTGATCGATGAAAGAATCCTCCAAGGTTTGGCCAATTCTGATTTTCCCCCGTATCCTTCGTTCTTCGCTCCCTTTTCCGTTCCCTTTTCCGTTCTCTCCTTTCTATCGTTCTTTTTCCACTTTCTCTAACTTCTCCCAATGTATCGTAAAACTACTAACCCCTCACATTCTCTATTTTAATTCTCTAATCCCAATAATAATAGTAACTTAATAATAATAATAATAATAAATAATAATAATAATAGTAATAATAATCCTATTATTATCTCACCAAAATAATAATAATGTTAATAACTTAATAAAATAATAATAATAATAATAATAGTAATAATAATCCTATTATTATCTCACCAAAATAATAATAATGTTAATAACAATAGTAACTATAATAAATATAATAATAATAATAATATTCCCACCAATATCAATATTATACACTATATTATTATATTCACCAAAACACCACCAATAATCCTCCCATATCAGGGACACCCACCAATAATAATATTCATACCGATGATAATAATAATAATAATAATAATGATAATAATAATAATAATAATAATAATAATAATAATAATAATAATAATAATAATAATAATAATACCACCAATGTTACTATTAACTATTATATTATTATCTCCACACCACCAATGATCCTTATATATCAAGGATACTCACCAATCACATACCAACACACCCCGCCTAAGGGCACACCAACATAAAATAATTAAATTAACACCAAAATGACTAAATAAATAAAATGGGTGTTACAGTAAACGCCTACGGTAGCGGAATAGGGGCAATCATCACTACTCCACACGGGTCGCACATCCCGTTTACCGCCCGATTGACCTTTCCGGTTACCAATAATGAAGCCGAATACGAAGCTTGTATCATGGGGCTTGAAGAAGCCATTGATTTGCGAATCAAAAATCTGGATGTGTACGGAGACTCAGCTCTGGTGGTGAATCAAATAAAGGGGGAATGGGAGACACGTCAGCCTAATTTGATACCATACATGAATTACGCAAGGAGATTGTTGCCTTTCTTTGACAAGGTTGAGTTGCATCATGTACCGCGAGCAGAGAATCAGATGGCTGACGCCCTGGCCACTTTGTCTTCCATGTATAAAGTCAATTTCTGGAATGAGGCTCCCAGAATTGTTATCTCTCGGCTTGACAGACCTGCCTTCGTATTTTCCATTGACGAAGCATCTGATGATAAACCGTGGTATTTTGATATCCTTAATTTCCTGAAGAACAAAGAGTATCCGGCTGGGGCATCCAGTCACGATCAAAAGACTCTCAGGAGATTAGCGGGTAATTTCTACCTGAATCCGGACGGTGTCCTGTACAGAAGAAATCACGACTTGGTGCTACTACGTTGTGTAGACGAAAAAGAGGCGAAGCTGCTCATGGAGGAAATACATGAGGGTACATTTGGTACGCATGCTGGTGGGCATGCTATGACGAGGAAGTTGTTGCGAGCAGGTTATTTTTGGCTAACTATGGAAACTGATTGTTTCAAGTTTGCGAGGAAGTGTCACAAGTGCCAAATCTATGCAGATAAGATCCATGTGCCTCCGAGTCCTCTGAATGTGATGTCATCGCCATGGCCGTTCTCGATGTGGGGAATCGATATGATTGGAAAGATCGAGCCGACGGCTTCTAATGGGCACCGTTTCATTCTAGTAGCAATCGATTATTTCACACAATGGGTGGAAGCGGCATCTTACGCAAGCGTGACTAAGCAGGTGGTAGCCAGATTCATCAAGAGAGATATCATTTGTAGATATGGAATCCCCGAGCGGATTATTACCGACAACGGTTCAAACCTGAATAACAAAATGATGAAGGAGCTGTGTCAGAATTTTAAGATCGAGCATCACAACTCCTCCCCTTACCGACCCAAGATGAATGGCGCTGTCGAAGCGGCCAATAAGAATATAAAGAAGATCGTTCAGAAGATGGTGGTGACCTATAAGGACTGGCATGAGATGCTACCTTTTGCTTTGCACGGTTATCGTACGACGGTACGCACATCAACCGGGGCAACCCCGTTCTCGTTGGTATATGGAATGGAAGCAGTGTTACCACTGGAAGTTGAGATTCCTTCGCTGAGAGTATTACGAGATGTCCAACTAGACGAGGCAGAATGGGTGAAAGACAGGTTGAACCAACTGAGTTTAATGGATGAGAAGAGGCTAGCTTCTCTAGCATACGGTCGTTTGTACCAGAGCCGAATGAAGAAAGCATATGATAAGAAGATACGTCCTCAGAGCTTTCAGACGGGCGACCTTGTGCTGAAAAGGATTCTCCCGCCACAGGCAGATCACAGGGGCAAGTGGACCCCCAACTACGAAGGGCCATACGTTGTCAGAAAAGTCTTTTCAGGAGGAGATTTGTTGTTGTCCACCATGGACGGTGAAGACTTTACGTTGCCTGTGAATTCGGACGCAGTTAAAAAATACTTTGCTTGAAATTGACCCGCTGGACAGAAAAAAGAGAGTCCAGGCAAAAATGGGGCATCCTGGCAAACCAAAAACAGAATGAAAGGTTCGGGCAAAAGTTAGGGATAAAATTGAAGAAATGTACACCCGCGAAGTTGAAAACCTACACTGGGCGGCTTCGGCAAAAAAGGGTATCCCGGTGAACTGAAAACCCGTAAAGGGCGGTTCACGCAAAAGTTAGGGATTTGAAAAGCAAATGACTGCGGTCTGAATTTGATACTGCGGTGCGCATTGGGGCGGGAGAATATACCTGAGGGGTCGATTATCATATACCATCTCTTCGGAAGTGTGAATACCGGGAAAGCATTAGAGTCGGGCGAGTCATAGGAGGATCAGCTCATGATGTTCGTCTGCATCCCATTGCCGACATGTGTACAAATTTGATTTGTCATTATATTTATGCTTCTTGTGTATACTTATATATTTGTTGTGCGTAGCTTCCTCTTTTCAGGAGTTACATCCCGTGTACAAAACTCCGCCCATTTAGGGGACCAATCAATAAAACATGTTATTCAGTATTTGATGCTGATTCTTTACTGTTTTGTACATGACAACGCCGAGGTTTAATAAAACTAGCAAGTGTATAACGTCGCTGGCCCTTGCCAATAATTGCTAAAACTTTGAATTAACTGAAAATAATGTCACTAACACTAACCTGAATAGATTTGGTTGCATAGACTTGTCTTGTCTTGTTTGTGGTGTTGCAGGGTTTGTAGCCGTATGAAGTGGACGATCAAACGATTGCAGTACTGACCAGAAGCTCGTAACGAAAGACTCGATCCCCATGTAGGTCGCGCTTCTGAGATGACAATGTTCCTTACTGAAGAAGGATCAAATTCCCCAGCTAGTCGTAGCTTATTCGAAGGACATTCTCCAGCAGGGTTGTTCACTCTCAGCAGAATTAATGATTCCAAGATCAAAGGCTGTATTCAGACAGTGTGGTGTCCCCCGAAAAGGATTCCCCCATCCCGAGACGAGTGGTTTAGCCTCAGAAGACTAATATTTCAACTTGTGAGCTGTACCCAGACAGTTTACCCTTCCCCGTAGGGTCATTTACTCTCACCAACGGAGTCAGTTGATTTTCCCCAAGAGAGTCGTTTCGTCCCCAGCGGAGTTCTCTCTTTTCAGCAAGTGTTTTCTTTCCTCCCCAGTGGAACTCAAAGATTAAAAAAAGAAAACTCTCCCCGACAGAGTTGGTGGTGTATCCTGGCATTTATTTTGTCGGAATACCGTGTGATACCCGTTCACTCCCCAGCAAAAGTCCAATTTTCATTGGCACAGGTAAGCTCCCCAGCAGAAGTCCAATCATGATTGGCGTATTCAGCTATTCCTCAGCGAAGCGGGCTTCACTTTTCCAGCATTTATTTTGCTGGAATAATTCTGTGGCACCTGGTTACCCCCGGCAGAGTTGGCGTTGTCTTCAGCATTTATTTTGCTAAAGCGGTTTTCTGTATCCCAGCAGTTCGAATCTGCATCTGCATTGGCATATAGTGTCATATTTGCATCTACCAAATATAAACGCGTAGCATTTCCATGTCGAATGGAGCATTAAGCCATTGTCAAACATATGCATTTTGAAACATAAACCAGGTTGGTTAACCGTTTATTTTCAAGTATTGTTTCCCATGCAGGTGGAGAGAGCTCTTTCTCAAATTAATCGTCAAACATTCAAGATCTCGGCATGAGACATGTAATGATAATGTCAATCGTGGCATTATTCCCCACAGAGTTGCTTGATTAAGTGTCTCTTACCCCTCCAGCGGAGTATTTCTTCAAGGTTGTTGTTGTGACAACACCAAAAGATTGCGTGTATCGATCTTTTGGGAAGTTGTCTGGCAGTGTGGAATCAGAAAATCCCCGATAGAGTCCTTCTCAGATTTGCTGCCATGTCAGCGTTGAAAATTGGAAGACTAGACTCATATTATGTTACCCATGTGATGGATGGAGTTAGCTGCTGCAAAGATAGGCAGAAAACCTGTATTCGACATAGTATTACCCGCAGCAGAGGCGGAGATATTTTCCTGTATTTGACAGGGTGTTTACCCGCAGCAGAGGCGGAGATATGTTCCTGTATTCGACAGAGTGTTTACCCGCAGCAGAGGCGGATATATGTTACCCGTGTTAACGGAGATGTTACCCGTGTTGACGGAGATTATTATCTGTGATAGACAGAGATGTTACCCGTGTTGACGGAGATGTTACCTGTGCTGACAGAGATGTTACCCGTGTTGACGGAGATGTTACCCGTGTTGACGGAGATGTTACCTGTGTTGACAGAGATGTTACCTGTGATAGACAGAGATTGTTACCTGTGTTGACAGAGATGTTACCTGTGATAGACATAGATTGTTACCTGTGATAGACAGAGATTGTTACCTGTGTTGACAGAGATGTTACCCGTGTTGACGGAGATGTTACCCGTGTTGACGGAGATGTTACCTGTGATGGACAAAGATTGTTACCTGTGTTTAGGCAGATGATCTTCCCGTATGGATAGGCGGATGAAGTTTACTGTGTTTAGACAGATAGTTTGCCCGTGTGGATAGACGGATGGAGTTTCCTGTGATTAGACAGAAATGTTTCCCCAGCGAAAGCGTCGGGATTTTTCCGTGATGTGAGTCCTGACGTGGACAGATTTATGTTTATTCGTGATTTGGCGAAATTTGGGTCCAGATGTGGACAAGGTTACTCCTATGACAACAGAATCTCTATTCGTGTTGACGAATTTGTCTCTCTTATTGTGTTGATAAGGTTAGTACAGTTGTGGACAGAGGTGTTTTGTGAAAAGTGCTCAGTACCTGTGGCGTTACATAGGTGGTTGAAGCTGAAATCAGAATTATCAGACGTCGGATCAGTTGTTGCCGTAACATCCAGATTCAGTTGGTGGATGTCGTTCCCCAAACAGTGGTGCAGTTTATTTCTGCGGTTGGCAAATTTTCGGGTTCTTAGTATTCAATCGTCTTGTACCTCGAATGTCTGAAGGCTCCGGGCGTTTCACCCAGTCGGGTCCAAGTCGCTTGAATAGGGGCAGCTGTTGCACCCTAAAATTTGCTCAACTTATTCCACCTGATCTTATGTTTCAATTGCATTGTCATTTGCATAAAAAGTCATGTACATAGTCTAATCATTTGCATAGCATAGCATGGGCAAGTCATTCAATAAGGGACCAAATGCAATTCTTATGAGCATATCAAGAGGGTATTATTCAAATTCAAGCACATCCAAGTCATCAGAAAGAAATTGAAATCTGAGAAGTTAGTGGACCAAGCAATGGATCTATCACCTATATGGAGGGTATTTGAAGATCATCAAAGAAGTTGTGAGTCATGAATTGAGGCCATGGAGGGTATATATACATCATGGAAGACCTAGAGGGTCATTTTGAAAGTGAGGCAAGTCATTGATGTGATTACAAGAGCTGCAGTGGAAGACAGTCAACTAGGGTTTCATCTGGGTCAACCCTAGGTCAACCCTAGGTCAAATGCTTGATTGGAAGGCATCAAGGCCTGTTTGAAAGATGTGGGATGCCTCATTTGACATGTATATATGGATGTGGTGTTGTGCCAAGGAGAAAACAAAGGGAATCAAGAAGAAGAGAAGTTTCTGAGTTAGGGTTTCTGTGTAAAATCCCCTGATTTAGGGCAAAATTCCAAGCAAGATAATTCAAAATGAAAGCTTCAAATGGATCCTTGGCCAACATGAAACTTGTAGAGGATATCAATACCTTTAATTTGAGTGGTGGAAGACATCAAGGAGATTTATAGAACTCAAGTTATGGTCCTTGCAAGTTACAGGTCATCTGAGGCATCTGAAATTTTGTCTGTGAAAGTTACTTGTCTTCCAAGCAACTTTTACCCCTCAAGGAGTTTTCAAATGAATCTCTGGCCAACATGAGAGTTGTTCCTCATGATCTTAGATTTCTATAAAGGTATGGTATGACTTCATATGATTTGTGGAACTCTACTTATGTCTTTGGCAAGCAAAGGGTATTTTGGTCATTTGAGAATTACAGGTCATTTCAAGCCTATGCCCAAAACTCATACAAGGAAGCTTCAAATGAAAAACTTCACAACATCAAAGTTTCTCCAAATGACATGTTGAGTCTAGAAAAGTGGTCATGGGAGTTGGAAAATGCTCATAGCTCAAGATTGCAAATTTGGTTAATTAAAAGGTGAATTTAATGAATAAAAGTGACCTAAAAATGAGATTTTTCATAACATGTCCAAATGGGATGAAATTATAGGTCATTTTGATTGGAAAAAATGTTTTGAGAACATTGGCAATAGTGGATTTTTGAGTTTAGTTCAAAGTTTTAGAGATATCATTGGTTGCTTATGTATGAAGTTACACATGCCAAAACACAAGGGATTTGTGCACAAGAAGTTTCTAACAAGTTCTAGATGGTTCCATGAGCATCTATATATTGAGTAGAGTGGATCCAATCATGGGTTGGTGATTCATTTGTTTGAAAACTCATAGTTACATCTCATTCCTCAATTTTGCAAATTACACAAAAACTCTATCAAATCTTCATCATTCTTCAAAGTTCTTGATCCTATCATCATCTACATTCATCATAGAGCAAGTTTCCATCAAGATCTGGTTGAATTGAAGCAGAATTCGTGTGCTACCAACTTCATCATCCAAAGTGCAAGAAGAATTCAATTGCAAGATCAAGAGCATTTGAGCAGGTGTTGCTGCATACAGAACCAAGATCCAAGTCCATTGATCAAGTCCTAAGCATTGCTAGCTGTGAATCCAAGGATTTCTCCATCTGTTTTCAAGATTACACCAGGTTGGTTTTTCTATCGAATTGGCTAGAATTAGTTAGCATGACGTAGAATCCTTAGGTTAGAACTGTTAGGAATAGGTAGATGAATAATTCTGGTGAGTTTAAGAGCATTTCATGGAGTTTGGTACATGAGCACCAAAACTGTTTTGACCTAGAACTAAGAGGATAGAGAGTGTTAGTTCATGTGGATTAGTTTAGAATGATCAGGGATGTGTGGTGGTTACACTAGTACCAAGAAACTGGAGTTTCATGAGAGTGGAAATTGGAGTGTTCATGGAGAGTATGCTATCGGGTTTGGCTTTCTAGGGCGTGTTAGTGAGAATTAATGATGTATTATTGTTCAGCTTGAGAATTAGAGCAATTTTGCTTTTTATGGATCTGAATTTCATGGAGAAACGAAGCTGTATGAGAGGGTGGAAGTCTGGTTCATGCAAGCTCGTTCATGGCTCAATCATGGTGAAACCCTAGGTTATTTGGAGAAGACGAGTTCAGAGGCGTTGGATCATTCTCAGATTATTGACCAAGTCCCAGATCTAACGGCTCATGTTTAAACTGAAAATGAGAGGGAAGAGCCTGGAAGCAAAACACGTCGTTTCATTAAACGACTCAGACTGGGCTTAGAAACAATTGCTATCCACACCACCAATATCCAGGCCCATTCATTTTGGACTAACATAATTGCTTCCTGCACCGTTTTTTGTTTTTTTTATTTTCTTTTGTGTTTTCTGACTTAACTGGGCCCAGACGCGCCTTGCTATGCGCACCCCCAGTCTGGGCCCATCATCCATTTTTCAACTGAAATCACTACTAACTGCACCCCTAACCAATTTTAAGTCATTTTAATTTCTTTTATTTTTGTTAATTGTTTGAAAAATCATAACAAATTGAAAATTCCATATTTTTGAGTGGTTGTTTTTGCATATTTTTCTTATTTCTGTTAAGAAAATTGTCATGTAATAAAATTAGAATTTCATTTTATTTTTGCATTTTTAGTATATTTTTATTTTAAATGGGTTTTAAGTGATGTTTAGTTTAATACTTGATCTTGTTGATTTTAGTTTAGCTAGATCCTTTTATATTTTGGACCCATTCTTTTTAGAGTACTTCATTTAGGACTTTAATCTTCATATGAGATTTAATTCATGATTTTAGGACTAAATTTTAGATGGTTTGTTTAGGTGTGGTTAGGGGAATCAAAATTAGGGTTTAGATATAACCTAGGTGTAATAAATCATTTCTTTTAGGAGTTGTAGTTTGAATTTTGGGGTATGGGACTATAGGGGTATTATGGGTAAGTAATAGATCCCTTAGAAAATGATAGGAATTCCCCTATTCTACTATTACTATTAGTATACTTCCTATATTTGATTGATTGTGTGGTGTGCCCTTTCTAGGGTTATTGTTTGACTGTGTGGGGTATTGGGCCTGCTTGGGGTTTGGGGTTGAGCTGAAAATTGTGCTGATGAAGCCCATTGAAGATTAAGAGAATAAAGACCATTTCCAGAGTTGATGAAGAGTATCTTGCTGGCAGCTGTTGAAGGTTATAGGATCTAGGAGTTAGGCAGAGCTCTAGAATAGAAAACTTGATTCACAAACATGGAAGGTCTTGTTTGCTTCCATCCCTCTCTATGATGCAGAGTCTCTCTAAGACACTCACCCCTTCCTTTGGAAGGCTTGGTTCCAGTGTCTAAGAGATAGAACTCTTGAGAGAAACTTTCCACATATTGTTAACAGTCTGTTTGCCACCTTTGGTGGTCAACTAACTGTTTAACATCCCAATTCATTCTTTTGATGGTTCCTCAGCTTGGGGGAGTGAGACTTGAAGAAAAGCCCTGAAGATTGAAGACAGAGAACTTGCTTGAAGGCTTGAAGATGAAGATTGATGCTTGCTTGAAGCTTGTGGATGGCTGAAGACAGATGTTGATGAAGACTGTTGTTTGCTGTTTATTTTTGCTGTTTATAATTTTTGATGTATTGTTTGAATTTCCCTGACTGTATTGTTTGCCATTAATCTGTTAGGTTGAAAGCGAATTTTATTCGCTTTTGCCTGTTGTTTTCTAGGTTCGAGGTTGAGTGGGACTCCCTTGCCTCGCTTGTATTGTTGCATCCATGCATTTTACTGCTTTATTGTATATATGATATTGTTTCTGTTTCCGTTTATCCCTTAGGATCTCTGTTTCTCTCTGCGCAAGAGAGGAGCATGATAGACATTAGGTCTTAACCCATACATGATAACATTAGGTTAGTTTGATTCCCCTCGTTAACCATAGGTTAGAGTTCTGTCTCTTCTTTCTCAAAACAAACAGAAAAACACAATAAATATTTCGAACACAATAAAAGACACTTCTTTCGTAAAAGAATGTGAACTCATCAAAACGTCATTTTTGTCCGCTTGGACCAGTAATCAGAAAAACCCTTTTCTAGAAGGAGATAAAAGCCATCAAGACAGACTTGTGTCGTACGTGGCCCGAACTACGTTTGCTCTGATCTTTCATGCCGTATGAAAGTACATAAGCATAGGATGCGATATCCTAGCGAGCAACCTTCCCCTCCTTTCCCGTAGGTAGGCGAACTACGTTGACTCTGATTTCTCGTTCCAGACGGGAATACGTAGGCATAAAGTGCGATACTTTGCCGAGTCATTTTATTTTCTTTTAACCCCTGACCTGTAGAGTAGATAGAATAACAATCTTTTCGACTGAAAACAAGCGTGGATCCCGTCGAGTACGACGGACGTGAGGGGTGCTAATACCTTCCCCTTGCGTAACCGACTCCCGAATCCAGGATTTGGTTGCGATGACCATTCCTTTCCCGTTTTGCGTTAGGTTTACTCTGAGCGTTTCCTTTCCCTCCTTTGGGATAAATAACGCACGGTGGCGACTCTTCTGTTCAGTCGGCACCGATTTTCGCAGTAGCGACACCTAGACCGCCCATTCGAGTTTTCAGTCTACCGGGATACCCATTTTTTGCCTAAGTTGCCCCTAAGGGTTTTCAACTTATCGGGTATTATTATCTTTTTATTTTTTAACCCAAATTTTTGCCTGGACTTTTCCTTTTATTGTCCACCGGGTTTGCTCTCAAGCGTAGTATTTTTTGACTGCGTCTGTGTTTACAGGGGATGACAGATCTTCACCGCCCATGTTGGATAATATCAAGGCCCCTCCGGAGAAAACCTTCTTTACAACATATGGACCCTCATAGTTAGGTGTCCATTTGCCCCTTGGGTCTGTGTGGATTGGCATAATCTTTCTCAATACCAAGTCTCCCACTTCGAAATCTCGAGGGCGAACTTTCTTATCAAACGCCCTTTTCAACCGCTTTTGGTAAAGTTGGCCATGGCAGATGGCTGCCATGCGTTTTTCATCAATGAGATTAAGTTGATCAAATCTCGCCTGCACCCATTCTGCTTCGTCAAGCTTGACATCAGTCACAATTCTCAGGGAAGGGATTTCTACCTCAACAGGGAGTACCGCATCCATGCCATACACAAGAGAAAATGGAGTTTCCCCAGTAGAAGTGCGCACTGAAGTGCGATAGCCATGCAAAGCAAATGGTAGCATTTCATGCCAATCTTTATATGTTTTCACCATTTTCTGAACAATCTTCTTGATGTTTTTATTCGCTGCTTCAACAACGCCATTCATCTTCGGGCGATATGGTGATGAGTTATGATGCTCGATCTTGAAGATTTCACACAATTCCTTCATCATCTTGTTATTGAGGTTTGAACCATTTTCAGTAATGATTTTATTTGGGACCCTATAACGATAAATGATTTCCTTTTTGATGAAGCGAGTGACCACTTGTTTGGTGACATTGGCATAAGATGCGACTTCCACCCATTTAGTAAAGTAGTCAATGGCCACTAAGATGAAACAATGGCCGTTTGAAGCGGTTGGCTCGATGCGTCCAATCACATCTATACCCCACATGGCGAAAGGCCAAGGCGACGTTAAGACATTCAGAGGAACTGGCGGCACATGTATTTTATCTGCATAGATTTGGCATTTGTGGCATGTTTGCACGTGACGATAGCAATCTGTTTCCATTGTCAACCAATAATACCTAGCTCTCAAAATCTTCTTAACCATCGTGTGTCCACTGGAATGTGTACCAAAAGAGCCTTCATGGACTTCGTTTATGATCTGGTCGGCTTCCTGTCTATCCACACATCTGAGCAAGACCGAGTCATAGTTTCGCTTGTAAAGCACATCCCCACTTAAGAAGAATTTGGAAGAAAGCCTTCTTAAATATTTCTTGTCTGTGATGGTAACTTTTTCTGGATACTATTGCTTTTCTAGATACCTTTTGATATCATAGAACCCAGGTTGATCATCGATTATTACCTCTGCTTCCAAACAGTGGGCAGGCTCATCAAGATGATCAATACAAATAGAGGGTGCCTCATTTTTCCATTTAACTTTGAACATGGATGACAACGTGGCAAGAGCGTCTGCCAATTGATTGCTTTCTCTAGGAATGTGATTGAAAGTAATCTCATCAAAGTATGGGATTAACTTCAAGACGTGATCCCGATACGACACTAATTTGCTGTCACGTGCTTCCCAATCGCCTCTGACTTGACTGATGACTAGAGCTGAGTCCCCATACACCTCCAGAATCTTGATTCTGTGGTCAATAGCGGCTTCAATTCCGAAGATACATGCTTCATATTCTGCCATATTGTTGGTGCATTTGAAACATAATCTTACGGTAAATGGAATATAGAAACCGGTAGGAGGGGTGAGGATGGCCCCTATCCCATTACCTTGAGCATTTGCGGCACCATCGAACACGAGCGTCCATCGCTATCCTGGTTCGGGTCCTTCGTCTGGGCCTAATGTTTCGTAGTCTCTGACAAACATGATATCTTCATCAGGGAAGTCAAAACGCATGGGTTGGTAATCTTCCACGGGTTGGTGGGCAAGATATTCAGATAACACACTCCCTTTGATAGCTTTTTGTGAGACGTACTGGATGTCATATTCTGTCAGTACCATTTGCCGACGGGCTACTCGTCCGGTGAGAGAAGGCTTCTCGAAGATGTACTTGACTGGACCCATCTTTGATATCAGCAATGTGGTATGGGTCAACATATACTGCCTTAAGTGTTTGGCAGCCCATGCGAATGCACAACAGGTCTTTTCCAACACTGAGTACCTCGTTTCACAGTCAGTGAACTTTTTGCTTAAGTAGTAGATAACATGCTCCTTTCTACCTGTTTCGTCATGCTGCCCTAACACGCATCCCATGGATCCTTCCAGAACGGTCAAGTACATGATGAGAGGTCTTCCTGGCACGGGAGGCATCAAAATTGGTGGCTCTTGCAGATATTCTTTTATTTTTTCAAATGCTTTTTGGCAATTGTTATTCCACACGACTGCTTGATCTTTGCGAAGCAGATTGAATATTGGCTCACATGTGGCTGTTAGGTGAGATATGAATCTGGCAATGTAGTTCAATCTCCCTAAGAAACCACGAACCTCCTTTTCGGTTCTTGGAGCTGGCATATCTTGGATAGCTTTTACTTTGCCAGGATCGACTTCAATCCCTTTTTGGCTCACGATAAAACCTAGCAATTTACCAGATCTTACCCCAAAGGTACATTTATTCGGATTGAGCCTTAGCCTGAACTTTCTTAGCCTAGTAAACAACTTTTCCAAGTGGATGAGATGTTCCTCATTAGTTTGTGATTTTGCGATCATATCGTCTATGTAACATTAAATCTCTTTATGAATCATATCATGAAAGAGAGTCACCATCGCTCGTTGATATGTCGCACCAACGTTCTTCAGACCAAATGGCATAACCTTATAGCAGAAGGTTCCCCAAGGGGTAATGAAGGTAGTCTTCTCCATATCCTCTGGAGCCATTTTAATCTGGTTGTATCCGGAGAAACCATCCATGAAACAGAACACAGAGAATTAGGCCGTATTATCCACTAACACATCAATATGTGGCAGCGGAAAATCATCTTTTGGGCTGGCTCTATTTAGGTCTCTGTAGTCAACGCACATCTGCACCTTAACTCCTTTTTAGGCACAGGTACAATGTTGGCGACCCATTTAGGGTATTTTGATACTGCCAAGAATCCGGCATCAAGCTGCTTTTGCACTTCCTCCTTAATCTTAAGGGCCATATCGGGTCGAGTTCATCTCATCTTCTGCTTTACAGGCGGACAATCTTCCTTGAGCGGCAATTTGTGCACCACGATGTCTGAATCCAATCCGGGCATGTCTTGGTATGACCAAGCAAACACATCTGCATACGCACGTAGGAGCTCGATCAGTCTTCTCTTCACGCTCTCTTCTAGGGCAGCGCCTACCGTGACCTCTTTCTTGTCCTCTTCGGTTCCAAGATTGACAACTTCCAATGACTCTTGAAGCGGCTGAATGATCTTTGATTCTTGCTTCAATAGTCTGGATAACTCCTCGGGGAGTTCACAATCTTCCTCACAATCCTCGTCAGCGTGGTAGATTGGATTATCAAAGTCATATGGAACCGTAGCAGTATCGTTATCAATGGAATCCAGGGTAGATCTGCATTATTGGTGATTTTATGCTTTGTTTTGAGAAGATGAAAAAGAAGAATGCAAGAAAACATTGCCATTTATTTATGCAAAAATAAAAAGAAAGATATGGAACACAATTGAATGCAAAAGGTTCATTTCATTCATGATAAATATTAATTGAAAACATGGGGGGCCCTACAAAATAATCCTTATGCCTTGGGCAGAGCATAGGATTTGAAAGCAAAACAAGGAAAATTACTCTCCGACAAGGGTGACTTCCGGTATCTCTGTAACAGTCCAATTGTTGAGTTGTTGATTCGATGCCCTTGGGTACACCATGCGGACTTCCTTTAGTGCATCATCTTCAGCTTCCACAACGGCCACCTGATCATCCACCATATGTCCACCACTAACAAAGGCAAGTGGAGGAATGAACCCTTTGTCCTTGTCAACGGTTGTCTTCTACTGAACTTTGTGGTTGCCAAGGTAACCCAAACCAGTTTTGTTTTTGTTGATGGGTAACTCCAACACTCTTCCCCAACCTTCAGGGTGACCGGCCTCAATTATGGTCCTTGCGTCCTTCCAAGTAACCAGGGGGATCCTGACCTTTCTGATTTCTTTTCCTCCTTCTTAGCAGGGATCATTTCCACACTTATCTCATCGAATGCTTAAAAAGGGGTCTCATGAACTTCCCCTCCTACTTCCACATAGTGAAATGAAGATAAATGACTTACTAGAATATCCTCTTCTCCCTCGATGACGACAAGCTGATTATTAACCATGAACTTTAGTCTTTGGTGAAGAGTGGATGTTACAGCACCAGCCGCATGAATCCAAGGACGGCCTAGCAAACAACTATAAGCAGGATAGATATCCATCACATAGAATGTGATAATGAAAGTGTGAGGTCCTATTTTGATGGGGAGATCAACTTCCCCTATCACGGTCCTTCTTGCCCCATCAAAAGCTTTCACTATCACTGCACTGGGCCTCATCATCAATCCTTCAATGGTCAGCTTGGCCAAGAATTTCTTCGGTAAGATATTTAAGGATGATCTAGTATCCACCAACACTCTCGACAAAACAACATCAGCACATTCGATAGAGATGTGCAAAGCTTTATTATGGTTCTTCCCCTCGGGGGGCAACTCTCCGTCGTTAAAGCTCAGAATATGCGCGAAGGCAATATTCGACACCACTCCTTCAAATTGCACAACAAATATTTCTTGGGGAACATGAACAGTCTTCAAAAACTTGATCAATGACTCCTGATGGGCAGGGGAGCACATTAGCAATGACAACATGGAAATCTTTGAAGGTGTTTGGTTGAGCTGGTCCACCACCTTATAATCACTTTTTCGGATGATTCGTAAGAATTCTTTGACATCCTCATTGGAATTTCTTTTTTGAGTAGAAGTCTGCCCCTGCTCAATTGTTGGCTGCTTCTTATTTGTATTGTTTGGTGGTGGTACGAGCGCAAAAATCCTCCCACTTCTAGTTATTCCACCGGTTCCAACCATGTTCTCTACAGAACTATCAACTTTCACAGCATCCTCTTCCACCTTCTGCCCATTAATGTAAACAGTTGGCTCATATTTCCAAGGGACAGCCTTGGTGCTCTCAAAAGGGAAAGGAGCAGGTGTAGATATCACTAACGGAGCAAGTGAAGGTGGAGACAATGGAATTTCTACTTGATCATACGGTATTTGCAATGGTTCACGGACTTGATTGTATGGGGTCTGAACATAATGCCAATCATAATCACATGAGATTTCCAAGGGCGCACGAGGATGATCACATGGAATTGTTAGCGGTGCAACATTGTTGCACCCCAAAATTTGACCAACCGGGTCTCGTATTTGGTCCTATGTTTCGACGCATAACCGCATTCGCATCTGCATATAGCATACATTGCATTGTGCATTTATATTGATTTTATCAGGGATCACAGCTCTCGTCTCGGGTTTCAGGTGTTTTTGATCAGTAGAATTGATTTTTGGGTTATCTCGGTGCCCGTTTATTTTTACCGATTATTTTTGTGTCGTTCGGTGCTCATTTTGTCCCTCTGGGAATTATGGTGATTCTTCTGGATTTTGTTGGCATTTTTTAGATTTTTAATAGATTTTAAATTCATTTTTAGGATTTTAATAGATTTTAATATTTTTAGATAATATAGTAATGTAGTTTTTAGAAATTTTAATAGAATTTAATAGCATTTTTCATTTTAGGATAATATAGGATTTTCTAGAATATTAGTATATTTTTTAAATAGTTTTTTAAAATAGCTTTAATAGTTTTTAGGATTTAGTATAATAAATAATAGGGATTAAATATTTTAGAATATAATAAATAGAGTTTTCTTTTATAATAAATAAATGGATTTTTCATAAATAGATTTTTCATATATTAGATATTAAATAGGTTAATAGGAATTAGAGTTTTCTTTTATAATAGAGTTTTTCTCTTTTTTTAGATTTAATTGATTTTTAGAGTAATTAGTTTTACTGGTTAATTAGGTCTTAATCAGCTTCTTAATCCCATTTTTTGATCATTAGTTGTCTTTATGCAGTTTTTTGGATTGTCCTAATGATTTTTGTTGGGCCTTGTCCAATTTCGCAGCCCAATTCGTCCAAAAATAGTCCAATGCAGTTCAGAATCATCCACCATTTTCCAGCTAGTTCCAGCACCGTCCAGAAGATTCTGGAAGCTTCCAGCGCAGCTCAGCTATAAATACCCAGAAGCGACACGTGTTGTAAGGAGGACGGTCCCACCTTTTCACCCTCAGACGCCACCTCACCACTCCGTTTTTCCCTCTCTCTGCCAAGTGGCAGCCATGCGCCACACTCCCTCCACTCTGCCACATGCTCCCACACGTGGAGGGCATGCAGCCTCCCATCCCACTATCTCCCCACGCGTCATCTCCACCGTCCTTCACCGGAGTTCACCACCGACCGGCCTGCATGGCCGGCGGCCACCGCAGCTCGCCGGAAACCCACAAACACCCAGTGAAACTCCAGATTCCGGCCAACCTGCAACCTCCATCTTCAAGTTCCTTCAACCAATCCAGAAACCACCACCATATTCCTTCTCCGGCCACCATCAAAGTCTCACCGGAAACAACCAAAACACTAGAATCCATCCTCAATCTTTCCCCAGAAATCTCCGTTTAACAATCATCAGCCCTCAACAGAAACTTCATATCAAGCTCTCCCCAGAAATTTCTTTAAGACTCACCTTCAGATCAACATCACAAGAACAAAATCCCAGAGATCGTCAACAATCTTCCGATCAAACCCTCATCTCCATTAAGCAATCATTATCATCCAAGAACCTTGCTCAAACTCAGATCAAGAACACCTTCGAGTGTTCACTTCAGATCAACAACAAGGACCTGCAAGAACATCATGCATCGTCAACAAGCACCATCAACAGAACTCATCAAGATTCCAGAAGAGTCTTCAAATCACCAGAAAATCAATCAATCTCCAGATTCAAGGCCCTCGAACATTCTTCCCCAAGCCTCCACAGACGGATCTTCCCCAGACTTCAAGAACTTCGTACCAAACCTTCAAGGACTTTCAACCACAACAACAACGTCTTCATCCTCGCTCGTCAAATCTTCCAGAACTGCCCCAAAATCTCCATCAAAGATCGTCTCGAAGACATCAAGGGAATGGAGTTCTTGTTTCTAGATTGTGATCAGATTACAGTTTTATTTTGTTCCTTGATTGAGAAGATGGTAAAACGAGAATTGGAATGAAGATTGAAAGAGATTGAGAGTGAAGCTGAAGGAGTTTGGACGGAGGAGAGGGAGAGGCTGAGAGTGAACAGTGAGAAGTTGACGGCGGCGCGGAGGGAGAAGGGAGACAGATCTAGGGTTTCAGAAACTGAGAAGGGAGAAGAGGAAGGAGAAAGGGGGATTGGGCCAGGCCCAGTCAAACGTTTTTGGAGGCATTCCCCCCGTTTTTGGCAGTTCTGGGCCTAAGCCCAGCATTTACTTTGCACGCCCCCAGATTACTCAGTCACACCCCCTTCTGCGTTTTTTTGAGAGACTTGGGCTGGGCCCAGTTTATTTGCTGTTTTTTTATTTTCTTTTAAGATACCCCCCTGTACCAGTTACACCCCCTCCCCTTTTATTTTCTATATGCTTTATTTTTTTATGTACTAGGTTTGTTAGAAAAAAAGCAATAAAGAATATAGAAAAAGAAAAGAAATAAAGAAAAAGTGAAAAATATTATGAAAAAGAATATAGAAAAAGATTATGAAAAAGGAAAAGAATAAAGAAATATATTTGAAAATAGTGAAAAGAAAATATGGAGAAAAATATTGTGAAAAAATAGAGAAAAATATGTTAAAGAGAAAAGGAGGAAAAAGAGAAAAAATATTAAAGTAGGTTTAATATTTTTAAAGCATTTTCTTTTAGGAATATTTTCATAGACTTTATTTTACGACTTTTAGGATAGCTTAGAAGCCCATTTGTTAGGGGGCTATTTTTCAGGATAGAATAGGATAGTACTTCCTAGGAGATTTATCTTTTCAGTATTCAACTCAGTGTAACCATTTTTCAGAAGATTAATAAAACGAGATTTGAGCTGTGGTCCCGTAGTAGCCGAACTACAGCTGCTCTGATTCTTCGTACCAGACGAAGATATGTAGGCATAGGATGCGATATCCTAGCGAGCACACTAACGACTAACCTGTTGTTCTCTCGCGGCTGTGCGATCGAGACTTTCCCGCTGACGATTAATTGATTACCCTTTTTCTCTCTTGCCCAAGTGCATTTGAGACTCAGCCATAGTTTTGACCATAGGTTCCCGACCCTGTGAAGCCAGTTGTTTTTCTCACTGCTGTGTGAGAATGTTTGTTAGCCGTAGTTAGTCTGAACTACGTAAAGCTCTGATCTTCCATCCAGTGGAAGTACGTAGGCACAAGACGCGAGGTCTTGGCGAGCCAATTTTCCCCGTAGTCCCGAACTACGTTGACTCTGACTTTCTCTCTTGAGAATACGTAGGCATAGAGTGCGACGCTCTATCGAGTCAATTCCCTTCCGTTTAGATTTAGCAGCCGTAGATAGATTGTTTTGCATCCTGTAGACAACCCAAGCAAGCGTGGATCCCGTCGAGTACGACGGACGTGAGGGGTGCTAATACCTTCCCCTTGCGTAACCGACTCCCGAACCCAGGCTATGGTTGCGATGACCATACCTTTTCCCCGTTTTTTTTGCGAGGTTTACTTCGAGCGTTTCCTTTCCCGCTCTGAGGGATAAATAACGCACGGTGGCGACTCTTCTGTCAGCCGGCGCCGATTTTCGCAGTAGCGACAGCTGGCGACTCTGCTGGGGACTGCGATAGTTCCCCATGCATGTGGGATCCAACGTCCCCTAAGAGAGAGTCAATCCTAGCGCTTGTTTGCTTGTCTATTTGGGCTTATTTATCGATATTATCTGTTGCTGTTGGGGTGTTACGGGTGTTCTATGATTGAGATAAGCCGGACCTGGGCTCGAGTATGAGTATACACCTAGATATAGTTGCGGAGAAGTAGTAGACGAACCTGTCTGCTGAGCAGGCGCAGTTCCCTACGAAAATTTGCGCTCGGACGAGGTTCTCGCAGAGGTGCTCCTTTCCGGTCCTGAGGATCTGAGGGGAGTCCAGACGTGAGGATTGTCGACTCTGGGAACCGATCATTTGGAAGTTAGCTAAGTGAGGCCTCTTCATGAGATGACGATGCCACTCCTTCTGGGAATCGTATCGTCAGTTCTGAAAGTCTGTGACGCTGACAACCGCATAGGATGCCGTACCTTGTCAGATATAGGTCCATACCTGTGAGTGGGGGGTTTTTTGTGCAGGAAACTTGACTTCCAACCTACCCGTTATTCTGGTCTTCTTTTCAGAGAACGTCTCCGTCAGCAGCGCAGCAGTATTCAGATTTTGTGTGGGGGCTGTGGTCCCATTGTTTGCTGCATTTTGCATATCATGTGCATATCAGTGCTGCATTGCATATCATCCTCCAGCTAGCCAGAGTTCTGATCCAGCCTTTGTTTCCTGAAGGTGATTACCCGGAGTTTGGATTGAGCAGCTGTTGATTGTCAGAAGACCTACCTAGGGGTTGAGTAGATTTGAGCAGAATCAAGTGTCGAAGTCAGCTGAAAATTATTGGTAGCCATGTCTGAAGGCAATTTCCAATCTCCTAACACCTTGACAGGGTTCACTATGGCGTCCAACCCTCTGTATGATTCCATGGAAGATTCCCCGCAAGTGAACAACGTTGCTGCAGACCAAGTTGTACAGCCTTCTGTTGAGAACCGAGATCGACATGAGCAGTTTGTTGCCCAGAATGAGCGTCCTCCTCCTGTCAACAATCAAGGTGTTGCTTTCCCTGTGATGAATTACCGAAGAGATATTCCAACAGCTGGGATGGTAGATCCAAGAGCCCTTGACGATGGTAGAAGACTCCGAGTGTTGGAAGAGCAAATGAAAGCTTTGAAAGCCAAAGATGTCGTTAACCTGGATGCTGTAGGCATGTGTTTGGTTCCTGACCTGGTGTTGCCTTACAAGTTCAAAGTGCCGAAATTCGAAAAGTACACGGGAGATAGCTGCCCGAAGCTGCATTTGATGATGTTCTGTCGAAGAATGACTGCGTTTGCGCGAAATGACAAATTGATGATCCATTGCTTTCAAGATAGTCTGACTGGGGCATCTTTGAGGTGGTATATGCAGTTAGAGAGGAATCAGATTCAGTCATGGATGGATTTAGCCAGAGCTTTTCTGAAGCAGTACGATTACAACCTAGACATTGCTCCTTATCGCATGCATTTGCAAGAGTTGTCTCAAGAGATCAATGAACCGATCAGGAAGTATGCTCAGAGATGGAGAGAATTTGCTGCTAGAGTGCGTCCCCCGCTGTTAGACCAAGAGCTGGCAAGCATGTTTGTAGATTCCCTACAATATCCGTACTTCAAAAGATTGCTCGGAATTCCGGCAAGTTTCTCTGACGTGGTAGCATTAGGAGAACGCCTTGAGTACTCCATAAGAATGGGGAAAATTCAGATTACTTCATATGATCAAGCTGAGGAAACTGAATATCCTTGTGATTATCAGAGTGAAGAAGAAGTTGTGATCAACTCAGTCATGCCAAAGGTTGAATATCCTCGAAGCGAATCAGTGAATTTTGTTGGTTCATCATATTATCAGAGATCAGTACCTCCCGTGGCTTGGTATACTGAACAGACAGCCGTGCCCAGGGCACCCTATCAGGAACCTTATGTCGCTTCCATTGCAAAGCAGCAAACTCGTGGCCGAGATTATCAGAATCAGCGTCAGAATCAGAACAGACCTCGCAACAACTTGGAACGAAGGGAAGCTCCTTTTCACCCAGTGCCTATGCCGTATAGCCAGTTGCTACCATCTTTGATCCAGAAGTCTTTGGTGGAGCCGAAAACTCTTAAGTCAGTTCCAGAACCTTACCCTCCTGGGTATAATCCCCACGTTCAGTGTGGTTATCATGGTGGCTCTCCAGGGCATTCAACAGAAGATTGTAAAGCATTTCAGGCGAAGGTACAGCAGTTGATTGATCAGGATCGCATTTCCTTTCGAGAAGGGTTTCTGTTTGTTCATCCCAACCCCTCAGCTGTCTAAGCTCGTAGACTCGGGAAGTATTCCCCCAGCAAAAGCCAGTGGTTCAGACAGGCAGGCGCCTCAGCAGTGGCAGTTCTCAAGCTTTTATATCATTTGCATTTGTAGTTTCTTTTCTGTTAGTTACTACCTGCTTTTTAACATTTGTATGTTTTGAATGGTGATAATAATACAGTGACTATGCATTTTTCTGAATTAGTCATGTCGCTGTCGCTCATTTATTGCATTGCACTGACACTTGCATTCACTCCACTTTTTCGCTGTGACTAGCAAAGTTAAAAGGGAGGATGATGGAACTGAAACTCATAACCAATGATTGTATGCTTTCAGATAAGACCGTACTGATGACGTACAAGGCATTGTTTCAAATTCCCCAAACACTGGAGATATAAGGAGTTAGTCCCTTGCCAACCACTTCGAGCCAGGAAGTAGAAGTTTTTTCGGACTTATAAACCCTCACATCTTAACCCGGGGCAGGGTAGTTGACAGTTAGCTTGACCGAGCATTCAAGTCTTGCAGAGGAGTGTTGTCTTTCAAGGACCAATCAGTTGATACCTTTCAAGAGGTCAAACCTCACCAATCAGGAGTGAGACAGTTACAATCCTTTCGGAGCAATCAAGACAACCAGTGTCACACGACTTTGTTCCAAAAGAAAGAAAGAAAGAAAGCCCGCTAAGTAAAAAGAAAGAAAAGCTGAGAAAGCTAATACTTAGGCAAAAATTAGGGCATCCCGCTGGACTTCAAAAGAAATCGAAAAAATCGAAAAGAACTCAAAATGAGTCAGTCCAGGCAAAAATTAGGGAATCAAAAGAATGAAAAAGAGGGATTAAAAAGAAAATTTTCCCCAGCAAATCACAAAGTCGTGTACACAGACACCAAAGCGAAGAAGGAGTAACTATCACTCTAGAAGAAAAGCTTGTGAATTCCTTAGCTGTGGTTCTTACCATTCAACATACTTCTCGAAGAGGCGAGCGCTTGTGCCAGGTTAACTGAACCTTAGGATCGGAGATCATCACGTAGAAGGGGTGGGTACAAATCAAAATTTGAGCCAAATATCCTTTGTTTCACGAACCGTGAACCCGACCACGATACAACCCTTAAAAGACCTAATTGAGGTAGGGTTATTCTGAAGCGCATTACGATAAGGTTGAGTAACCTGACTCCTTCTTGACTTGCTAGTCACGTCCTTGTTGTATTTTTTCACCGACCACGTAAGCACTGCGTTTGAACTTAGGTTCATTCGTCACTCATCATCATATGCATATAAATGAGTGACAGCTCAAAATTTTTCAAAATCTGCATAACCATTGCATTAAGATTACCATTCGTGAACAGACGATTCTAATTGCAGGTTAGTAGTTGGCATGAAAGAAATTCCACCAGGGAGTAATCAAATAGGACTGAGTAATCCAGCAGTCTGAACCAGAATGGTGTATGTTGTGAAGCCTTGTGAATCCGGGGCGTTATCTTCCAGTAAGTTCAGTATTAGCTAGTCTGAGGACAAGTCCCGGAGTTTCAGTCGATCAGGGGCAGTTTGTTTGAGAAGCAGTTAATCAGAAGTGAGTCTTCTCGAGAGCCAATCGGGGGCAATTATTCAGAGCGTTGAGATTTGAAAGCAGATGCTTCCAGTGGATAATCAGATCGGGTTAAGTCGCTAGAACGCTCATTCAGGGGCAAGTCATCGAAGAGAATGTTGAAATCAACTGGGTTGATAGGTGTTTAATTGGAGATTGAATTTTGTTGTCGTGCAGATGCCGGGGCAAATGTTCTCGAAGTCTTCCCGTAGCAAGCTGTTCAGGGCAAGTATTCCCAAGAGTTAGATTGGGGCAAGTTGAATTGTACTGGGGCAAGTTATTCAAGCCAGTCTTGCTATCCCCAGCTGAGTGTACTGGGGAAAGTTGTTCAAACCAGTTTGTTTATCCCCAGCCGAAGTAGAGTATCGGGAATCATGTCAAGTACCCTTACCAAAAAACCTGAACCTTTCAAATAAGAAGGTCTTGTTATCGTTGGATCATTATCCTGCAGTTTAAACCTGTTGCGTGTCAGTAACCAGTCGTTTCCAAAGTCCAGTCCTCGCCTGGCAAATCGGTAACCAGTTCTCGTCTGGCCCACCCTTCCGTAAGCAGCAGTTCCCGTCCTGGTGCAGTTTATTGTAAGCAGCAGTTCCCGTCCTGGTGCAGTTTATTGGTAACCAATTCTCGTTTGGTCACCGTTTCTTCAAGTGTTATGCCAGTTCTCGCCTGGTGTACGTTAGCTTTCAGCCAGTTCTCGCCTGGTTGTCTATACCTCAGCTTGTTGTCCAGTCAGCCCGTCTGGTTCAAAAACACAAAAATCAATTTTCCTAACCTATTTTCCTATCAGTTCTCGCCTGGTAGTCTACCCTTGAATGCTAGTTCTCGTCTAGTATTTCTTATATCTTTCACTGTGTACATAATCCATGTTTATTCTAAACCAGAAAAACAAAAAAAAAATCTGAAGGTATCTGACACAGTATTTCCCAATGACCCGCATGTCGTCATGTTCCCCGATACGAAGCTCGACGGATGCCAGCGCTTCGAGTAATGTTTGAATTCCTTGTGGATGTTGTTAAATCAGAATTGCCACTCTTCAGCAGATGAAAGTTGCTTATTATCCCCGGAAGAGTCGAGATTGTCTTTTACCCCGTATCAGAGTAGGATCAGGAGTATCTTCAGCAGATTAAGATTGATATCCTTGATAGTAGGAGCATTTCCAATAGTGTGCTGCGCGTAATCAACCTCAGTTTGGGTCAATCCCCGCAGAGCGCAATCAGTTGCCAATGGTTTGAAGAAAGCATCCCCGAGCAGAGTTGTCTTTCTTTCCCCAGTGAAGTCGTCAAGCAGGGTTGCCTTTTCATTTCTCCAGCAGGGCAGTTATCCCCAGCGGATTTGATTTCTCGTTTCCAGCATTTATTTTGCTGAGATGGTTCTGTGACTTCAGGTCATCCCCAGTAGAGTTGACGTTTCCTTCGGCATTTATTTTGCCAAGTGGTTTTCAGACCTGGTGTTCTCTGGCAGCTCGAGCCTGCATTAGCATTTGCATATATAGTCATAGCATTTATACAAGCATATAGCATATCCATGTCGTCTGGGCATCGCATTTTCAAACAGAATGTACAGCATTTACATGTCATATAGGGCATTGCATCATTATCCAGCATACGCATGTTGAAACATGGACCAGAATGGTTACCTATTGGATTTCTAACTTGTTCACCTGCAGAGTTGTTTGGTTCAGCTTCTCGACTTCCCCAGCGGAGTGATTCTTCATTTGGTTGTTACGTCAGCATCAGGAAAAAAAAAACAACAACAAAGATTGACATATATCAGACTTCTGAAGCTGCCCCCTTCGTCAAAATAGGTGCCAGGCAGTTCCATTCAGAATTCCCCAGGAGAATTGTCCTCAAGTTCGCAGTGAACTGTGAGTTGACCAGAAGGATCCCATAACAGAGATGGGAATCAAGGTGTTTGCTTTACGAAGCGTTATTTCAATACTTGTGGCGTCACACAGGTGTTGAAAAGGAGAAGAAAATTTATCAGAAAATTGACCAGTTGTTGCCGTGACAACCAAACTTCAGTTTATTGGAAGCTATTCCTCAAGCAGCTTTGATGTATATTCTTGCGGTTGGCAAATTTCAGGGTTCCATTTGTATTCAACCGTCATCTACCTTGAATGTTTGAAGGCTGAGCGCTCTTCACCCACTCAGGTCGAAGCCGCTTGAATAGGGGCAGCTGTTGCACCCCAAAATTTGACCAACCGGGTCTCGTATTTGGTCCTATGTTTCGACGCATAACCGCATTCGCATCTGCATATAGCATACATTGCATTGTGCATTTATATTGATTTTATCAGGGATCACAGCTCTCGTCTCGTGTTTCAGGTGTTTTTGATCAGTAGAATTGATTTTTGGGTTATCTCGGTGCCCGTTTATTTTTACCGATTATTTTTGTGTCGTTCGGTGCTCATTTTGTCCCTCTGGGAATTATGGTGATTCTTCTGGATTTTGTTGGCATTTTTTAGATTTTTAATAGATTTTAAATTCATTTTTAGGATTTTAATAGATTTTAATATTTTTAGATAATATAGTAATGTAGTTTTTAGAAATTTTAATAGAATTTAATAGCATTTTTCATTTTAGGATAATATAGGATTTTCTAGAATATTAGTATATTTTTTAAATAGTTTTTTAAAATAGCTTTAATAGTTTTTAGGATTTAGTATAATAAATAATAGGGATTAAATATTTTAGAATATAATAAATAGAGTTTTCTTTTATAATAAATAAATGGATTTTTCATAAATAGATTTTTCATATATTAGATATTAAATAGGTTAATAGGAATTAGAGTTTTCTTTTATAATAGAGTTTTTCTCTTTTTTTAGATTTAATTGATTTTTAGAGTAATTAGTTTTACTGGTTAATTAGGTCTTAATCAGCTTCTTAATCCCATTTTTTGATCATTAGTTGTCTTTATGCAGTTTTTTGGATTGTCCTAATGATTTTTGTTGGGCCTTGTCCAATTTCGCAGCCCAATTCGTCCAAAAATAGTCCAATGCAGTTCAGAATCATCCACCATTTTCCAGCTAGTTCCAGCACCGTCCAGAAGATTCTGGAAGCTTCCAGCGCAGCTCAGCTATAAATACCCAGAAGCGACACGTGTTGTAAGGAGGACGGTCCCACCTTTTCACCCTCAGACGCCACCTCACCACTCCGTTTTTCCCTCTCTCTGCCAAGTGGCAGCCATGCGCCACACTCCCTCCACTCTGCCACATGCTCCCACACGTGGAGGGCATGCAGCCTCCCATCCCACTATCTCCCCACGCGTCATCTCCACCGTCCTTCACCGGAGTTCACCACCGACCGGCCTGCATGGCCGGCGGCCACCGCAGCTCGCCGGAAACCCACAAACACCCAGTGAAACTCCAGATTCCGGCCAACCTGCAACCTCCATCTTCAAGTTCCTTCAACCAATCCAGAAACCACCACCATATTCCTTCTCCGGACACCATCAAAGTCTCACCGGAAACAACCAAAACACTAGAATCCATCCTCAATCTTTCCCCAGAAATCTCCGTTTAACAATCATCAGCCCTCAACAGAAACTTCATATCAAGCTCTCCCCAGAAATTTCTTTAAGACTCACCTTCAGATCAACATCACAAGAACAAAATCCCAGAGATCGTCAACAATCTTCCGATCAAACCCTCATCTCCATTAAGCAATCATCATCATCCAAGAACCTTGCTCAAACTCAGATCAAGAACACCTTCGAGTGTTCACTTCAGATCAACAACAAGGACCTGCAAGAACATCATGCATCGTCAACAAGCACCATCAACAGAACTCATCAAGATTCCAGAAGAGTCTTCAAATCACCAGAAAATCAATCAATCTCCAGATTCAAGGCCCTCGAACATTCTTCCCCAAGCCTCCACAGACGGATCTTCCCCAGACTTCAAGAACTTCGTACCAAACCTTCAAGGACTTTCAACCACAACAACAACGTCTTCATCCTCGCTCGTCAAATCTTCCAGAACTGCCCCAAAATCTCCATCAAAGATCGTCTCGAAGACATCAAGGGAATGGAGTTCTTGTTTCTAGATTGTGATCAGATTACAGTTTTATTTTGTTCCTTGATTGAGAAGATGGTAAAACGATAATTGGAATGAAGATTGAAAGAGATTGAGAGTGAAGCTGAAGGAGTTTGGACGGAGGAGAGGGAGAGGCTGAGAGTGAACAGTGAGAAGTTGACGGCGGCGCGGAGGGAGAAGGGAGACAGATCTAGGGTTTCAGAAACTGAGAAGGGAGAAGAGGAAGGAGAAAGGGGGATTGGGCCAGGCCCAGTCAAACGTTTTTGGAGGCATTCCCCCCGTTTTTGGCAGTTCTGGGCCTAAGCCCAGCATTTACTTTGCACGCCCCCAGATTACTCAGTCACACCCCCTTCTGCGTTTTTTTGAGAGACTTGGGCTGGGCCCAGTTTATTTGCTGTTTTTTTATTTTCTTTTAAGATACCCCCCCTGTACCAGTTACACCCCCTCCCCTTTTATTTTCTATATGCTTTATTTTTTTATGTACTAGGTTTGTTAGAAAAAAAGCAATAAAGAATATAGAAAAAGAAAAGAAATAAAGAAAAAGTGAAAAATATTATGAAAAAGAATATAGAAAAAGATTATGAAAAAGGAAAAGAATAAAGAAATATATTTGAAAATAGTGAAAAGAAAATATGGAGAAAAATATTGTGAAAAAATAGAGAAAAATATGTTAAAGAGAAAAGGAGGAAAAAGAGAAAAAATATTAAAGTAGGTTTAATATTTTTAAAGCATTTTCTTTTAGGGATATTTTCATAGACTTTATTTTACGACTTTTAGGATAGCTTAGAAGCCCATTTGTTAGGGGGCTATTTTTCAGGATAGAATAGGATAGTACTTCCTAGGAGATTTATCTTTTCAGTATTCAACTCAGTGTAACCATTTTTCAGAAGATTAATAAAACGAGATTTGAGCTGTGGTCCCGTAGTAGCCGAACTACAGCTGCTCTGATTCTTCGTACCATACGAAGATATGTAGGCATAGGATGCGATATCCTAGCGAGCACACTAACGACTAACCTGTTGTTCTCTCGCGGCTGTGCGATCGAGACTTTCCCGCTGACGATTAATTGATTACCCTTTTTCTCTCTTGCCCAAGTGCATTTGAGACTCAGCCATAGTTTTGACCATAGGTTCCCGACCCTGTGAAGCCAGTTGTTTTTCTCACTGCTGTGTGAGAATGTTTGTTAGCCGTAGTTAGTCTGAACTACGTAAAGCTCTGATCTTCCATCCAGTGGAAGTACGTAGGCACAAGACGCGAGGTCTTGGCGAGCCAATTTTCCCCGTAGTCCCGAACTACGTTGACTCTGACTTTCTCTCTTGAGAATACGTAGGCATAGAGTGCGACGCTCTATCGAGTCAATTCCCTTCCGTTTAGATTTAGCAGCCGTAGATAGATTGTTTTGCATCCTGTAGACAACCCAAGCAAGCGTGGATCCCGTCGAGTACGACGGACGTGAGGGGTGCTAATACCTTCCCCTTGCGTAACCGACTCCCGAACCCAGGCTATGGTTGCGATGACCATACCTTTTCCCCGTTTTTTTTGCGAGGTTTACTTCGAGCGTTTCCTTTCCCGCTCTGAGGGATAAATAACGCACGGTGGCGACTCTTCTGTCAGCCGGCGCCGATTTTCGCAGTAGCGACAAACATCATACGGGATTTGTAGTGGAACTTGGGTAGGATACCAATCTTCATCACATGGAATTGTCAACGGCACACGGGGTTGCTCATACGGAATCGTCAATGGTACACGGTTCTGACCATACAAATTGTTCAACAGTTCTTCATCATAAGTAAATTCCATTGGATCATAGGGAATATCAAGAGTGGCCACTTCTTCAGCATTTGACATCTGTTCTATCAATATGACACCTTGATCTAACAAATTTTGGATGCCCATCTTCAATTCATGACAGTTTTGGGGATCTTTCAAACAGTGTTGACAATCCTCGGTACATCCTGGGATAATATTCTTCATTAACAATTGTTCCTTAACAACAGCAAAGGGGGTCTTCATTTTATCAACTTCTGACACCAACTTCTTTCCTCTAGATTCTTCAATCATGTTTGTAGCATGGTTTGGCATTGGATTATTAGTCACGTTGGGAGTATTTTTGGTGAAATTGATGGCTTTTGAATCAATGAGATTCTGCACCACGTACTTCAAAGCTTTGCAGTTTTCAATATTATGTCCGGGAGCCCCAGAATGGAACTCGCAACGGGCATTTGCATCATAGCCAGGAGGTAGGACAGCGGGAGGAGCTTTCATTTCTCTCAATTGTACTAAGGAACCCTTAAGCAAGAGTGGAAGCAACCTAGCGTATGTTGTCGGAATGGGATCAAATCTTTTCTCAGGTCTCATTTGTCTTGGCGGACCCTGATAATAGCCTTAACGTTGTTGTTAGTAAGGAACTTGAACAGCCGGTTGACTAGCAGGTATAGAGAGAGGTTGATTTGGAGTAACAGCGGCCACATGATGATAAGAGCCTTGGTATGCTTTGGCTTTCCCCTTATCCATCAAGGCAGCGGTCGTTTCGCCTTCTCTTTTTCTTGCAAAACCCTGGTAGGGCTTCTTAGATCCACCGGAAGCTCCATCAACATTCTGAATCTTTCCAATCTTTATCATGTTCTCGATCCTTTCACCGGCCATAACTAAATCCGAGAATACAGTAGATGTGCATCCAGCCAAGCGTTCTAGGAAAGGACCTTGAAGAGTCCCCATGAACATATCTGTCAATTCTCTTTCAAGAAGAGGAGGCTGAACTCTAGCAGCTAAGTCCCTCCATCTTTGTGCATAGTCTTTGAATGCTTCACCAGATTTTTGGGTCAAGCCTTGGAGTTGCGTGCGATTAGGCTCCATGTCAGAATTGTATTGGTAGTGCTTCAGAAATGCCTCGGCTAACTCTTTCCAAGTCTTGATATGTGTACCTTCCAACTGCATATACCATTCAAGGGATGCCCCACTGAGGCTATCTTGAAAGAAATGCATCAACAATTTTTCATCGTCAGAGTAGGCATCCATCTTCCTACAATAAGATCGAATGTGAGTTCGGGGATAGCTTGTCCCTTTGTATTTTTCAAAGTCAGGGACTTTGAACTTGAGTGGTATCTTAACACCGGGTACTAAACACATATCCGCAGCATCTAACCCAAAAGTGCTTGGGCCTTGTAGTCCTTTGACCTTCTCTTGCAAGGCGAGTACCTTCTTTTCCAAGTCAGTAGTTGGTATTCCGGAAGCGTCTACGGCCAAGTTGTCGTGAGGGTTGTAGAAACCTTCGTGATCATCAAAGTGGATTTTAGGGGTAGCTGCACCACTACCAGGAGTGGGGATTGCGCCTGCGCCAGCAGGAGTAGGGACCGTGCCACCAGGAACGGGGATTGCATTGGTAGGAGTAGGAATGACATTGTCAGGGGTGGGGTTTGAGCCCACAGTGGTAGGAATTGGAGCGTTGGTAGTGTTTCTCTCCACAACTTGTCTCATTTCTTCTTGTCCTTTGGCCATAGCCTGGATGACTTCCATCAACTGGCCTATCTGAGTCTTCATGTGGGTCATCTCCTCCCTGAAAGCGGCTTGAGTCTGCTTAATTTGATCCATTAGTAATCTTTACTTGCCACAAGTGTAGTAGGGATGTCGGGAAGTCAGCTTGTTTACTGCGAATGGAGGTCAATTTTTTGTAAGTTTTGGTTTTGTTTTTATGAAATGCGATATGATGCGTATGGAATGCATATGAACAATGTTATGTGCAAAACTCTTAGTAACCTTGTTAGTTATTGTTAAGAATATAAACATTTTCCATTGCAATTAATCAGAAGAGACATAATAGAACAAAAACTCTCATTTCATTAAGGCTTGAAGCCAAGTTCAAATACAAAATACAAAGGATACACTTCTTAAACAAATTACAAATCGACTCTAAATGTGACTCCTTGGGCTCTGCGAACCGCCTCTAAATCTGTAACAAGTTCTCCCATTGTTTCCTTGCAAAACTTCACAAAGTCGAACAGAAGGACATGAGTGTTTTCAGGAGTCATCACTTGATCGACTATCTTCAATTTTTCAGGGATCTGCTGAAGCACAAAGTTGGAGAATCCCGCCAAGTTTACGAATTTGTTCTTCCACTCCTTATAGAGAATTTGGAGATCATGGATGATGTCATCTCTCTGAAGTACCACAGCTTCTGCCTGACGACAACTTTCTTCCCAATAGTGGCAACTATCCTTCAGCTCTAGATATAGCTCATCATAGATTCCATCTTTCACTCTTCGGATTTCTTCGATAGCTCTACCCAACTGGTACTCTGCTTGTATGAAATCTCGTTGCGCATTCTCCTTTTCCAAAAGTTCACGAGCTAACTGATCTTTGTAACCTTTTATGATGCCTTTCAACTTGTGAATCTGAGCTTCAAAGTTTTCCCTTTCATCTTTCTTCATCTGGGTGGCTATTCTCACATCATTTTCTAAGTCTCTGACCTTTCGCCACACTTGGTCCAATTTTTCGTTTTGGTGATCCAAGTCGGCGTTGGCGTTTTTGAGAGCTCCACCAACCCATTCTTTCTTTCCTTTCTCTTCCCTAGCCCTTTTCTTGCTATCCTCGGACTTTTCTTTCAACTCTTTGCTTTTGTCTTCCCAAGCTTCGCTTTTCTGCTTACTCTCGCTGAGTCGAATTCGAAGCTGAGTGTTCTCATCTTCAAGTTCTTGGATTTTAGCCTTAAGTTTCTCCATATCTTCGGGTAAGATAGGCTCGGGCTCAGGATTCGATGGGAAAGCAGATGCATCAAAGACAAAAGGTAATCTGACCTCTTTCACTCTCTCTTTCACCCATTTGACATAAGGTTCACGAACAAGGATGTTCTTCCGCCCATTGTCTGGATTGCTTCTTTGGATGTTTACCCATGCTCTTCTCGCCCTTCGTACAGATGGATCACTTGGATCGGCCGTATTGATAAGGAATGACACCAAATCTTCTTATTTAGGAGGGCCGTCCATGGAGTGTCCAAACTGTCTCTTGAGTAACACCGGGTTGTAATTGATGCAACCTCGTGTCCCCACAAGAGGCACGTTAGGAAATTCTCCACAAGAAAAGATAATATCTTTGGTTTCCCATTCCCTCTTGTACCATGTGATGGAACTAGTGGTGAGTGAAGCGAATCTTTGAGGCCATGAAGTTCCTTGGAAGCAAAAGGACCTTTTTCGGGCATTTGGGTCCTTAGCCACTTATGCAAGAGCGGGGCGTAACAAAGGAACATTCCACCTCCTTTTGTATGTCTTGTATGGAGTGTGTGGTAGAAGTCACCTAAGAGGAAAGGCACAGGGTTCTTGGTCAAGAAGATTTCCACAGCTACTTGGTCCACACAATTTTCCCCATTTAGAAACATCACAATCCCATAGACCAAGAGTGCCAGAATTGAACCACATATTTCCCATTTCTCTTCCTTAGCATACTTCCACGCTTGTTCTTCCAAGAATTTCCTCGAAAAACCCCTAGCTCCTTTGGGTTCCCAATTGGCTATCACATCTGATGTGGGAATCCCTAAGGCAGAAGCCACTTTTTTCAAAGTGAACTCTTTTTCGAGCTTTGGAAAAGGATTGTGATTTTTGATGGAGAGGTTCAGAATCTTCTCGAATTCTTCCAAAGTAGGAGCTATCTGAAAATCAGCGAAGGTGAAACATCGAAGAGAAGTGTCATAATACTGAGCCAAGGCTGTGAGGGCTTCAAACTCTATCTTCTCTGTCAACAAATCCAAAATTCTCCCATAAGAAGAGTGAAATTTGTTATGCTTGATGGGAGTGATCTTGGAACTTAATGCCTTCAAACTGTCAATTGAAGGATCTTTGTATTTGAAAGTGAAAGTACTCTTTCGGTCAGTCTTCTTATTTAGCTTCATCGTTCCTAAATTCACATTCATCATGATTGCTTCTGAAAAATGCTTATATCTGCAACAAGAACAAGACACTAAGAGCTTTGTTTTTTATGAAGTATGTATGTATGAACGGATGCAGAATTCGAGCATATGGGTTCATAAGTCCGTGGTATAGATATGGCTGATACTTACTACTTTATAATGAAGGTTCTCACAAGGTGTGATCTAGGGTTTAAAAGGGATCCCAAAGTCATGGATTCACATGATTGTTCATCATACATGACATGAATATGTCGGAAGATGACTCCATCATATGAATCTCTTTTGAGTGAGGTCCTCGAATCGACCCACACGAGAAGAACTTCTCGGGGACCCATACTACGAGACACATCGACATTGGGTTCTAGACAAGGATTTCAGAGTCATGGACTTTCTTGACTGTTTGTTACGTATGTCAGTCATTGCCAGACAACAACTCCATCAAGAAAGTATCTTCTGAACGAGGTCTTCGTATAGATCCACACGAGAAGAGCTTCTCGAGGACCCATACTACGTGACCATCAATCTTAGTTGGCCAAAGGTTTAGGGTTCTAAAAGGTCCTTAGAGTAATGGATTCTCAAGAGAACGTTGATCAAACACGCCAAGAGCTTGACGGTTCTCATCACTCTCAAAAGAATTTACTCTAAGCGAGGTTCTCGTATCGACTATCACGAGATGAGCATCTCGGAAGCCCATACTACTCAACCTCTCCTATCTCAATTTTAACACTCTAGACTCGGGTATAGAGTTTTTCCCTCAAGTTTGCCACCCAAGTATCCAATCCATACCAAGAACCAATGAAACCAAACATGGTGAGATACAATTGAATAAATAAGGGAAAGTGATAAGCAAACAAACAAAAGGAAAGGACCCAAACACGCGAAAAAACAAACTTGGTTAGGTTTGACTCGCTTAGGGAAGAATCCCCAGCAGATTCGTCAGCTGTCGCTACGCGAAAAATGACACAGAGTCGCCACCGGATTTTATTTATCCCAAGGAGGGAAAGGGAAATAGCGATAAAACCTTTGGGAAAAGAGCATGGTCATCGCAACCAAGTCTTAGGGTTCAGGAGTCGTTTATGCAAGAGGAAGGTATTAGCACCCCCTTGCATCCATCGTACTCGATGGGAACCTTCTAGGTTGTTTAGCGTGAATGGGTGTTTTTGTTAAGAGTTTTCTTGTTTTGAGAAAATAGGGGTTGGGTTTTATTTTAATGCTCGCCAAGGATTGTGGCCCTTGTGCCTACGTACCCTCACTTAAAATAAGTGAAGAATCAGAGCTCCGTAGTTCGGAGGCTTATGAAATAATTGTTTGTTGATTGATTTTATACCTTGAAAAAGGGTTTTTGGATTGGTGCCCTAGGGCGAAAATAATAGTTTGATGAGTTGGTTTTATTTTTAGGTTTTTTTAAGAGAAATGGTTCTTGATTAAGATTACACAAAAGGATTTTGGATAGAGATGAATGTTTCGAATAGCAAAGTCGAGCGCGCCTTGTATCCAAAACAGTCGGAACGAGTGTAGGAGGATTCCATTCTCATTCCTTCTCCACCACCTTAAAATCCATGGTGTACAATCCTAACCATATATTTATTGTATTTTGGGTTTTTTTTATGAGAAAAAGGATCACTTGATGTTGGATCAAGGTTTGTTGTTTGTAAATATATATTTGAAGCGATACGGACAAGGTCGATGGCGATGCGCAAGGCAATCGACTTACAAGGTTAAAAATGGATCGATAAGATCGAGAGTTTGTTTTTGAAAATGGTTTTTGGAATCAAAAGTCAACAAGAACAATAGCAATATTCACACTAAAATCATACAAACATATGGGGTTAGTCGGCTAAAAAAAAATCGAGACATGCAAAAAAAACGACACGAAGTGCCATAAAGGAGTTCGCCGTGCAAACTCCTTGGAAAAAAAATTTTTAAGGTAAAAAACAGCAAAAAAATGAACAAACTGATCAGTTCGCACCGCGAAGGGTGTTTGCGCCGCGAACTAAGAAAAATGGACAATATGTTTTTTGCACGTTCGCGCCGCGAAGGGTGTTTGCGTCGCGAACTGGGAAAGTTTTCATTCTGATTTTTGCATGTTCGCGCCGCGACCTGAAGCGAAAAATGCAATATTTCTCTTTTTTTTGCTGTCTTTTGTGGTTTTCTTTCCTTTCTATTGGTTCTTAAAAATGGTTTTTTGGTCCCCTTAGAACCTTACAAGATATACTCAGTACAACAACACATAAAAGAGGAAATAAAATGAATATAAAAGCAAAAAGTAAAGAGAGAAAGGTTTGATGAAATGGATAATCAAGAGCTTTCTATCCTTTTTGCAAGTCCTCCACTGATTTTTGTTGGATGTGCTCTCCACTCTCCACTCTATGTTGTGAAGGTTCTGCTTCTCAATGGTCCTCTTGTGCTTCTATGTCACTCTCTTTTCTCTGGTTTTTCTTCCTTTCTATATTTCTGGTTTTTAGGGTTTCTCTTGCTCTCTCTATTTTCTGGTTTTTGCAATGTGTGTAGAATGTGTAATGAATGATCTTTTTTGTTTACATCCCCCTCCTTCTTATCTCTCCACTCTAGGGTTTTCTCTTCTCCCCACATATCAGATTTTTTTCATGGGGTAATGTCTCTTACCACCTTTTCTCATGTCACTCTCTTTCTTTCCATTTCCATGCAAGAGGCTATGCTGCATTTTTGCTGTTGCACTTTGCCTATGTTTTTTTTTTCTGCAGCACTTTGTGCCTTGCACCCATTTTGTTGGTTTGTGCTTGGACAACTCCTCTTGGTCAATGCTACTACTTTTTGACAGCATTTTGAAAATCTGATATTTAGATGTATTATCATATGCTATTCTCTTGATTTTGTGATATGTAGATTTTGTGACATGAGGTAATTTGCCACCTCTTGCATGGGGTTGTTTTGCCCATGATTAAACATGCATGTTCTTGGTCTTAAAACATTCCAATGTTGATTTAATTCTTGCATATTTTTTGGATGTTTGTAAGCACAATGTGGACTTGGTGTGGCATTACCATAACATGAAGTTGATTAGAGACTTGAATGAAGATTAGAAATAAATTAACTTCTAAACATTACTTAGAGTTGGAAATCTTGCAACAAATGACATTCTTGTAATGTCATAAAATTTCTCTTTGTAATATTCTTGCCTCTAATTCATGAATTCATAATGGATTTCCCTAGAACCATTAAACTTGAAATGGATGAAGTCTTGAATTATGGACTTGTGATCTTGACTCATGCTTTGCAAATTTGGACTCCACTTGATCAAGAATTTGAAACAAAATTGGATGAAGCAATCTTGAATTTAGGCCTTGAATTTCATGTTCATTAGGAATATATCTTGAATATCCTAATATTTTTTCAAGTAACTTCTCCTTGAAGAAATCTAGATGAGTAAACCTTCCAATTTAGATCAAACCTTAGATAATGAACCTTTTCTTCCATGTAGTCCAAGATAGACAAGTTATCTCATTTGAAATGGAAAATAACAAATCGACCCAATCCGTACCCACATGCTCGATATGCAATAGAACGATGTATGATATGGCGAATGTATGGTATAAAGGCTAAAGGAAAAAATGAGGGTGTGACAGGAGTATCTGCACATTACTCACGTAAAGGTAATATTCAAACATAAGGGGTTAGATATCATGATAATATAGAGGAAATCATGTTAAATAGCATGCATGAAGTTATCAAAATAACAATTCAACTAACATCTCACATCAACCATCCAACGATATCATCCCTAGTTATTCACCAAACAAACAACAAATCACACGATACAAATCAATTAATCACCCATCACCACGTATTTAACAACTTAAAAACATATATGACATATAATGCAATGAGACTCACACCTGACTCAATGCGTATGCATGTGGTACCAATTTTCGTGAACACTCGTGTTCACCATTCTGATCCTCATCTCCTAGGATCATAAACACTCATTGATCCATCACCTCCGAATCAACTATCAACCCAATCTAAAAAATGGGATTTTAGGATCACAACCAGCGGACCATCTGTCCTCAAATGTATGCAATGCAACTATCTATGCATACAACAACACCAACACCATCGTATATAATAACCCACCACCATGGTTAATGTACACCGCCCAAATTGGCCAACAAGCATAAAAATGTATATCATACAGTATAGACATACATATAAATATATTATGCTTTCCAATTATAAAAATGATTCATCCAATTATACCATGTTAAATTTCGGCTCATTAGCTTTCCAACGCTTCGAACGGTTCGTCATTTGGATTAACGGTTAAAAAGTTATGACCGAAACCGTTTCTGATTTTTTTCTGCCTATGAGTCGACTCAAATGTCGACACGTAGAGTACTTAAGTCAATGCAAAACCTATGAGTCGACGCATATTGTTAAAATTTTCACAATTTTGCATTAGGGTGGCCATGAGTCGACGCAGGGCTTCTAGCGGTCGACTCATATTGTTCCGAACCCTAAAAATAACTTTTTCTAAAAGCACTTTCACCCCAGAATTTCACACCAAAGCCTATACCACTAACCCCTATCACCATAGACCCGATTTTATACCAAAATAACATCCTAAACCTTGATTATACATTGTTTTACTCATAGATTAACAATAACTCATCATAATTTCATTCTTTTGACTCGAAACTCCAAAACTCAACAATGGAGGAATTTTCAACAATTTCCAAAACAGAATTCCTACACACATACATTTATAGAACTCATCACATATCAGTTAAAAAATATCATTTATTACATAATCAAGTAATAATTTCATCAATGATTAAGTATTCACAGTAATCACCACATAGAACAACATTCCACCCATAAGACAAAACCTAACTTTTACCCACCGTTCAACATGTTAACCCTTATATGATTAGAACCCCACCCTTACCTCGAATTTAAGCTTTCCAAACTTTCACAGATGGTGGTTCCTCTTCTTCTCCTCTAGCCCTAGCCTTCCTCACCTTCAATTCCAAACACGTATCCTCAGAAAAACTGATTCCAATCTTTTTTAATTCCTTTATAAACTCCCTCAATATGGTTTTCCTCTTCTACCCTCACTCACATTATGTAATTACAATTCTACTCTTCAATTCTCTACACATTTAATATCTCATTTTCTTTTATTTCGTTCTATTATTATTATTATTATTATTATTATTATTATTATTATTATTATTATTATTATTATTATTATTATTATTATTATTATTATTATTATTATTATTATTTTTGATCCCATGTAATTAAAATAATAATAATAATTCTCAATAATATTTAATTAAGTCAAAATTCACCTAATATTACCTAATTAACTAATTATCAATAATACATTCTATTTAGTTTTACTTCTCACACCACCAATCTCTACTCTTAAGGTCACTACCCTACACCAAGGGCATCCCCAAACACAACAAAACACACAATTCACAATCACACACACAATTCACACAATTAAATTATGAAAAAAAATAATTTAAATAAACAGGCGTTACATTGGGAACTCTAGTGTTGTTGGTTAAGAAGAAGGACGGTAGTACGCGATTGTGTATTGATTATCGTCAGCTGAATAAAGTGACCATAAAAATAATATATCCGCTTCCAAGGATTGATGATCTAATGGATCAACTTGTGGGGGCTCGTATTTTTAGTAGGACCAATTTGAGATCAAATTATCATCAGATTCAAGTGAAAGAGGATGATATTCAGAAAATAGCTTTCAGGACTTGATATGGACATTACGAATATGTTGTGATGCCATTCGGAGTGTCAATGCGTCTGGCGTATTCATGGAGTACAAGAATCGTATTTTTCATGCTACTTAGATCATTTTGTTGTAGTCTTTATTGATGACATTTTGATTTACTCCAAGTCGGAAAGGGATCATGCAGACCATCTAAGGATTGCGTTACAGTTGTTGAAAGATAATAAGTTATTTGTGAAGCTTTCTAAATATGAGTTCTGGCTACACGAAATGAGTTTTTTGGGACATGTTATTTCTGGTGATGGCATATCAGTGGATCCATTCAAAGTGAGTGTGGTACTTCAATGGGAACCTCTGAAATCAGTGACGGAGATTAGGAGTTTCTTGGGTTTGGCAGGTTATTACCACAGGTTCATCGAAGGGTTTTCTAATTTGGCCCTTCCTCTGACTTAGTTGACTAGAAAAGGTCAGGCCTTTGTGTGTGGGATATCTTGTGCGAAGAGAGTTTCCAAGAATTGAAGAAGAGGTTGACTATAGTGCCAATATTGATTCTACCAAATCCGAATGAACCTTTATTGGTGTATTGTGATGCGTATAAAATGGGATTAGACGGAGTATTGATGAAAAATGGTAAGGTTGTGGCTTACACCTCACGACAATTGAAGTTACATGAGAGGAATTATTTTACTCATAATCTTGAGTTAGCTGTAGTGGTTTTTATGTTGAAAAATTGGAGACATTACTTGTACGGATCAAGATTTGAAGTGTTTAGTGATCATAAGAGTCTGAAATACTTATTCGACCAGAAAGAATTAAATATGAGACAGAGAAGGTGGTTGCAGTTCTTGAAAGGCTATGATTTTATCTTGAGTTACCATCCAGGTAAAGATAATGCCGTGGCAGACGCTTTAAGTTGAAAGATGATTCACATGTTGACATTAATGATTAAGGAGTTAGACTTAATTTAATAGTTTAGAGACTTTAGTATGGTTTGTGAATTGGCCCCTGAGAGTGTGATGTTGGATATGTTGAAGGTTAATAATGACTTTCTTAACGAATTTAGAGAGAGTTAGAAACTTGTTAGAGAGAGTCAGAAACTTGATTTGAAGCTAGTGGATTTGATGACCGCATGAGGGTCGGATACAGAAGGTAACTTTAAGGTGGATGATTTTGGTGTGTTGAGAGTTCGGAGCAGAATTTATGTGTCGGATAACCCTGAGCTGAGGAAAATGATCTTAGAGGAGAGCCAAAGAAGTAGCTTGAGTATTCATCCAGGAGCTACGAAAATGTATCAGGACCTTAAGAAGTTGTTTTGGGGGCCAGGTGTGAAGAGAGATGTAGCTCAATTTGTGTATGCTTGTTTGACTTGCCAGAAGTCAAAAGTGGAACATCAGAAACCTTTTGGTTTGATGCAACCAATGCAAATACCGGAGTGGAAATGAGATAGTATCACGATGGACTTTGTGACTAGTTTACCAAATATGGCGAGAGGATTTGATGCTATTTGGGTGATTATGGATAGATTGACAAAATCGACACATTTTATACCGATTAACATCAGTTTTCCCTCATCAAAGTTAGCATAGATTTATATCAGGATAATAGTGAATTTACACGGGGTTTTGTCGAGCATAGTGTCTGACAGATACCCGAGGTTTACTTCCGGATTTTGGAAGAGCTTGTAGGAGGCTTTGGGTTCTAGTTTGAAATTGAGTTCTGCTTATCATCCGCAGACATATGGAAAATCTGAGAGGACTATTCAATCATTAGAAGACTTGTTAAGGGCTTGTAAACTCGAGCAGGTAGGTGCTTGGGATACCCATTTACCATTGATTGAATTTACATGCAATAACAGTTACCATTCTAGTATTGGAATGACGCCTTTTAAAGTGTTATACAGTAGGAGGTGTAGGACACCTATACGCTGGTATGAGTCGGGTGGGAGCATCGTACTTGGACCCGAAATTATGCAGCAGGCTACTAAGATAACCCAGATAATTAGAGAAAAAGATGAAAGCGTCTCAGAATAGACAGAAAACCAATCATGATAATAGAAGGAAAGAGTTGGAATTTAGCGATGGCGACGTGTTTCTAAGGGTCAATCCTGTGACCGGTGTTAGTCGTGCACTGAAATTGAAGAAGCTGGATCATAAGTTCATTGGACTGTATCAGATTTTGCAGAGAGTTGGTGTTGTTGCATATAGAGTGGCGCCGCCACCCGAACTTTCATGTTTACATGATGTGTTTCATGTGTCGCAACTTTGGAAATACATTTATGATCTATCCCATGTCATTCAGAGGGATGAAGTGGAAGTTCGGGATAATCTTACTGTGGAGGCAATGCCCATAAGGATTGAGGATCGCAAGATGAAACAGTTAAGAGGCAAGGACAATCCTTTAGTGAGAGTAGATTGGGGAGGAAGCGTGACCTAGTAATTGGAGAGCAAGATGCGAGAGTCCTATCTATAATTATTCTCATCAAGTACATTTTCGAGGACGAGAATATTCTAAGTGGAGGAGAGTTGTAACACCCTATTTAAATATTTAGTCATTTTATGATTTTATTCGTTTAATTATTTTGGCATTGGCTTAGTAAAGGGTAAGTGTGTAAGGGTGAGTGTGAGAACTTAGTGTAATGAATTAATTGGATTAAGTCTTAGAATAATATAATAATAATAATATAATTAGTGGTGGAGGAAATATTTCATTATTATTATTAATAATATTATTATTAGTGACATGAACTATTTGCCATTAATAATATTTGTAATAATTTTATTATTATTGGAATTAATAAAAATATAGATAATCAAGGAAAATAAAACATAATTAGGAATGGAGTGGTAGAGAGGTTACAATATCAGTTACACGTGAAAAGAGAAAGAGAGGAGAAAGCAGAGCTAGGGCAAGAAAAGATCAAGGTTCCATGATTGTTAGAGATCTCAAGCTTGGAATTAAGGTAAGAGGGAGAATGGTTTCATTAATGGTGATTAGAATATGAGAGGGTAGTGAGGGTTCCTTTCCTTCTTAGGATTTTATGTGCATTCTTGTTCTTGCTTGTGTGAATTCCATATTTGTGTGACTGTTGTTGTAAATTCGTGTTTATGTACTAATATTGGTATGATTTTTTTTGTTAATTGGGTGTTGTTGTTTTGTTTTAACATGAAAACGTTTTTTTTTGGAAAAAATGGGTTTTTGAAAGATGACGAAAAAGTGGTTTAATGGTGAGAAAACCTTAATAGAACTGTAGTTTAATGAAGTAGAGTAAAATTATGCATGATAAACTGGTATAGATAATGTTTTGGGTTAGGAATAGGAGCTTGAAGGTGCTCCAATGGGTGAAAAATTGCACTGATGCGAAAAACTGATTTTTTTTCTGTGCAGACTGGCCATACACATATTCCAGAGGGTAATACGCGTATAGAGGACGTTCCCAAGGGAATTACGCATATGGTACACACCTCGTCCCCATAGCCAGCACGACCCTCTATCGTTATGCGTAAGGTACGTGTAAGGGAGTGGGCGTTACGCGTATGGCAGACCCATTACGCTTATGAGAGTTTTTTGGAGGAAAATCCCCTCTGGTCATACGCGTAATGCATGGGGCATTATGCGTATGAAGGACGGGCATCTGGGGCCCTACGTGTACTGTATGCAGGGCTGGGGCCAGCAAAACCGGGCCATACGCGTATAAGGCAGGGCCATACGCTTATAGGAAGTGTTATGTGGTAAGTTTTTCATTTTCGCGATTTCTTTCCCGATTTCGCGTGCGGTGCAATTCCTCTTGGTTCGTAAGACTAATGTGACATAATTAGACATAAGGAAACCGATAATGATAGTAAATGTGGTAAAAAATGGAATTTTTGTGTGGCTTTTATTTGATGTGTGATTGATGTCTTGTGTTGATAAGATTGTTGTTATGTGGATAGTCTTGGGCAGAGATGATAATTCCAGAGGGAATTACGGTGAGTATGTGCCTCACGTGTGATCGTTGTGGATCGTGTGTTATGCATGAATGATATTTGTATTATGCATAATTGTATATCATGTATTTCATGTCGTGTTATGTGGAGATGAGCCTAGATGGGAATCCATTATGGGTGCCTAGTCTCGTTCGGACTCCATGTGGGAGTCGAGTGAAGATAAGTTATAGTTTAGAGGAACGTATACGATTTATCTGGATTCCGACGGGAATCGGGTTCAAAGAATGAATCGTATAGATTGTGTTGGTATCACATGCATGATGTCGGGTCAGTCGAGTCACATTGCATATATGTATGATTGAATGTGAGCTGAATATGCTGAGTGTTAATGTGGCACGTGTATGTGTGTTATGATTGTTTGATTTGTGTGAATACTACTCCTTAGCATGTGATTTTCACTATAAATTTATTGAGTATAATTCTCACCTCTTTTCTGTTGTTGTGTCTGTACTCCTTAGGAACTACAAATAATCATGTACTTGAGTAGTGTTTGGAGCATGTGTTGCTATTAATCGAGTCTTAAGAGTCGATCTAATACGTAACACGGGAAGGATGTGAATTTGTTTTAGTTTGTATTGTTTTTCATTTGTTACGTATCTTGATTTGTTGTCAAATGACGTTGAACCACTAATTTTGTGGAGTTTACAGTATTGGGAACCTTGGTGTTGTTGAAGTGAACCATTTGAGTATTCCATTGTTTAATTAATTTATTTTATGAGAAATAAATATATGAAGTGACTTAATACTTCATGAGTTTTTACATGATGAGACATCCTACGTGTGTAATTCTAATTTTTCCGAAAACTATTTTTATTATGGATTGGGGGGGGGGGGGGGGGGGGGTAAGGTGTTATAATTGGTACCAGAGCAATCCCGCGGAAACAATAAATGTGATTCTGTTACGATTCCAACAAAAAATTCAGCACGAATTCAAGAAATAAAATCAATCACACAACGACTCACTTTTCAGTCGTGTTTCCATGTGGATTTGAACCAGAGCTCTAAATACCAAGTGCTGGTGCACAAGATGAAAAAGATGAAGATGGAAGAAGAGAGAGAATTGAATAACAAACTTCTACTACTCTCGCAAAACGATTACAGGGAATGGTTACCTCGCTTTGTTTATATATACAAACAATAAAGTCACGTAGACGAAAACACTAACCTACACTAACTAGATTAAACATAACAAAACTAATACTACTACTAAATATGAACTACTTCTAACCATTTTTAATTTTTAGTTGTGAATCACATTTATTTTTTCTTAAATATTTTTTTATTTTAAAACAAATTAAAAACACATTTAAATTGTAATTATTCAATTTTGATCTAACAATCACCAATGTCCCAAATGTGTCAATAGGACAATTGTGTGTCTGATTTCTTAGTCCTGTTCAAAACAATTTTAATTTTGTATAATATTTTAAAACAATCATAGACATTATATGTTTGTGTGTTATTACAAGGAATGTGTACATCCTTCTACCTAGTGATATACAGAACCTATAACTGAGTGTCCATTAAGAATCCAAATGCTACATACAAATTTTGTATGAAAGGGTTGATTTTTAAAGTGAAGTGGCTATAATAGGAGATTATGTATAGAGTAACATTACAAAGAAAGAGAAGAGTTTGATGAAAATAAGTGGAAGTTGAGTAAGACAAGTCACTTACTATGTACATATTATTATTGATAATGAGCAGTATAAAGGGACCACAAACACCAAATTTGAAGACCCAAAACAAGCAAAAGCATAAATTGACTGATGAATATTGATTGTTAGTGAGTGGTGAGGTGTCCTGCATAGTTAACCACCGAATCTTCAATTTTGTCTTCCAATTATAACACTATCAATCAAGTTGATTTTTTAAATTTAAATAAATAATTTTTAAAATATATATATAATTCAAAATAAATAAATAATTGTAAAAATCTACGAGATGATTTCAAATATGAAAGGTGTTTGTTACATATTATAAAAATAAAGATTTTAATATTTAATAGTTTAGAGACTTTTTAAAAATAAAAACTGTTTTATATTTTTGTTCCATCACATTATTTAAAGAGTTATTATTATTTGAAAACTGAGACCAAATATCATTATTCAGATACACCGATGTTTTTCTTTTTTTGCAATATTTGAAAATTGAGGTCGCATCATTTATAAACTACACTCATACTTCTTAATCTAACTAAACTTATTTTACAAATGGAAAAATCATGAGATCTAAGATGAATCTCAAAAGAACAACGCTTTAAAAATACAATATTGTAGATTTTGAGATTTATTTCTTTTTACCATAATAAAAATTATATATTTATTAAAAAAAAACAGTTATTTGAAATTATTTTTTAGATAAATAATTCTTTAAAAAATGAGGTTAAAAAATGAGGTTATTGTAACTTGAGTTTTGCTTCTTTTTTTTTTTCTTTCCATAACAACACCAAATTTTAGATAAATATATGTTTCTCATTCAGGACCCAAATGAAAAAACTATATCAATTGAGGTTACAAATTTAGTGGTTGACAAAGCAAAGGCAGTGAGGTTACAAATTCACAAGCGTTAACTCGAGTTAATTCAAATGGAGGAAAGGAGACAATCAATGATTTCACAACAAGAATGTGAAGAAACAGTCACAGAGCAGTATGTTGTCGCGAAAATCTTGCGTTCTTTAACGCCAAGATTTGACAACGTGGTCATATCGATTGAGGAATCGAAGGATCTTGTGACGATGAGAAAAGAGAAGCTGCAGAGCTCTCTTGAGGCTCATGAGAAAAGTCTAGAGGAGAGAAATTGTGATAAGGCAAAAGAGTGCAATGCGAATAAGAAGGAACCTAGATGAGATGAAATCAAGGTTGTAAGACAAGAGTTTGATGAGGATAAAATACTCTTGGTCATGATCAAAGAAGGGGAATGCAACAACAACAGGTTGCGGGACAACGACAATAGTAGTTTCAGAAACGCTACATAAACATGTTGTAGCTGATTACGTAAAAGCTGTAACCGGTTACAGGCAGAAGAAAATGTCATGATGAGTGAGACAAGTTTAGTTCAGTGTAGTGAGAAATGACATTTGGATTCCGGGTGTTCTTCTCATATGATGGGGAGGAAGGATTGGTTTGTTAAAATCAATTGTGTCATGAAGAAAAAAGTGAATTTCACAGATGACACCACTCTAGCGACTGATGGGATCAATGATGTTTTGATCATGAGAATGGATGGTAGAAATTCCTTGATCAAAGATGTATTGTACATTCCACGAGTAAAATGTAACATTCTAAGCGTTGGCTAATCTTATGAAAGGTTACAAGATTCACTTGGAAAATAAGGGACTACGCGTTATGGATGCAAACGAGATCTTGGTCCTTAAAGCTTCTATGGATGCCAATAGAACTTTCAAGGTTGAGTTGAAGGTTATGGAACATAGGTGTCTTGCTACAGTGGAGAGTTGAGAAGAGTGGAAATAAAATTATCATCTTGGGCATTTCAATTTTCGATATCTCAAAGACTTGCAAAATAATGGAATGGTAATGGGGTTGCCATTGATCAACATATCGACTGAAATTTGTGAAGAATGCGTGCCACCAAAGCAACATAAGGATAAATTCGACAAGGATGCAGGTTGTAGAACCAAGAATCACCTTGAGGTGGAGTATTCAGACGTATATGGCTTGATGCAAGTTGACACGATTGATGGCAATAGATATTTTATCACATTCATAGACGATCATAGTAGAAAGCTATGGACATTCCTAATCAAGAGAAAAGATGATTTATTTGAATTAATTAAGAATTTCAAGTCCGTGCATGAGAGGAAAAGCGGTCACAAGCTCAAAGGGCTCAAAACGGATGGTGGGGTCAAATATGTCTCAAAATAATTTGATAGGTTTTGTGTTTAATAAGGGATAGTACATGAGGTTAAATCACCTTGTACATCACAACAAAACGGTGTTATTGAAAGGAAGAATCAATCAATTATGAATATGGTAAAAAAAACATGTTAAAGGGGAAGAACTTGTTGAAAGAGTTACGGGGAGAAGCAGTATCCACGTCTGCCTATTTATTGAATAGGTGTCCAACAAAAAAGCTTGAGAGGGTAAAATTGGAGGAAGCATAGTCGAGATTTAAATTGAATCTGAACCATTTGAGAGTTTTTGGTTCCGTAGCGTATCAACATGTCTTGGGACAACTTAGAAAGAAGCTGGATGATAAAGAAGAGTTGATGATACTTATAGGGTATCACTCTACCAGTATAATGAAGAAAACAGGAGGATTATGATCATCAGAGACGTCATTTTGACGGGATCAAGCAGTTGCAATAGCTTGTAACTAGTTACGTAAAAGTTGTAATTGGTTACAACATTGAAAATTCAATTTCTGCAAAATTTGAGTGCAAAATGCCCATCGTTGAAGCCCGGATTGAAGAGAATATAAGAATATCAATAAGTCAAAGAGGTTTTACTTAAAGAATCTAAGATTGTGAGTTATTATGAGATAACAAAGTCAATGATGTTGGTGATTTCGTCCATTTTGCACTTATGGCCGAAACCGAACCCGTTAAAATGGAGAAGCTTTAAGTGATCCAAAATGGATTTGTGCTATGAAGGGGGAGCTGGAATCAATTGAGAAGAAAAACACTTGGGAGTTGGTTGATCTACCGGAAGGGAGGAAGCCAATTCATGTGATATGGGTGTTCAAAGTGAAGACAAATCCAAAAGGTGAAATAATCAAGCATAAGGCTCAATTAGTTGCAATGGGATTCTTGTAAAGAGAAGACATAGAATTTGAATAGGTATTCACATTGGTTGCTAGGATTAAAACCATTAGTATAGTTATTGGTATTGCAAAAATAATAATTGATCCATCTATCAAATGGACGTCAAATCTGCATTTTTGAACGGATCGCTTGAAGAAGAAGTATATGTAGAATAACCCCTTGATTTTGTTGTGAGAAACCAAGATTTAAAATTCTACAAGTTGAAGAAAATGTTGTACAACTTGAAGAAATCTTAAAGAGCTTTGAATAATATGATAGATGGTTCCTAAAGGAGGTCGACTTTAACAAATGTATATCCAAACATTGCATGCATGTGAAGACGAATACAAGTGAAGGAGTGATTATCCTTTGTCTAAACATATATGAATTGTTGATAACAGGAAGCGACCAAAAATGCATTTCAAAGTTCAAGAGTGAACTTATGAAAGAGTTTGAGATGACCAACCTTGGCCTTATGACATACTTCCTTGACACCAAAGAAGCTATGCGCTTGAGATATTGAAAAAGTTTAAAATAAAGCATTGTAATGCTCCCGTTACTCCGAATGAACCGAGGCTACAGTTGTCGAAGAATGAGGATGAGCAAAATGTTGATCCAACTCAATATACGAGGTTTGTTGGATCCTTGTATTACTTATGCAATACGCGACTAGACTTGGCATTAAATGTCAGTATTGTGAGTAGATTCATGGAGAGATCGAAGGTGTCTCAATTGGCAGCACTCAAAAGGATCCTAAGATACGTCAAATGATCGATTGGCTATAGAGTTCTCTTACCTTCATCGGACACAGGAAAAAAAAATCAATTTACTCGGTTTTACCAATTCCAATTGGTGTGGAGATGAAGATGATCAAAAGTTTATATCTAGATACATATTTATGTTCAGCGGAACACCAATCTCATGGTGTTCGAAAAAGGAAACGGTAGTAGAACTATTTTCTTATGAGGCTGAGTACATTGCTGCTTCGTTATGTACATGACAAACCGTGTGGCTAATGAATTTATTGAAGGAGCTGGGCACCAATGAGGGTGATGCTGTTATGCTTCTGGTTGATAACGTTTCTGCGATAAATCTTGTTAAGAACCCAAATGCACATGAGAGGAGGAAACACATTGAGATGAGATTTCACTACTCGAGAAAACTTGTTAGTGAAGGAATGTTGAGATTGTGATATTGTCAAAGCGAAGAACAAGTTTGGAGATTTGTTGACCAAGGGAGTGACAATTGGAATGCTCAAGAGGTTGAATATGAACATAGGCATGGAAGACTCGGAACACTTGAATTAAAGTCGTGTGTTCAGAGAAAATTGATAATGCAACATAATCAATTACTACATGGGTGTAATTGGTTATAGTTGTGTTGAAAAATTACAAGAAAAACTGAAAAAGGAAATTCTCGAAGTTGTAACCAGTTACGCGTTTGTTATAACTGGTTACCACTGTTATGAAATTAATTTTGTTGTTTCAAATATAACCGATTACAGGTTTTGTGTAATCGATTACAGGTAGTTATTTTATTTTCTTTTTAGCTTATGTTACTTGTATCTCAACCCAACCATTT